>CM064891.1:5761190-6341190 GCA_030347415.2 Decapterus maruadsi | reverse complement strand
ATCAGCATCCATCATTAGCAGTTAGCACCGTCCTTATTGAAAGAATTACTCACAAAAATAAGCAAACAATAAAAGAGAGGGTAATAATATTTTAAAAAGAACAAATACACTAGGTAATATACAAACACTGCAGCTCAAGGCTGATCAGAGACATTATAAAGAAAAAATAAAGACCTAAAACAATAAGTGAATACGTAAATATGTACTGTATATATATATGATGACTTGATATCAGTCAGAGTGAGGGGCCGTGTCGCTCTGGGCGTCAACTTTCCATTCAAACCCTATTGAGTTGAGATCAGCAGTAAAACGCTTCTTGCTTCTTTTAGTGGCGCCGACACCGACACCTAGTGAAGCTCACGGCACAAACCAGGGATGGGATCAAAGTTACACAATGTAAAGTTGTTTGTAAATGAAAATAAGTACTACAAAATAAAAACCAAACCTAAAGTAAAGACGTAGATCTGTTTCCATGGCGTCCTGGAGGACGAGACATCTGGACTAAATGAGTCTGTCAAGCTCAAATACATAAACAATAAAACAAGCAATAAGGACAGATGCAATAAATGTTTATGTACAAAATATACAAAACTTTAACTTTAAAACACATGTATTGTTGACCAGAGCTTTGTACAGTTACAATCAGGTCAGATATAGCCTAAACCTAGAGATATGAGGTGAAGCAGAAAAACAAACTAACATTAATGACAAATAAAGAAATGCTCTTCCTGCTGTCAGTCAGTCAGTGTGATGTTCACCAACACCTGGGACAACACACACACAACAACATTTAGTCACACTCATCCTGACATTTAGAAATGTTTGACCAGCTACAAATCACACTTACACACTTCCTGTTTCACCTGCGTCACGGTCATTGGCTGTGTTCGAAACCGCATACTTCTCCTACTACTCGTACTACTCATACTAACGATTTGAGTATGCAGTATGTTCACACTGCGCAGTATGCGATTTGCAGTAGGCGAGAAGTTCCCGGATGCATACTAGATTCGGCCGAAATGTTGAGTATACATCATGAGGTCACTACTCATACTCAAACTACCCAAGATGCAACGTAACGTGACGTCACGGACCGTCTTTTCCTTACGGCGAACAGGAAAAAACAATAAACAAAACAGGACAACAGATGTTTTCCTGCTGAAGCCATTATTATGTGACTTTATTAGTTTTTAATATTTTTGCATGCGAGAAAGTAACTATTCAGATCCCAATTGGCGGTTATTTTATCCAAACGACGGCTGTTTAGAAGTTAACCTCGAAGCGAAGCTCCAGGTCCGAGCAGTGACCGCGGCATCACAGAGGCAGCAGCCCGGATCCTGACGTGCTTCGCCGGCCAGCCTGCAATCGTCACCCCGGGCCCCGGGGAGAAAACGACCGCTAATTAACTTACCCGATGGCTTTTAGAGGTTTACCACCGGCTGCTTAAACTCCTTTTAGGGAATAAATGTTGGTCTCTTTGATGAAATCTAACAACTGTGGCAGTAGCATAAGTTTGTTTGAATGAAAAACCATGGTTGTACAGTAGTGCTGCCTTGGGTTCAGTCTACGCACAGAAAACACCACATTTACACCAATAAATCAATACTTTAAAATGAGCCGGGCCTATGTCAGAGCTGGCAAGACTCTCCGGTGGCATATTGAATGATTAAATGCCGTTAACGGGGCGAGAGAGCAGTCAAAACGGCAGCTCCAAGCTAGCTACAGCGAGGGTAGGTTCATTTCCTGTTTACAAAGTAAAAGCACCCTTATGATAAAAGGCAGCGGGTATTTTATTTTGTAATACTAACCGGAAGTGCGTTGCTCACTACGGCTAGTTTTACTAGCGCCAGAGAATGCCGACTTCGTCGGAACAAATTTGTAAACAGCGGGTATTTTGTCAGATTTTCAACACGGTTGGGATCTAAACAACCACTTTCTCGCCTGAAAATGTTTCAAATGTTGCTAAAGTTATATATTTACAGAGTTTAGAGCTTTAATGAAATCAGCTTCAGGGCGGCGGATTTCGGCTCGGGCAGGAGCGAAATGCATTGTGGGTTATCATAGTACGCGGCAGTGTGAACGCTCTGCATACTGTATGATCGATTAGTATGTAGTATGGAGTATGGAAGTATGCAGTATGGAAGTATGTAGTATGTAGTATGTGGTTTCGAACACAGCCATTGTTGCCAGTGGCCCGAGGGTCACATGTTGCCAGGTCAGAGACATGTTGCCAGGTCAGAGACGGTTAGACAAATGATTGAGCAAAGAGTATGGGGCCCCTAGTGGCTGGAGGGCCCTAAGCAGCTGCTTAGTTCGCTTATAGGGAGGGCCGGCTCTGCCTGCCGACTGAGCTGGTGTTGTGTGCGTGTGACTGAGCAGGACCTGCGTCTCTTCATCTGCTCATACTGCTCTGCCTTAAAGTTGAAGCGCAGTTTCGGCGATGGGAGTTTGCTCTGTTTGATTTGATGGTGATTTTGTGCTGCCATGGCAATTGTTGATATCTATGGTTGAGGCCGGTGCTTTCTATTTTGCGGTCTCTTATGTAATGAAGTACAAAGTCAGAATAAAACACGTGATTAATCACTTTTGTAACTGTGCTTTCCATAATTAGCCTTGGCCTACAGATTTTAGAAATACGGTGCTATGCCGTCTATGTTATAGCCTATGTTAAAGTGATAGTTCAACATTATGGCAGAATTGCCATAACCCCTATTAGGGGGCAAAATTCCCAAACTATTTTGCCAAAAGTTTTAGCCACCATACTATGAGATAACAGAACGAGGAAACGTTCCGTTATTAGTCTATGTCGTGGTGAATGTGCAGGTCACAACTTGTCCACCAGAGCGTTTTGGAGTTGTTGGATTGTGTATTTGATGAGTTTGAGGAGGGAAACCAAAACATCCCATGAGCCTCTGTAGTAGCTCTGAGCAGCTCACGGCTCTGCTCTGCCGGTCTAAAAATAGCATGCACTGATGGGCTAATTAAAAGTAACAAACCTACTCCTAAAACTATAGGGATTATGGCAATGGGCTTTTTTTTTTTTTGCTAAAGTGTTTAACTATCCCTTTAACTTATTATTGTATGGTCATCTTATGTTCTACTTTTTTCTGGCTCTAATATTACAGGAGCTTGGTCATGATGGTGGACAATTAGTTGACTAATTTGACTGTGGCATGTTCTGACCCTGGTGGGACTAGTAAGGCTATTATCATAATAGTAGGCTAATTGTGGTTAGTTGACTGTGCAGAAGACACTGAGTGTGTTTTGTGTAAATTAACATAATATTCAGTACAGAAGATGATTATCTGATTCCACATGACCATGTACAGTTAGAAAATATTAGCCAATGGAAAAACAAACACCTAATCTGTTACACCCTTGTGAATAGCTAACTCAGTCTTGAACAAAAAAAATATGATTATGGTCACAAATAACAATTAATCTGACTAAAAAGCCTACAGTAGTTCTTATTTGGCCAGATGAGCTGAATTTTTTGTCCTTGACCCTGAGAAACCACAGACAGTTCATCTGGCATTTTCTCCTGAAAATTGATCAAAATAGGCCTAGTTAATAACAACATTTAACAACTAGCTGATTGTTGATACAGCTACTGTTTCACCTTTATAGCTACATGGTGCACTGTTGATGACCCCACCAGAGCTTGCTCCTGACGGTTTACATATAGTGTTACAACCATCCCTGGATTGTTGAGTAATTTTATTCATGCTCACAGTTAAAACCCTATCCCATAATGTTGTTGCAGCTAGTGGATTTAATCAGTGCTTGGTGAGTTTTCATAAAGATCATTTCCAACTGTGAGGTGTTCTGGGTTGGCTGAGTGAGAAACTGGACGGAGGGGCTGTGGCTTTGATGTGTTGTGACCAGGATGATGTATGACGTCCACACTGCTGAAACAAATAGGTGTAGCTGACACAAATGCTCTGTTTATTTTCAATTAGATTTGTTCATATTGTGTTTCCTTCGAAGGCCCAGATTCAGACACAAAATCAATACCTCATCCCTGCAGCTTATCTACTGGCAGGTGTATCAATCACCATTGTCCAGTCACACTATTTTATTTGAAGACTGCGGTCGTGTTTAATTTGTTTTAAAACAACATAGGAAAGAAACTGTGACATTTATAAAAGATTGAAGAGTTTGTGCTGTGACAATGAAATGTATAATAGAAAAAACTTCACAGAGGTGTGGAGATGATTCCAGCTATTTATTTAAATGAACAGAAGAATACTGCACAAGATTGCATCAGCAGAGGTTTATGCATAGACTTTGTTTCTGAAAATATTATACACATATTATTTTTGAATTAATAACCTCTGTACTTTCATAAACACTCATAAGTTCTTCACTGTTAGTACAGATTTTTTTTTTGTCAGATGTGAATGATTTCTTTCTTCCTTTTTTGATATGTTCCATATATCAGAGTGGAGAAAAGACTTGTCGAAGTCAAAGCAAAAACATTGCAACTCTTAATGACTCTGAATGCCACTGCACTGCACACACTACAAGACTTGTCCACTGTCAACACTATGGCTGCATTCAAAAATGAAATTAAAGGTTAGCAAATACAGAACCAACAATAGGTATTGAAATTATATAGCAGCAGTTTCAGAAAGAGAAGGGACGGAAAAGACAAAAACGGTTGGCAAATGGCAGCAGAAGCTCAGGCAATATCTGAAATTTCTTTGAAAGACAAGTTGGATAAAAATGGCTGAAGTGATGAAATAGGCCCCAGTGATGTCGGTAAACAAACAGATCAACTAGACCCTCACATTGGTTTTTTTCAGATGCCAAAAACCACCAGTCGAAACATAAATCAATTATATTTTCATGAAGGCATTAAAATTCTCATCACTGTAATGTAGACTATGAATTTATGGCGTTAAGATTCAATTCAGCAGCCAGTTAAATTAGATTTTGGTGGATTGACCCTCCAACTACATCCATGCTAGGCCCCAAGCTGTCCCATTAACTCGTGTTTTAGCTGTTCAAAAGTTCCAGTGGGCCTACAGTACAGGCTTCAGACATTTCTCTGTCAGGGAATCAGTCCTTGGCAGGGCACTTTCCTCTGGTGTTAGGCCTGGGACATCGAGACAAGTCTTTTTTCAGGTTAGCTTTGGAGAGAGCTGAGGGAGCCGCCGCTGTGCTGCCGACTACATATTCTTGTACATGGAGCGATCTCTGGGGAGCTGGGGCTGGTTGGCCGTCAGCTTCAGGTGGAAGTGGTAGACAGTGAGCGTGATGACGATTATGAGGCCCAGAATGAAGCCCAAGACTAGGGGGAGGGTCTCCTCCAGGCGCTCCCGCTGGTCAGTGATGCATTTGTAGGCTGCAGGAAAAAGGAATAATGAACACAGTCATCAGGGTGAGGAGACTGAACATGAGTGGCAAGAGGTCCTAAAGGGCCTGCTATTTGTATTGTGATGATAAAATCATTGATTATCTAATTCTGTTTAAACTATTTTAGTTCTTTTGGATTTGTTTGCATGGGGACAGTCAGGGCGGGACAGCGGACTTAAAGGACAGTGAGAGGGGAGGACATGCAGCAATGGGCCCAGGCTGGGTTCAAACTCAGGTCACTGCAATAAGAACTGAGCCTGTATGCAGGTGAGCCACCAGGGTGCCCAAACAATTAATGAAGTGCTAAGTCTGTAAGATGATTTCAAATTGATTTAATTATTTTTTGGCCCATTTTTTCATTATCATTATTGAATTTTGACAGATTACATAATTATAATCAAGTACATCCAAAGTCCACGGTCATAATGTGTTTCAGCTATTAGTCTTTTTAAAGTTGGTCCTTTTCTGCCAATTATAAATGCTGGACAGGGTTCAGATCTAATGTTGCAGTCCTACTATCTAACTAACTTTGTTACCTTCAGTAGAGTTCAGTAATGAGCTGCAAACTCATCACGTGGCCTGTGACGGACTCTTAAATAAGCTGTTGAGTGTGGACTGTTAGGAGTGCTGATTTAGCATGGTGTGTGTGTGTGCTTGTTTGATGCACGTCTGCGCAACATGTGAGCGGATAAGTGAGCATCTGTGTGTCCGGCCCTCAGGTTTTTATTTGCTAAATGACACACATTTCCAACAGATGCCTCCTCTCAGTTATATAACTAGACATTTTTCCCTTTTTTGTGTTGAACATGTTAGCTTCATCTTTTCATACATGTGTGAAGACTAGAGGAAGGAGGAAGGAGGACTCCAATAACCCCCCTGGCTCTACCGGCCGTATCGTATGTGGTTTAACATTGAGGGTGTTTCTCCCTGTGGACAGCAGTAATGCACACTAGAAGGAAAGCAGTGAGGCATAGCACAGCCTAGTTTACAGCAACTCGGAGCAAATGATTCTTCCAAGGTGATTGGCTCCAGAGGACAGCCAGGTTCACTGAGTATGTCTATAAAAGCTGCATTGAAGGCAAGGATATGACTGAACTCACATTAAGTTCTAATGACCCCCCCCCCCCTCTCTCTCTCTCTCTTTGTGGCTCTTTTGTCTCTCTCACCACCCCCTCTATTTTTATGTTAGCCTGTGTTCCTCTCTGCAGCCTGAGCTACTCCTCATACTGCATCAATAGCCCCTCAGAGAGCTGTGTGTGTGTGTGTGTGTGCCATATAAGGCCATATAGCTCACCCCAGGATTTCTTATAATCACTATCATTATCATCATCATCATCGTCATCGTCATCATGTCAGTGACAGTGTGTGGTAAAGGTTGACTCGCTCTTAGTTGCAGTGTTTCTCAGAAAGGTGTCATCATAACCAGGTTGTGCTTACGTTCACTGAACATGAAGTCGGAGGCGATGTCGAAAGGCTGGATCTGGATGTCGTACATGGAGACGGTGACGCCCTTCTGGTGGTCGCTAGAGATGAGGGTGAGGGTCTGCTGTGCTGTGCACAAAAAGGAGTGGCCAGCGGGGGTCACCAGGGCTGACAGGCGGTGGGTGCTGGCTGTGTGCTTCCCAGCTGGAAAGAGGATGACTCATTAATGATGTGACTTTAAAGTGTGTGAGTGTGATCAGTCTAATCATTTATGTGATTTTTGGGGTGGATCTGGCAACCAACAGCAACACAAACAAAAAGATAGAAAATCCTCCAGAATAAAATAAAATGGCAAAATTTGATTATTTAACAAACACAAAAACACTTCAAATACGTTTTCAATGAAATGGTTTAAGTATTAAAGAGGATCTGGTCTATGGCGAGTTTGCTGGCAAAAGTCCGACAATTCATAATAAAAACCTCTGTTAGCAGTAATAGAAATCATAGTAATAGGCCTAATAATACGCGTATTCTCAGATGAAATGTGTAGGATAAAGATCTGAAAGAGGATGCTGTGCGGAGGCGAACATGGTAAATCCCTGCATGAATCGAGCCTGTAATTAAAGCAGAAGATGAATGAGAGCTCGATGCGATCGAGGCAGGCGGGAGAGGAATGTGCTGAGTTGCTACTGTACAGGCTTAGCGGGAGACTCACGGTCGTTTGCGTTGATGAAATGCGATGTCTCCGAGGTGTCGTAGACGAACTGGACCTGGCTAATCTTCCACACCTCAATGCCTTTGTCACGTGTCTCCTGCAACACACACACACGCGCGCGTGTCAAAGCGGGCTTTACACTGCGTAGAGTGGGCGAGTTGGCTTAAGACAAGTTAGACTTCCATTCATAGTTGAAACTTTTTTTAGTAAAAGATTTTTACTAAATTATTTCATGTCATGTCTGTCATGTAGGAGCTGCCACTGCAGTGAAGAAACATTATTACTCTGGTAAGATAGCTGCACTTTAAGGAAAAGACCTCAGCATAAATTTGAAACAGCGGGCACATCCGTGCTTATTTTAAATTCTTCAACAAAAGTAAGATACAAGATGACTGTATTTGTGAAAATGTAGATTTGTGTTGTTTTTTTTAATTACATACGATGAAGTATTAAGAATATATCGGTTTCTCTTGTCTCTTATCGCCCACCTTGGAGAAGTAGATGCGGAGAACGTAGGCGTTGTTCTTCCAGGATATGTGGATCTCTGACTCCGTGCTCCCACATTTCCCCCCGATCTTTGCACTACGGGGCAGACTGAACGACGCCTGCTCGGTGATCAGCTGTAAAAAGACACAGGAGCAAGCGGCACGTGGAGACGGATTACAGGCAGGGACAGATTACGACTGAAATGTCACTGGAAATGGTTTGTGCCATTTCGGTTTCTGTTTTTACGCACGAACCTTTTGAGCAACCAAATGTATAGAAAACACACTAATTGCGTGAATGTTATCCTTGCAAAAATAAACACATAGAATTAATTTAAATATGTGATTTTAAAGTTCCGTATCGAAAATATATTTTCCTTTTATTGATGGTTAGTTCCAATGCGTGATCGGCATTTTACGCACGACTGCACACCACAAAAGCAGTTTCCAAAATCCAGCTCTAGTATGATATGTAATGTAATGTAATATGCTCTATTGTAATGTAGAAAATCCCATCACTAATACGAGCAAAAACAGATGTCAGAATATTCTGCATGTAAAACATTTCCTCGCGCTTCAACCACCGTTACGCGCAATGGATGGACAACACACAGCAACATGTAACGCCTATAACATGCTCGTGTCGGCTTCGGTTTCGGAACATGTATTAAAATGCATGGGGGGATTCCTTACGTCTATCCCGTTGAGCGCGACCACGTCATATGGCACGAGGAATCTCACGGCGAACTCCACCATCAGGCATGTTGTGCCGTTCTCCTGCACCGCGAAGATGCCTTTGTCCGGGTTGTTGGAGAGACCAGACAGGTTCTCCCCTTCCTGCTCCGCCAGCACCACGGACAGTAGCAGCACACCTGCTCACCACATGATAGGAAGGATATTGAAAGGCAAGAGGTGGGGGTGGGTGGGTAGGGGGGGGCTTTATGTCAGTGGGGAAACAGATGGGGCACACACGCTCACGCACACACCAAAACATGCAGAATCAGCATAAAAAGCGACATAATGGGCTGCTGTGAGTTTAAGTGAAGGTCCCCCACATCTTCAGATCTCTGGCACATCACCTCCGTTACCTCACGGCAAAGTCAAAACCAGGTTAAAACACTGGAGAGTGAAATCTGCAGTATCAGGGGAGCAACAGCACGCTACTGGCTGCAGTCTAAACAACGTCAGGAAGTGATGAGCTGCAACTCTGAATGTGTTTGGACACATTTTAGATTTATGTGAGGACGAAATCTGAAATGAAGCATTCCACCTCATACACAGACGAGACCACACACACACTGTCATGCCTCAACACGCGCAGGAGGTGCACACACAGTGAGGAGTCACGACATCTACACATTCACACACAAACACACACGCGCACGTACACAAAAGCGCACGCACACACGCTTACCAAACAGACTGAGCAGCACAAGTCGGGCGCTCTCCGTGGTGCTGAAACCGAGTCGTCCCATCTCTCTCAGCTTCCCCAGCGCCGAAAAAGGGGCGAACTGAATGGGCAGCCTGTGCTGAACCCACCAAAAGAAAAGAGAGAAAGAAAAGAGACGGAGAGGGGAGGCGGGAGAGAAAGAAAGGAAGGAGAGAGAGAGGGAGAGGGGGGGATGCCTCTACTCAGCGCTCAGAAGTCACGCTCAGATCATCGTGAATGCAGCAAAAAATGTCTCCAGGTTGGACGTGAGATCCGGTTTGCACTGCAGAATCCAGCCGGCACCGAGGAGTTCTGGCTGTCCACGCCGACCTCCCTCGCCAAGGTTGACAGATTTTAACCCAGTGACAGCTGCAAGTCTGAGCTCCCTCTTCACATTATTCACATCAGGAAAAACGATCAGCCCAGAGATGAAAAAAAGTCCGTCAACTGAATTTGTCTCCTTAAAGGAAGGACTAGATGTGCAGTCTCAGTTATTCCCGCAATGCTGTAGTCTCCATCTCTGTGGTAGCAGCTGTAGGATGGGCTGAAATGATGTATGTCTGGAGGGAAACGCCGACAACACCCCCTCCCTCCCTCACTGAAACTCCACTTCAGCGTCGTTGCAGCTGAGAGAGAAGGAGAGCTGCAAAAATCACTGAAAATCCTCTTTTAATTTGGTCATTAGCTTGGGCGACATTTACTGACACGAACACGTTTGTCTTATTAGAAAGAGATTTATTCGTGTTTCAGATCTCATGACACAAGTGAACCTGCACTTTAAGTATTAGGGCGTAATTTGTCTCTTCTTTATGACGTGTTATTTCGAGACTAATTCCATACACAAGCAATAATTTCTGTTTTCATGAGCTCACATAAACTAAACCCTGTTATTAGAACAAAAACGACACGAAGAACCGTCTGTGTCCGTCTCCTTTTCTCTCTCACACACTCGTCAAACACAGGACAGTGTTCATTTCAGTTATAGTGAGATTTTATTCACTGCACCAACCATTAACATCAGGAGGCTACCTGAAGGTGGCAGGTCACCTGACTGAAATCTGCACTGCTGCGCTGAAAGATACAGACGACACTAGTAAATGCTACATGATTTATGATTTATTGCACATAGCCCTCCACCTTCAGTGCAACCCCCACCTATTCCAAAAGGAGTGGCACATGCTTCCAAACACAGACACACACAGCCAACTAAACTAAGGCACTGCCTTTCATTCTAGCAGCAGTTTCCAGCTGGGAGGTGCTGGTATTCATGCGCATAGTTCATGGGGATAATTTTATGCTATTTCTTGTTTCCAAAGATTAAGTTGTATTTAAAACCCTTACGTCTGCTTCACCTTCATTTCCCCCGACAAAGGCAGAAACTTTTACAGTTTGTTATAGTGACGAGAACATCATCAGACATCGGGGATGAATTTGCGCAGTTTTACGTAGCAGATGGTCCGTTGGATGGAACCTGTACGCTGTATTAAGATTATGGACATGTCTAAACACTTTTTACGCACGGCGCACCGTGGCTTTAAGAGTTTGGCACTCTGAAATGAAAGTCAAACTCGCATTTAACGGAGCTGATGCTGTCGATACTGGGTTTACTGTCGACCTGGGGGTGTTTTACGCTTTGGGGGAAAGTCACCGATCGCGGAATCCGCCCTGAAGTTGACACTGGATCCAACTCCCTCACGTCCTTTTTAAATTCCGGAGAGGTAAACCGGCGCAGGAGCTTGTTGCTCAACACCGAGAACGTGGTGGGCGAAGCCGCTGCGGTCGGTGCGGTAAAGTGAAGAGGTTCGGCGCTGCAGGGAGACGCCTCGCGCCTCCTGACGGTTCTGGATATACGCGAAGCCACCAGTGTGCGCTCCCGAGGTGTGGGGCCGAGGACGCTCGTTGGCAGACTACACCTTTTCTGATAATAGCTGTCGTGAAATCTGCGAACACCGAAGTCTACAATTTTGGTTTCTTCTTTCCCTGGTTCAGCCTCGCTTTTGTTGGCTAGAAGTGGAGTCAGTAAGATTTCCAGGGCGGAGGGCGCGCTTGGTTTGGCCGTGCTTCTGCTGGGCCGAGGCGAGAAGAAAATAGACTTTTGAGCTTCATAGCTGTGTTTCAGAGGGGGGAGATGGTCCTCGGCGTTGAGCAGCCTTTCTCTGGTTCTAGGATGCACGGACTTGGGAGAACAGTCGGAAGGGATTTTAGGGGTCAGGACCCCGGAGAACTCCAACTCCTGTGGAGGGGGGCAGCAGCCGTCATTCTCTCTTTCAAACTCCTCGATAGAGTCCATCGACAGTAATTTACTCTGCTTGAGCCAAGGCCTTGGCTGCCATGGGCAGTGTTGAACCATGACGCAATCTGCATTACTGCACGTTTGAAGGACCTCCAGTTTGTTCACTAAATGTCCGACTTTGATTTCAAACTTGTCACTGACCTCATCACACCTCAGACTGAACCGCGGCTGCGTGGCTCCCTGAGCCCCCCCCTCACACTCACGGCCCCGCTTGGAGTTGTTGGTGAGCGCAAAGACGCACTCTGTGTGGCCCAGAAACCTTGCCACCTCAACAGCGGAGTTGCCAACTTTATTCTGCCTGTCTATCTGAAGCCCAAGTCTCTTGAAAGCTCTCACTAGAAACTCGATGACGGCTGAGTGACCCGCTACTGCGGCGTACATGAGGGCGCTGTTCCCCCAGCAGTCCACTATCTCCGGGTCTGCGCTGCTTCGGACCAAGACCTTGACGGCGTCCAGGTAGCCTTTCTCACATGCGTAACTGAGGGCGGTGCGCCCGCTGGCGTCTTGACAGTTGACACCGGCTCCTCTCTGGAGCAGAAGCTCTACAAACTTACACCGCGCCTGGCCGTCAGGCAGCAGCACAGACGAGATGAGGGGCGTCTGTGCGCCCTCAGTTATGGAGTCCACGATTTCTCCATCCAGCGCGTCCAGAACAAACTTGGCAAGGTGGACTTTATCCTTGGACATCGCCTCCAACAGGATCTTGGTGCCCGTTTGCTCGTTAGACTTAGAGGAAGCTCTGAGCATGATTCCTGAATAGTTCAGAGTCTTATTAGAGAAATGTCATCTTCCCACAACACGGAGCAGGTTTGAAAACCTCTCCGTCCAACGAGTGCTGACAAAACAAACCCATCACTCCTGTTATATAGTGAGGGGGTAAACACGGAGTTGCCGGGCAACATAATTACCGCGCTTTGTTCGCCTTTATAATGGAAATACTTGGCTTATAATGACAAAAAGCCCCAGCCTCGGAGCCGCCCGCGTTCATGAGTGGGTCTTCGATATGAATCCATCCAGCACTTGTTGAATGTGATCAGACAGCGGTGCTCATTGTTTAGTAAATAAGAGCGTGGGCGAGCGCTCCACTCCCCTAACAATAAACCTGGCCCCCACAGCGTGACTCCCCTTCGTATATTTCTAAAATGTTGATCAGATCTCAGATAGGAGACAAACAATCAGAGCCCCTAAAGTCCCTTATAATGGTTATTTTTTAGTAACGTGTATTAAGATAATATGGTCACATATTGTGGAAACCATATAAAACAACAATACTGTAAATAGTTGTAAATGACAAGTAGAACGAAGACGTTTTCTCAGAATAATAATTTGTGGTGCTGCTCAACTACAAACCTCCACAACATCTTTATTTAAACCTTCCCAAATTACATTCTTTTTCTATTCATGTTTTATTTGGATTCCCAAGAAAATGAGTGAACAAATGTGAAGATTTTGTTCTGACAAAAATGACAAAATGACCCAAATTAGCCTTCAAGAAAACACAAGTGAGCCACAGGGTTATGTCCCATTTTACACCTGGATTTATTGGTACACATACTATAAAACAGTATTAAAGGAGCTGGATAACAACAGTATTTTCATTGCTATAAGTTCAACAATACAATATAAATACAAAAACGCGCACAGAATGGTTTGACAAGCTACAGTTAAAATAGAAAACAGAGGAGATACAGTAGAAACCGAGGAACTCAAATCGGTGACGTTGCTCTGCAAAAATAATCTGCTTTTTTGACAAACTAGAGAGCCAAAGGTTACATGTAATCACACAACATAAACATTCAACTAGTGCAAAAAAGCCTCTAACAAACATAATTATCTTAAACTACACATATCTAATATATATAATATATATATATTCATTTATTTATATAGATCTTCATATAAATAACCCCTTAATTTGGCATTTTATCATTCATAAAATAATTTAAACGTCCTAACAGACACTGAGTGGCACATTTGAAAGCGATGGAATAAAATTTAAAAGCACTTTTTACTCGTTTATCTCTGCACTAGATATGTGGTGAGAGTTTTATACTGTGTTGTGTGGTGCAGTGAGGGCAGACTGGAAAACAGAAACAAAAACAAACAAGAAAACCCAGTGGTTGATAAATGTCTTCCCCCAGTTTCCAGCAGACCCACTCTATCCCCGAGCCCTTGAATGACAGAACACAATTGGTCAAAAAGTAGATTTAACTACATACATTCCAGTATATACAAGAACATCCCATCTACCCTCTAAGTGAATTACAGCAGATTAAAACAACAGGAAAAAGAAATTGTATAAAGGCCAAAATACCTAGAGGTGCTTCATCCTCATATTTTTGTGTTTTCATATCATTTCATGACTATTTGTCATTTTGGCTGATCTTTGTTAGTGTTGCGCCATGCAGTGTCAACGCATGATCATATGTGCACAATACTACAGTACCCACAGGATTACTTCATAATAGTACTTCTACATCACATTTCTCCCTCTGCAGTAGTTTATTTTTTTCCAGCAGTATCACCTGGGCTGACAACAGTAACGCTTCCTCAAACCTTCTGTATGACTGCTACATCTAAGGGGAACCATTTTGGGACACAGAGGGATACAGGCCTTTTCTGAAATCCCTAGTGTGGATTGTGTGCGGCAGCCATGTCACTGGCTGTGTTTGAGATCTGTTATAATTATTGTGTCTGATGTTCCCTGACCAAAGGCGAGGAGGGAAACAATGAGGATTACTAGCTGAAAGTGTTAAGGTGCAGTCAAGAAGCTATTAAGGGAGCACTTGACTTCGAGAATGCCTTAATGAGAGGGAACCTGACAAGACGAGATGGCGTTGACTACTGTCGGCCAAAGTTCTTGTCTGACGGTGATGGGCTGGTCAATTAAAAGAATGTATTACAGCAGAATGAACATGCTGCCAAGTATGGATTCATTTCTGACTTTGACTTGATTCTCTGAGTGCAAAGAACTATCTTAATCCTACTTAGGTCTGAACGTACTAGTGGATATCCACTTCATTACAGCATGTCATTATCTTTTTAATTGGGCAGTGTACATACTAATGACTTTGCCTCAGCTTGTAGCAATAATGTTCATCATTACATTAAAAAGCATACAAAGCAACCACATTGGTTAGTATCACTGTAATACTTTGACCTGTACTTCTTTTGGCAATGTACTGGAAAGTTTGTACACCTTAGATTTTGAGGGAATCATGTGTTTGTTCAGCTTTTTTTCTTGCATAGTATACATGATTTAAAGCCCCAAATGAGTATAGAATGTTGTATTAAAGAGTTTTGCAGTTGTAAACTTGTAAATTTTAAAAAATATAAATGACTATCATATCATTAGTTAGGGGGAATGAGGCACAAATATTACACCATCTCTTGGGTATTAATAGCCTAATGATTAAAACTACATTTGAAAAATTGGCCACGATAGTCAAGTGAGCAGTATCCCCCATGTTCCCTTTATAGTCTTCTGACTCACTCACCTATATAAGCCTTTTTATAGTCAGCTGTAACATTTTTAAACAACAAGAAGTCAATAATACATCTCTGTGGATTAGGTGACACTGGGGGTTTGCTTCTCCTTCATACAGTGATTTTTAAAATTTTTTAAATACATTCTTACTGAAATACAGAAAACTAGTAGTTCTAGTAGTGCACTGCTACATTTTCCACATTGTTATGATGGCCTATTACATACAAAGTGCTCAGGACAGGACTGGTGTGTAGCGTACAGTGTATTTCACAAAGTTTATTCATTTGTGCTGAAATGACAAATCTTATACATATCCTTCTCCCCTCTTCCACGCTGTCTCTGGAGCGGTTAATCGGGTACCGATTTCAAAAATAAAAATTAAAAACAAGTCAAAAAGGGAACGGACGTCCACTTCGTCCGACCCATGAGTGAATGTGTCTGTGTATGTGTGTCCCCACCAATAGCTGCAGCTGTGTTGCCCGTGGATCACAGAGAACAGTGAGAATGATAGAAAATTTAGATCTACATAAAATGAAGGAGGGGATGCGTCTGACTCTGTCGCTTCATCTCCCAAGTAACACTTCCTTACTTGATAAGTGGTTGAACCCCCTCGTCAGTGATAAGCACCAATGGCTCAGTGGTAAAAAGTTAGTGGGTGGGGTAAAGGTGCAGAGGAGAGAGTGAGAGCAGGTGAATGGACAGAAGAAAACAGAGGTGAAGAGGGCTACTGTGTGTGTGTGTGTGTGTGTTTGAGCATGAAAGAAGTACAGAGACTGTGGTTGGGAGGGTTTTCGTCTCTGGGGTGTATAGGGCTATCCATGGTGGAGTGTTTCTGCACCTGTGTGTGTGTTGTTGTGTGTGTGTGTGTGTGTGTGTATGCGCGTGGGTGTGTGTCTCAGTCTCAGTCGCTCACACCACCGTGGCAGGTCTGCGGTCCATCTCCTCCTCCAGCTTCACCATCTGCTGCATGTCCTTGGCCTTTGAAGGGACAAAGAATCATTGACAAAACACAGAGACACGGAGAGAAGACCTCACACCTCTAACATGTGCAGAGGATCCAGTTTTTGTCTTGTTTCATCATCTGCAAGTTTGACCTGATGCTGTAAATTCAGATTGTTGTTGTATTGCTCATGGGTTCATCAGTAAGAGACACATTTGTTTCCACCTCAGTATTAATCCTTGCTGGGTGCCAATAACTGCATACTTTTGCTGTATTAGAGTGTTGTGTAATGGTTGTCACAGAATGTCTGTGCTGAGACACTGTCACATACTATGAAAGCAAATGATTATGAGCCCGAGTGAGAGCACAGCAGAGCAGCTTGTGAGCTGGCTGTTTTTGCGTAGTAATAGCTGGTGAGTCATGGTGATAAATGACTCAAGCTGCTAGTTGGCAGTGCTGACACCCTGAGCACTGCAGACTAAAGATGTGGGAATGGGTTTTCAGAATACAGAGGAAATGAATCACTTTTTTAGAAATCTTGAAATCTATTCAAAGACAGTCTGTTGTGTGCCATTTCCCTGCTTTCTCAGCAGTGATTCAGTTCAGGACTGCTCATTACAGGCTCAGCAGTAAAGTGAGGTGACAAAAATAAAAAGAAGTAACATGACTGAGATGTTGAGGGTTAAGAGATGGAAGGAAACATAATTTTCATGTAATACACAGACAGAGAGGTGGTATCAGAGGTAGATTAGTGAGATGGAGATGCCTACCTTGAACCTGTTTGTTTGCATGGTGTGATTTCAAAAGCTGTGCCAGGAGAAGCAAACCATATTAAAAACAAATGACTATGTATACAGGTAAAAAAAAAGTACATACATACATACACGTACAAAGTGTGACAGATGGCAAATTAAAAGGCAAAGATGGAAACATAACACGTTGGTATGCATGGCCAAACAGTTCTTTGATTTCTAGTATTTGTGATTTTGAAAGTTTAGGAGAGGGAGGTTGTTTATTCATCTGAAGACTGAAATCTGTACAAAGCAATGCTTCATAAGAAGGAAGGGATAGTTGGTTTGTCTCTGGACTCCCCTAAGACTGCTCTGATGTCAGCTTTGTGGCAGTAGTCCCCAGCCACAAGTTACATTTATACTTGAAGAGCCAGTGGAGCAGGAAGGTCCATAAACAGACTCACTCCACACTACAGTGAGGAAATTGGTCTGATAAATGCTGTGGTTAGACATGTCAGCTGTTCAGATGAAGAATAAAGAGCTGTCAGTGAGTGGCAAGTAGGATGTCAGGCCAGTTATCAGCCAGTTTGTTCTGAAATCTACAGTATATTACACTAAATGTCAAATCTACAGTACTGTAATTAGACCGTCAGGTTCATTCTTTTATTCAGTGTTACAGTGCAGTTGTACCTGCTCGTTGAACTTCTCCAGTTTCTCCAACTGATCCTTCTGGTTTTTTTCTAGCTGCTCCATCTCCTTCTGATGCTTCATAGCCAGCTGCAGATACGACAGGGACGCAAGTTACAAACCCACAAATCCTGAACAAATAGTAACTTTTAACAGTGAGTTTCAAGGCAATATGGTTAATAGACAAATCCAGATCATATTGACACTGCAAAATTTAACTAATGAGATATTTTCTGTTTTAGTCACATTTTCAACAAAAAATACCACTTTAGGACTCCCAAAGCACCATTTCCATGTGGACAAGAGTGAGTAAATCTCAAAATGCCACCCAGTGTTTTTGTGTAGACCCCAAA
This sequence comes from Decapterus maruadsi, assembly GCA_030347415.2. Lineage (NCBI taxonomy): Eukaryota > Metazoa > Chordata > Actinopteri > Carangiformes > Carangidae > Decapterus > Decapterus maruadsi. Next base: position 6,323,290 of record CM064891.1, on the reverse strand, counting down.
ATGCAACTTTTGTGAAACCTGTAACAGGCATGGAAAACAACAACAATAATGGCGAACTACTGTCAGGACCCATTGAAACTGCACCTGAAACATGTCCACTACGTCAGCATATTTGGACCAGCATGACTCCTGTCAACATTTTCGTGTTTAGTTGACTGAAGTTCAGAGTTTGTTTACAAGCTTGTCTTCAAGCTTTCCACATCTTCTCTGTTTCTGATGTATTTGTGTGGCAGCGTTGCAGCGCCACATATAGGCCTGGCATATACGACAGTGTTTCGAGTAGTTTTCAGTGGTTTGGTGTGTATGCAGATATTTCTTGAAATGATGCTGAGTTTATGGAAAACTTTCAAAGAACTAAAACGACTGTCTAGGGAAAGCTCTGTTTCTATGTGGATGAAAAGCAAATTGTGAAAACCCACCCTCTTCCTTTCGTCCAGGAACTTCTTGGTGTTGCTGCTGTTTAACTCTCGCACTCTCCTAAAGGACAGAAAGACATCACCATGGTGTTAAAAGAAGTGACATGCAATGATCACCACATCACAATTCAGTAGACGGACCCACCTCTCTCTCTCTGCTTTATTTTTGATGGACTTGTCCTGGCTGATTGCTTTACTGTTTTCCATGGACATCTTGGCCTGGTTCGCACGCATCTCTTTGCTTTGCCTAAAAATTGTGAGTAAACTGGATTATAATCAGCATTTACAAAAACAGTATACAGTATGTTTAGCTGTAGGGATCAAGGATTACCAATTGGCCCTGGGGGATAATGAAGATTCCCTTCATCAGCTAGGTAACAGGCTTCAGTTTAGCAGTGAAATAAAAGGGTTGATCCCCTCTGGGTCTGATCACCCACAGTGAATGTGTGTTGTGCATGCATCAGTGTGTGAGCCTCTCACCGGTCGTGGATGAGTTTGAGCTGCACGGTCTGCTGCTCCTGGACGGTGGTCAGGAGTTTCTTCAGGTGTTCACACTGCTGTGCGACGTGGCTGTCCTTCATCTCCTGCTCCTCGCTGCTGTGACTGCTGCTCAGTTCCGACCACTCTTTAGTGTGTTGTGCTGTGATGTCCTTTACCTACACACACACACACACACACATTGGTGAAGACGATGGCATGGGCATTAGCTGTAGATAACATATTTCACAAACACCTGAGGAGGGGGAGGGGGGATTGGGGATTTAAAGCTAGAGCAGTCTTACCTTGGCTTTGTGATCAGTGTCCAGTGTTTGGATCTTATCTTCCGTCTCCTTTTTAAGCTCCTGGCAGTTGTTTTCCCTGTAAGGATCACAAATACAATATGAAATGATCAAACACCTTGAAAGTTAAATTTGGTATTAACACTATTGTAATCAAAGGAAGGATGCCAATTGACCCTTCGCGGACTCCGCCCTAAAACCGCTATTGACCAATCATACGTTAGCAACCGTCACCTGACCCGTAACTATAGGCCTGGCAAGCTTCATTACATTTCCTGGGACGAAAAACAAAACGTTTGTAGAGAAGGATATTGTTGTTATTGTTGCTGCTACTGCTGCTACTGCTGCTACAGCGGCGGCGGCAGCAGCAATATAGAGATGTTCAGATACGATCGGACTTTTTTTTCGACTCGAACAAGTGTAAATATGGGGATAACCATACGTTCACCTCCGACATGACAGCTGTACCAAAGCCGTACTTTTGGGGCTTTTACCTGGGCTTTCAGGCGAGGGATCCTCCAGGCAGGGGCTGCTTTCACTGACCGATACAGTGGTGGGAGAAAAAAAACTGCAGCGGAAGCCGTATGTGGTTCACAATCGCCCAAAAACTTGCAGTTTGACAACCAGTGAGATGACGTAAATCTTCGTGGTGGGTTGATAGACGGTAAAGTTACCAGCCTTACTTCTGCTCTGTACGTTGTCCAGTCGTGTCGTTGAACATATGTTTTATCCTCCGGCGCGAAATTTGCTGATATTTCCTTTGAAATCGATATCAAACATTGCCAGGAGCATGGCTCGGAGTGAAAACTTGCCCGGCATGGCAACAGTAACCAAGGGGGGCGGGGCTTACGCGAAGGGCGAATTAAGGCTTATTGTTCAAACTAAACACCCTTCCTGTTCCAGTGTAAAAGTTATATCCTTGTTTCATCATTTTCACAATTATTAATGAAATGTAGATCAAAGGTCTTTCCATGTTATCAAAGTTGGTTACTTTAAATGCAGTTCACACTGTTTGTTTGAGAAATATACATTAGGTGTCACTGGATAGTGGATTCAAACAAAAAACAAAATCTTAGTAAATTCTAACTTAAATTGAATTATGTTGTTGCATATAGTCGAACCTCTGCTTGTTTTTCAATTCCACTTACCCACGTTTCTTGATGGCTTTCTCTAGTAGTTTCTCCAGGGTCGTCTTCTCCTTATCATGCAGAGACACCATCTTCTCCACCTGGGAGCAGTGGCTCTTCTGCATTGTATTTTGATCCTATTGATAAAAGTTCAGAACATCATTCAAGTATTTATTTACACTGGAGGTGCAGTTTGACATGAGAACTGAGTTTGAAATCATAAAAAACACACAGCTGCAATATGCTGCTGATTATTCAGCTTTTCCTCTCTGAAATATTTTTGGCTTTGATGCTTTAATCTGTCTTGGTCAACCTATGATTCAGGTTGATGTTCTAGGGCTTTCTTTCTTTCTTTTTTAAATTTTTTTTAAATTTTTTTACACATACCGGTAATACTAAGATCATTAATCAGCCAGGGCCGGAAAGGAAAAGCAGCTTTAGCAAGTCTAATGTCTTATAAAACATTAATTATGTGGCTGCATCTATCTGCAGACAGATGGTGTGCTTCTCTTTGTGCGTGTGCGTGAATACAAGTGAATACAGTGCTATGGTCAGTGGAAGATGAAAGGCAGAGCTGCCCCCCCCCCCGGCTCTGTTTCTGTCCCTCCAAGCATCAATGACTGCAGACCGTCAACGGACAGGTCTGCATTAAATCAATCACCCACCTTTAAGTGTTTCTTCTTTAAAGCGCTGAGCTCCTTCTGTTGCTTTTTAATCAGTTTTAGATACGTCTGCAGTCGGAGAAAAGAATATTTAGTTATCTCATACAGATGTAGATAAAAGCCTCTGAATCAGACTGGGGGACATGATGACAGGGTGTAGGCATTTCCTGTATACATTGCACTACTTTAGTCTAGAGCTGAATAAATAATCAAATTATAAAGTATCCAATCCCCACCACAGGACCTACAGTTTTTTTGTGGAAGGTGAAATGTGTCACAAGGTCACAACATACCATTATAAAGAAGAGATGCTCATTTTCTGCATACAGTATGTAAATGAATATGATTGATTGATAAAATACCTTTTCAGTAAAAATTGAAATGCAAAAATCACCACTTCCACAACAACTGAGATTCATTCTATCAGAGCAATTGTAATACGACAATGGTTTTCCCTTTGTTATCCCTAGTTTATATTAGTACAAGAGGGCATTTATGGTACCTGGAGCCTACCTGATTATTTCTTGCATTATCTTTTTGAACCATATATCACTCCGTTATCACATATTTGGTTGTTCTTTCTTATTTAAAATAACTGCATGAGCTGTGTTATCAGTTAAGAGACAGTAATTGTGACACTGACCTTCATTTGTTTTAAGTCATCAATGCTGACGTTAGGCACAAGTCCAGTGTCTGTAAAAACAGAGGAAAAAGACATTTAGCTCTATGTAAATACTGTACAGATGTGTGTTTAATATGTATGATTTAGGTCAGTAGTTACCCTTCTTGGTTTCTGCTGTATTATTCTGTGCAGAGTTGGAGGTCTGGGCCATGTCTGAGCTGGCCTGTGGTGTCACACTGGCCTTCACAGTGTCTCCTTTACCCTTTCCCTTCTTGTCGTTCTTTGAGCTTCCACTGGGAACGTCTGCTATGTCGTTCTACAACAGGGAGGGGGTTTAAGTGTAAACTGATGATGTTTTTAATTGTACGAGAGCAGGTTACAGAGTAAAAAACATCACTGGGTTCCTGCAGCACTCAGTTTTACTATATCATTCAGAAATGTGACTAAGTGTGAAGCTTCAGGTGTATGTGCGTGCGTGCATCTTTGCCGTCATATACCGTGTCAATCCCCAGAGCCTTCATCTGGTCGGCTCGTTTCTCTGCTATGGTCAAGAACTTCTTTGGGTCTGACAGAGCATCCACAATTGCTGCAACACACAAAAATAGAAAATGAACTTGGTGGGTTAAAGTGTACCCAATAACCAAACATCAACATTCCACATCTCTGTGGTAAAAGCAACAGTTCTTTCACAAAACTGTACACTAACACAAAATGTATCCTTCTCTTGTATGATTGACAACAACTGCCATGTTATTGTGAGAAGGGACACCAATCAAAGCTAGCCACTTGTACTTGTTTTAACACCACTGCTTCAGGAAGGCATTTTCTTTTCAACAGTATAATGCTACACGTCTGGTAAGGCAGCCATTCTGGCAGCGTATCTTCCACAAGCAAGTTAATGGTTACAGTAATGGCTCCTCAGTGCAAGCCCCTTGGCTTTATTTAATGACAACTCCAATTGTCCTGCTCATTTGTATGCTGCAGTCTTTTTTTTAACTGTCTCACTGCAGATTCTCTGCCATCATCATTTGCATCACCATTACTCTGAATGTTCAAGCGAGTGAGTAGGAAGAGAGAGCTGCATCGCTTTCCCTTTTTCCTCTCACCTCCCTACAGGCTGACGTGAGAGTAGTAAGAAGCAGTAAAACAAGTGTGTGAAACATTTACATAACTAACGTCAAGCATCACACAAAGTTTTGTAACTGATAGATGTCTGTGTGTGTGTCCCTCACCTCCGAATCCGTCTGGCACGTAGGTCTTGAGGATGATTTGGCAGAAGATGGTGGGCAACGACAGGGGCTTGTTGCCCTCATTCCTCAGCGAGATGTGACGGTAGCCAGCCTGCAGGCCGTCCAGAGGCAGGATGCGCTGGCCAATCAGCTTGTTGTTGTCGTCGTAGACTGCGATGCGCAGTACTGCCAGATCCGGTAAGATCACCTACGATGGGTGGATGAAGGATGAAGTAGGGAGGAGAGGGAGGGGAGGGGGAGGAGAAGGAACCAGAATTTTGAAAAAAAGGAAAGAAGGGGTGAGGTACGAAGGGTGTGGGCAAAAAGTGTGACTTAAAACAAAAGTGGGAGCTACAGTATGAGCGGCTCCCTATGGAACTCATTCTGCTGTGAAAATAGGTAAGTGACAAATACTGCCATCGCAGTGAAACAGTGTCTTTTAAGCTAAAGTGAAACAGCAGCATTAAAGGTGAAGGTCAAGGCTGAATCTGCAGGGAACAGTGTCAGGGGACGGACACAGCACAGATACAGGGACAAGACATGATAGTGGAGCAACACAGCATATCTGGGACTGGAGAGGCCATTTCCCACTGATAGTACATATCCAGGGAGAGAGGGATATCTGTATGTGTGTGTCTTGTGTCTGTGGATGAACTTAACTATGCACACCCCTGGAAAAAAGAGACGGGTGGGGGTCTTAACTGGCCTTGTGTGTGGAGATAAGTGAACAGCAAGAGGAGGATGATTAATACCTAGACGGAGGGGAAGCTAAGAGATAGCGCTGAAGAATACTCATGAGATGAATGGTGGAGGTGCTGCTACTGTGTATGCTCACAGTACACACACTGGGCCTCACCTGTGTACTGTGTGTGAGTGCTGCTGGTGTGTATTCTTAGCTCTGAGTCATCCTGCATACAGTATATGAATGCATGCAGAAGGTGTAGCAGCATTTCAGGGTATTTGTTTGTGTGTAGTGAACGGCAGCATCTCTGTCTGTGATGCTCCTCTGTGATAGGACTGTGCGAGTGTTTGTGTGTGTGAGCAGAGCAGCACTGCGGCAGGCTGTGATTGATGGTGTGTGTTAGGAAGCTGGAGTCACAGTCATGGCTGAGAGACTCCTCATTCTGCTGAGAGCAGCACTATAGCACACACACACACACACACAGCTTGTCTTTTGCTCTCTATACCTCCCATCTCTCTCTCTCTCCCTTTCTTTTTCTTCCTCCACCTCTAATTGTTTCTGTTGTGCATTTCTTCATGCTGTCCTTTGTCTCACCTTTCTTCCAATGTGAGCTAAAATACAGGTGAACCTAGATTCCTTTTTCTTTTAGCTTGTGACACTTTTGCAAATGCTCAGTCAGTCTTCTGTTTCCAAGAGTCTTCAAATCATTTCCTGTTTTCCTTAAGTAGTTAAAAACAATAATAGTCTATTTGACCTCTGCATTGCTTCCTCCTTACTCCTGGTTAGTGTTGACATGTTGTGTCTTTTTCTACCCTCTCTTTTCCATCATCATCATGATGTTTTTTCATCCCAAATTATTGGCTGCCCTGCATTCCTTTCCTTTTCCTCCCACTCTTCACATGTCACAACACAGGCTGTATTTGAGTGTGTGCAGCACATTTGTCTTAACTCAATCCATTATCTTCAATCCTGCCCTTCTCACCTTTCTGAAGACGAAAGGCTCCTCGTTGTAGGCGGGGTTTAGTCCGTTGTTCATCACCATCCGTGTGCGAAACTCCTTCCGGATTGTGTCTGTTGGCAGTCCATACATGTCCACTTCAACGTATGTACCAATTTTCTTATCTGACAGGAACTGTCCAGAGAACACCTGAAGGAAAAAAAAATACCAGTATTAATGTTCATTCATTTTTAAAGGGTTTTGTAGGAATCACTGACATTAGACTAATTCGTGATGCAGCAGGAATGAGTAATAGTCTGGCTCCACATGCACCTTTGAACTAGAATAATAAATACTTTGTTGATGTAAATATTATAGTAGAGGAAACGACTAAAGATAATGAACTCAGGTCAGACCTGTACACTGCAGGTTGCAGCAATAACACCATCCACGGGCGTCTCTGAGAAGGGGTCAAACATCCTGTCTGACCGTCGCATGAAGTCAGGCTTCAGCAGGTACCTAACGCACACATACACAGGTGATAAATGAAGGAAAATTGACACACAACTGAATGAAGCTGCCTCAAAGATCAACGCTGATGCTCTAGAGACAGTTTGAGTTTCTGATGCTCTCTAATGATCTGTTGGGAATAAGGAGACACTGTGTGGGAGTCTGTGTGTTAAGCAGGGGTCCATCAGAGAGACATTAGTCATGATGGGTGTCTGAAAGAGCCCTGATCTCCCTACATAGAAGATTTCCAGCATTAGCAGTAATACTCCTAATGCTGGAAATCTGTCCTACAGTAACGCTGCCCTCAGGGACAGTATTAGAGTCAAGGGACAAAGACGACGATGGAGAGAGGAAGAGATAGATGACTGCAGAGCCTCTGAGGCAAGAGAAGAGGAGTCCGCTTCTCCAACGCACTCACTGGCTCTCAGGGTAGACAGTAGCTACGGTCGCCGCTGGCAACCACTAATGAGATGTGACAAGCTTTAATTGATGAGTTTCAGAGAGGGGCGGAGAGGGGAGGGATGGGATGGATGGGGATGAGCTCAGGACAGGAATGAGCAGCTTTTCTCACCCGCAGGATCCGTTGTACTCAAACTTTCCCTGGTTCAACTGCATGGCCAGGTCTGAGAGACACAAGAAGACACGGAAACATCAGGTCCTCACATCACAGCACACAAACATCCCATCTTCAATAAAACATCTAACTGTCATTTGTATCTGTTTCTTTGACATTCATGTTTTAAATTAAGAGACTAATTTTCTTTCTTTTGACTTGTGTTTTTCTTCATCAGGCTCTCCATCACTGAAGCACCACCTGTTGTGTAACACACACACAGCCCCACCCCCAAATGTTGCACATGCTATGCTCCCAGCAAGTCATATGGTCCTCGCCCCCTCCCCCCGGCCATGGGTCAACAGCTGTTTTACAACAGGCATCACTGCATAGGTGTGTATGTGGCAGTGACAGTTTATGAAAATGTGCGTGTGCAAAACAGATGAGGTGGATAAGTGCAGTAGATGAGTGTGTGTATGTGTACTGCTCATGCATACATAACCTGATGCTGCAAAATGAAATGATGCAAACCACTTGCAGACACTAAGAACCCATTGTGTTGTCTCCACACTGGCTGAGTGTACCTGCTTATGTAAGACAGTGACTGGCCCAGCGTGGCTCAGGGTATGTTTTGCATATGGTGAACATGCCTGGTGTAGTGCAGTGTGTGGTGGACACAGCACTGTGGGAGGAATACTGGTAAAGTGATGCAGCCCTTATCCGTCTTAGGACTGAATCAACAACTATGCACTCACATTAACAACTCAAGTAAAAGACCCAGGAACAATCTGTGGATTACTTATGGTAGCTGGGACATTGAATCTAGATGATGCTGTTGAGTATTTCAAATGTATTTTTTTCAACAATTTGAATTTTTTTCACCCAAAATTGTGAACACAGACAGCAGAAGGAAACCTTTTTGTGTGTGGTCATTTGAGGGAGGTGAAATGGATCCTTCATAAAGTCAAAATGTTCTTACTGTTTTTGCCACGTGCATGTATGATTGTGTACATTAAAGTGAGTGGGTCTTTGATTAGTGAGTCCATATTCATCCAAACCGCGCATGCATACTACAAGAGGCTTATCATGTGTGAATATGTGCGGTCACTGCATGTGCACTTTCCCAGATGAAAGGTTGACTTAGCTCTTGCCTCCCTATCAGTGTGTGTGTTTGTATGACTGTGTGCAGACTACTTCAGTGTGTGTGTGTCAGAGGTCCCATGTTGCATGTTGTGGTACCTGGGGTCTGGAAGTTGAGTGAGACCATCTGGCAGCCTGCGTTCCAGAAGATCTGAGGCATGTAATTACTGGAGTCCACCCGACCCCCTTTGGGGTAGATACGGCTCATCTGACGCTTGTTGTAGCTGCACTGACGCTCAGGAAAATTTAAAAAAAGAAAGGGAGACCATGTGTGTTACAGCACATGTGTGTATGAATTGGAGTGTGTGCGTGTCTCTGACAGACTGCTGGACTATTTTTAGTGTGAACAGCTTGGGTCAAGCAGTCCCATTGGAGAGACAGCGAGAGGCAAGTGTATGTGTGTATGAGTGTCAGGCCAAGTCCAAAGGCACAGCAGCCTCCAGAGACCGCCCGTTCTTTTCCAGCAGCAGAGTGGAAATAAATATGGCTGAAAAACATCAGCTTTGACCTGCCACTCAGCTCTCATTTAGGTGACCTTATTAAGTTCAAACTCTGATTTCATCAGAAAGGAGTGTTCAATCAGATAAATATCAGAAATGTTCAAGCAGACACGTGCTGTGCAATGATTTCACACCAGTTCAAAGGATACTTGACAAACTCGATGGCATTAGTCTTCAGATAGCCCAGGCCAACAGACTCGTTAAAGGATGACATGTTATGATGGATGTTCCTGTCTGAAAGAGAAAGAGAGCATCATGAAGAGTAGAGTCTTGAACTGGATTTGTTTTGCATTAATATTTTGACACTGAAGTAAACCGAGCAGACATGTACAAACATGCTAAATGAATATACAATTAATTTAAATGACTTTCTTTCATCCTCAGTCCTTCATCACATATTATGAATGAATACTGTGTTAGTCACAGCTCACCCTCTGCCACATCAAAGCCCGAGAACTTGACAGGCTGTGCGTAGTTGACCATGGCGGACAGATATGGGTGGATGTTGGTGGTGGCTCCTACGTATGTGTATTGAGCGATCAGGGCCTCTTCAGAGTCCTCCGGCTCCGCCACTTCACCAGCCTGCACATTGCACAAATACACAAGTCCTGATGTCTCAACCCTCATGTGATGTTTGTTGTTTCGATTGTGTGAGTGAGTTAATAAATGAGTGGGAGAAAACGTGCACTTGCCTTCTTGTTATTATCTTGGTCAGATGCTTCAGAGATATCTGTGGCATCTGTTGCCTCTGAAATCTCTGTCACTTCATCTTCAGGCACCTGGAGACCCAACAAAATAAAACAAATCATCAATTGATGTATTATTTATTCATAACACATCTTACTTTTGCTTATTGTCAAATCTAGTTTGTCTATTTAATCTATTTAACATTGTCATGATAGCTATGTTTTTTTCCCCTAGCGTAAGTGGGTGTGTATAACCAAAAGGATTTACATCACAACTGATGAGATATTTTGCTTTTATTTCAATTTCAAAAAAGAAAAGTAAGACATTAAAGGTTGAATATGTAGAATATTTATTAAAACCAATATTTAAAAAAAAAAAATACATCTACTGAGCGTTTTGAGGTGAACAGAATGAAAGTATTGCTTCTCCATAAAAAATTTTTTTTTAGTCTGAAATTATATTTTTAACATTTTTTGACGGGCTCGACAATGACTTTTTATCAACGTTCTGTTTACATTCCTACCTGCCTGTAGCCGACACATGGCTCACTAATCAGCTGTTTTCCTGCCTCCTCCCGGTCGTATGCGTCTGTTTTCAACGAAACCTTTTCAATAACCAATCGGTGGATCAATGGATTATCATTTACATGTTAGGATGAGTGTATTTGTGTAGTCTAATCTGTCATAAACACGTTTACTGTCGCCGACTCCCGGTGCCTCGGAGCTTTTTTTTTTTTTTCAACTTGACGAGAGCAGTGGCAGCGGAGGCTCTGATCGCAGGTTTGGTTTCCAGCAGCGGTGTGGAAGGCAGAGAGCCTCCGCTCTCCCTGTAACAAGCTACAACTCATTTATTATGCTGTTAATGACGGTAAAAAGGTAAATCCTGCATAGTTTTCCTCCTCTGCTGTCCTCTGATCAGAACGGAGTCCTTAGCAACGGCCCGTTTTACCTAGCAACGGTCTAACGTTCTGTTATTGTTCTGGAAATCCTACATAGTCAACCTTTAAGATTAGTATTAGACATTAGTAAGAATATGAAACCAAATTCTATTCGACAGCTATGAAGTTGTTATATGGGGTTTACTGTTGGGAAGGGTCTTCAGTTTTCTAATTTAGTCTTTCTTGTGCCAACCTACCTTCTTGATACTGTTGCTGCGTTCTTCTTCTTTGCTCACGCTGACAGTGTTGCTCTGGGAAACACTGTTGGCCTCTTTTTCACTCGTTGCCTCTGACAGACTGGGGGTCTCTGAATTTAAATTTAAATCCTTGTCCTCAACCTCTTTTTCTCCTATATAAAACACAAACAAATGGAATTTAAAACTGGAACATATCATTTCATTACTGGATCCATTCAGCTGTGACACTGACCTATCTTGTTTTACAAATCAAATCTACCATCAAAACTAATTCAAAGATATTATAATGAATGTTTACATTTTTTGAACCATCTTTGATGTGGTGTCATGTTATATGCACGTCGGCCTAAACCACTTTCTCTCTACCATACTACTCATGCCACTCTGTGGAAAACAGGCTTCCCTTGTGGCTTGTGATGCCAGTGTGCTTAACAATTGACGCTTTCATACATTTGTACACAAACAGGCTGTCACTGATCTGACCATTCTCTGTGTCGTCTTCATTCTCCTCTCCCATGATAATGGCAGATGTGTTGGTCTCTCCTGCCTCCATGTGCTTCTTAAAGGCCTCCAGCTGCTCTGTATTACACATGAAGATGTTACATCACAAGGTTGGAAATGGGAATAAAATTTTCATGGACAAATATCCAACAAATGATGAGGATGGTCTGTGTACTTACTCTGTTCCACTTCAGGTTTCAAGCGTTTGTTTTTGATGAGGATTTTACGTTTGAGGTCATTTGGAGAGGGTAAGGGCCGTGCAGATTCAATCTGACAAAAAACAAAACAATCACACATTCATATATGGACCACCATCATCCTGCTGTAATGAAAACATTGTGGATCAAGAGCGGAAGATTCACCGGATAATTATCCAGAGGCAGTTTGAGGAGGAATTCACCGAAAATCTCCTCACAATATTTGGCCATCTTGTACTGCTGTGGTTTACTGGTGACACACACACACAGTTAATTGTTTCCATATACTGTATATCTACAAAACATGACAGCAAATAATCACAAAAGCTTAATCATTATGCATTAAGGCCTTTTATTATTGCTGATCAAACATTTACCTGCAATGATTTTCGAAGGACAAAATAACAGGGTAATCTGAGGTGACAAATGCTGTCTCCTTGATGGCCTGGATGACATCCTGGTGAAGAGGAGGAGGAGGGGCAGAACAGGGAGAGAAGAACAAAATAAGAGAGTCAGGAGGCAAGATGGATGCAGTACCATGCTCTCAACACTGAGGGGCAGGCATACCTTACAAAGAAGGCTCCTTGCCTGTGTGTATGTGAATGTTCTCACCTTAAAAAGGATATCTGTACACATGGCCTTGCCATGAGTGATGATGGGCTCCTGGTCCTCTCCTTTCCCGTCCCAGCAGTCCAGCTCCACACATCTGACAGGATGGAATACATGGACATGTACTATGAACAACACCTGACCTCATCCACACACTGAAGAGTGAGCTTTACATGTGAACACACTTTCACGTGTGTGTCCAACCATCTTCACAGACCAAGTGCGTACCTGCATCCAGACAGTAGAACCTGGCGGTACATCTCTACTGAGGACTTCCCTCCAAACTGTCGGCCTGTCAGGTAAGTGTTGTGTGAAGAGCTGATGAAGTAGTGGGCCAGTGGCTGGTCCATTTCCTGGTACAGCTCCAGCCGGTCTAAGAAAACTGGAGCATTTTCGTCTGACATCAGGTATCGGCAGAACCCATCGCTGGACATTTGACCTATGAAAGAGGAGACACGTTTTTATTTCTGCAATTTTTCGACTATTCTTATTTGACTAGACTTTTTGAAGTGATGACAAGGCAGTATTGAGACAATATACAGATGTTTCAGGCCACTGGATTATCCCATCCCATCACTGTGTGCCTGAGGAACATGGAGTTAGCACTACCAGCTTTGTCAATTTGTCAAGATAATAGGAACAATAGGGCACAGCCTGAAAGTAATTGTAACCACCTATTGGAGCAGAGGGCTGTGCCAATGCTGTAACATTGTGCAGCTTCAGAGTTGCACAGCCAGGTGGCAGCACGGACTAACGGATCTTTCTGCCGCCTGTTTCCCTCCATGCATCACTTTTACCTTTCTTCTTCAGATCCTCGTCTCTCTCGTATTTGTCAATGATCTGCATGGCTCTCTTAGGGTCGTAGAACGGGAACAGAATCTCGTTTAACCTGGGGTCACGCTGGTTCTGTAGAACAACACATACAAACACACAGTCATCCACACAAACGGTTAATTCCCAACAAAGTGGATCTAAGACAAAAACACAAGTTGGCCGTAGGACAGATTTCAATTCAATGCAACGTGAGACAAATTACCTCAATATACTGGACTTCTGACAAACAACATTCATTTGTTGGATGTTCAAAAACACTAGCCACAGTAACAGGTTCAGTGGTTGCTTAAAAGTAAGGGAGGGAGTTCAAGGCAGCTCTACATTAGCAAAACAACAGCATTGACACATCGTTATAACGCCACTGTCCATTCAGTAAGCCAGGTGGGAATCAATCTCTCCAAAGCTGTGGCTCTATGGGATGGCTCCAGAGTGTGATGCATGGGACTGGGCATGAAGCGGGACCCACACACACACACGACTGCACAGTGGAGGGAGCAGCCAGGTATTCAGCCACAAAGAGCACAAGCACAGACAGCAGGAAACAAGACGAGCCAAGCAGGAAGCAACAGGATGGAAATCTCTACCCTCCCGTTGCCACGGCAACACCAATCAGACACAGGGAAAGGAAGCGGCGGCAGGGAGAAGGCGGGGGGGGGATGAGGGTGGGCATGCGGAGCGGGGCAGGTGGTTGAAGTTGCCCTAACAAACCGACTGGAAGTGAATTATTTTTCTCGTCTCTTTGGAGGGGGGAGGGGCTGGTGTCCAGTCTGAGCTGGAGGGCAACTTCCACCCAGGGCAGGAGGGGAGGGGGTAAGGCACGGGGAGTTGCAGAAGCGGGGGCACGGCGGGGAAACCAAATACACAGAGAAGTTAATGAATGATAAAGAGCTTACTTCATTCAGAAAGCTGACTAACTGGTCTACAGTTAAATAATCAGTTTTGCTCCCATTGCTGCAAAGGAATTAATTAGAAAAAAAAAAAGAAAAACAAAATGTTAGGCTTCTTAAAATAGACACCCTCACAGTCATTCACACTGTCAGTTAAAATTAGAAAGCAGTCTTCAAAGAGGACCATTCTTTAACGTTACACTTTTAGTCACAACATGTTAATTGTCAGTCTTTTTTTGAAATGTTGTCATAAGATTGAACATAATTAATGAACTGTGGAAGCAGGTTAGGCTGTCCAGACGTAGTTAGTGCAGCAGGCGCAGAAACATTTGTCCTGATTATTTCCAACAAGATGCAGTAGCTCACACTCAGGGAATCTTTTAAATAGTAGATGTCATTGTTCTATTTAGAGACGCCAGGTAACATGGGCACGGTGCGGTGAGAGGGCACGACTGTAAGTTGTTCATTATGTGTTTCTATTTTCAGAGATAACACAATTAGTGAACATCACAAGAGGGGTAGGAAAATAAAAAAAGTACAGGCAGGTTAGAAAGGAGACTCACATTTTCTTGAAGAGTTCCTCTAAGTCTGTGCGAGGGCAGATCTTCTGTGTGAGCGCGTAGAAAATGTCATAGGTGAAGTCCGACGGTTCGATCTCATCGTTCTGGGGATGATAAACAAGTCTGCCATGTGTTAATATGAGAACCATTTAGACTTGGCTTAGACGGTCACAAACAGCAGAGATCCATCTAACCACTACACTGTGCAGTCAGTTGTCTGACCTTTCCACTCGGAAGGCCCAGATCCTTCAGAGCCTGAAAAATCCCCTTCTCTGTCTTCCCCGAGGCGAATGTCCGCGTAATGCTGTAAAAGAGGAGGAGAGAAAGACAGAACAGCTCAAGAGTAAAGATGAGTGATTCATACTAGAATCGAGTGGATTCTGGCTGAGAAATGGTAAAGTGGTTGACAGAGTGTCCCATCAATTTACTCTCACCCTCTCACAGGAATCTTCCCATTCACGTTGGTCAGGAAGCACATTCTCATCCAGCTGAATGAGAGAAGGAAACGGACTTCAGCACAATATCACATACATTCGACGAAAAACTAAACTGAACTCAAAACAGTTTGAGCACATTTAGAAAACAGAGATTTGTGTAGAAGTCAGTACTCACTGTTTCTTGAGGCAGGTCATTGGACAGACGTTGTTGGCCTTAAAGTTGTGAATCACTGACCTCAAACCCTCGATCCACTTCTGCAATCGAATCAGCACAAGTATTCAGGACACACACACACACACACGCACTCTTATCTTCTAAAAACACAGTGACCAACAGAGGCCAAAAAACACATAGAAGCGAGGGGGTGTGTAGTGTGTATTATGTTTAGAAGTGTGTGTCTTTGGGGAAATAAACACAAGCAAATTAACTGCCTCTTAATTCACACGCATGGGTGAGTGTTTTGACAGGAATCAGACACACACACACGGAAACCCGCACACACATAATAATAAAGACAGTGGGCTCGTTCAAGGCTACAGGCAGCGACAATAAACAAATAACTAGCTCTTGTAACTTCACAACAACACACTGATGCCCGATGCATGGACAGAAACACTGAGGACGGCGATCTGAGCTGTTTTGTCCCTCCTGGCTTCCTGTAGCCTCTCCCTCCTTGTCCACTTACACAGCAAATTATTACTGGCATCATTATCAAAACATTAAACAAGATAACGGTGCAGCGGGGGTAGTCTGTTTGGGCATGTGGTATCCATGAAGCTGCTGTGTGTGTGTGTGTGTGTGTGTGTGTGCTGATGTAAATAACTGTGTCATGTCCTGAGGTCTGCGACTGAGGGCTACCTGCATGCTGGGAGCTGCTGCTGGTGGCACGGTGTGTGTGCGTGCGTGAGAAAGAGAGAGAAGGAAGGGGACAGAAATAGCCGACCATGCAGGCGTGCACCTTAGTGTGTGCGTGTGTGTGTGTGTGTGCTGAAACCATCGGGCCTGATGGCTGTTGCATGAATATCGCTGGCAGCCCAGAGGCTGTGAGTGGCTGTGAGCTAACATTTGTCATTTCTAACACCCATCACCGCAAAACCAGAGTGACGGTGGAGCGTAAACACCAACACTGCTGCTGAATACCAGATGTGTGCTGGCACAAACATGTACTTTCAGGTCTCAAACAGTGTTTGTCAGTCTGAGCACAGTTTTCTTTTAATACACGAACACTAAATGTTTTCATTAAGGCCAACAGTCTCTCCAGTTGTGTTATGCCACTTCTTGTGTTTGTTCTTATTTTTGTCGCAATCCTCCTGGACAGGTAATGTGGTTAATGACTTGCTTTGCAAGTTCACATAAAGTCAGCCTTTGTTTCATTTAAAAACTTTTGTATGTCATTTTCTCCGGGTTGATTGTGTTATCCTCAAGCTTTTTCTGCCTTTGGCTCAGTGTCTTTCACTCAGTGCCAAGTCTGAGGGCCACAGTGGATTTGTCACTAAACACAAGATACAGTCGACTTTTACTGTTGTTTTTTTCCCTCCAAGTTTCCTTTGCCTTCAAGCAGCCGCTGATAACAGCCATCCAGCCTTAATGGCACAGCATAATGACCAACACTGTTTTCAACTTAGTGTTTTTGTCATGTGACATGTTTTGATCCATTAAATTCACACATACAGTTGTGTAATGTAAGCCATATACAGAGAATATCATAAATTGCCTGTAGGGGTCAGCAATAGTAAGATCTGCTGATTAAATGAAAGAGAAGAAGAAGAAGAGGGGGGCAGAAAGGAGAAATGAAGAGATGAGCAGGCAAAAGAGGAAAACAGGAGAGAAAGCAATAAAGAGAAATGTGTTTTTCTACACAATCAGCCCGTCAGATTTCTCTCAGAGCTTTTTCCTAGATGAGTGGGAAGGAAAGGCGAGAGTGAAAGAGATAGAGAGACAAAGACAGAGAGAAAGGGAGAGCGAGGTGACTTAGAGCAAGACAAAAAGGCTCAGAAAAGAACAGCAAAGGCAGAGAGCAGGAGGAACCCAATGAGACGGAGATGAGGTGTCTGTTTATCAGAATGAAGCGAGGCCAGTGCAGCCATATGAACCATCCACCTGTCTGTTTGCTTTGTTTCTGAATTCAATATTTGCTGTGTGGACCTGTTCTTTTAGCTTCTGTACACACTGTGGAAATGTTGAATGAATTAAAGGGTCTGACTTCCAGCTGCTAGGCAGAGGCACCACGGCTTTGTTTTCAGACTATACAGTAGGACAAACATGCAAGTGCTTCAATCAGCAGCATCTTGGGGTTTTGAGGAGTGTTGCCGAGGTTTCAGCACATTCGTATGAAGTGCTGTCTTAGTTAGGGGGAGCCAATGAGGTTCGGTTATCGCTGCAGGGTGTATGACGCAAAGTGAGAATGGGTACGTTTAGATCGATGTGTGTGTGAGGCAGATGCATCTATTTTAGATGATAGTGTGTAATGAAGTGCTATACTGACGGAACTGCAACCTCAACATCTGTACCACACCTCATCATTGTGTAGATTCACACCCCAAGTGTAGAGCCAAAGCAGCTGGCTGTGGAAACAGAGTGACTACATGTATTTACCCGGGCTGTGTCTGGGCTCTCCGCCACCATGAACATGAAGTTCAGGTTGACCAGGTCTGTGCCGCTGCAGATGCAGATGATACAGCCCTCCAAGTCTGCCTCCGTCTTTCCAGAGGCCTCGAAGGATGACAAGATCTTTGGGTCCTAAAGAAAGAAGGAGAGATAAATCAAGGTCAAGGTGTAGGTTATCCAGGTGGGAAGGTTTGTATGGGGAATGCAGAAAATGTCTGAGGGCAGGTCTGAATCACCTGTGTGGTATTACTGCAGTAAAACAGAGGAAGTTCGAGTGAAGGATGTTGAAATGTTTATTGCTGGATAGGCCCCTGGATTAAAACAAACTGTGATATGCAATATGTGTTGTCACCAGGAGACTCTGAGCTCCACGTCAGCTTAAGAAGAATGAGATGAATGCAGATCAATCATGAAGGGACAAATTAAAATAAATCTGAAGGAATCCTAGCTGTCAAAAGACGTCTCAGCCGTGACAAGAGTTTCACTCAGCCGTGACGTTCATCAGTGCTTCAGACACCTGTGAGCTGACGGTACCGTGGAGCTGGTTCACAGTCATCCCCAATCACTACTGTCACAGTGAGTAACGCTGTGACTTATTGATACTGGGATGTTAAAACAAAACTGGATGTTAGTTGTTGTCAGTATAAGGTGAAGTTTGTGTGTTTGCCATAAGGAATCAGTGGCAAGACACAACGTCTGGCCTAACACTGCTGTACAATATACAATACGTAATGATATAATTACAAATCTCTGGACATGAGTCGTCGTCTTCAGAGTCAGTGGGTTTCAGTGTAAAAGCCTCCTCTGCACAGGGTTCAAATCCAACCTGAGGCCCTTTGCCGTCTGTCTCCCCCTTCTCTCTCTCCCTGACTGTAACCGCCACATTAACAAAATGCATGAGGGTCATGTTTGATGGGACCACTTAATGATGTAATTCACCCTCTGAAAATAAAAACTGACCTTATTGTTTCAACTAATGGAAACACATACACATACATAAATCCTACCACAGTTTGTTGTTCCACAACATTCTATAAATAACATCCGATTAATAACACTAATATTACAACAAATAAAAGAAATCATATCATTATGCATCAACTGTACACATTTATGTACATTTATATAGTTATCAATTTAAAGGAATAATTCAACATTTTGGCAAATTCGCCTATTGCCATAATCCCTATAGTCATAGCAGTAGGTTCATTACCTTTAGCTGTTTCTCGATCAGCAGCGCAGAGCTACAAGCTGCTCAGCTAACGCAACAGAGATTATTTCTGGATTTCCCCCATCAAACTCATCCAATCCACTCCAAAACACTTTCGTGGACAAGTTGTGCACATTATGAAATGAGGCAAATGCGTAGCTGGAACTACATCCCAGACATGTCTGCTCTGCAGAGTGACTTCAAAAGCGCGAGTAGTTCCGAGTATTTGCTTTGTGTGTCTCAACGTTACATAATTATACGTTATTATGTCATAGCGTGGAATAAAGTAAAAAGCAACAGCTCGCACACCAACTAGGCTCCAATATGCAGTCCGTTTAATACAGAAAGATGTAATGTTTCGCAGGTCACAACAACTTGTCCATGAAAGCGTTTGAGTTGATGGATTGTGTATTTGATGAGTTTGATGGGAGACACCCGGAAATATCATACGCCTTTGTAGCGTTAGCTGAGCAGCTTGTATCTCTGCCTCGCTGATCGAAACAGCTTGCACCGACAATTAAAGGTAACAAACCTACTGCTATGACTATAGGGATTATGGCAAAATGTTGAAATATCCCTTTAAAGTTACAATGAATTACAAATGCAAGTAATTTAGTAGACATTAGATCTGACATTACTGACATTTAAAGACCTGTGGTTCCCCTGGTTTTGTTCCTAACAACAACCTCCAGTTGTCACCAGTGTTCAGCCTGAGGTGACGGTGAACTCCTGTTTAGTGAGTCAAACAGAAAATCCATGGAAACATTCTCTCACTATCGAAAACAGCACGACGCCTCCCACTCATCTTTTCAATCAGATTTCAGTCTGCCACCGCCGTCACCATGAAGATTGTGATGTATTTTTGTTATGTGATTGAATTAGCAGCAACAGGCAACGGGCTCTGCTGTTTTAAAACCCCAGCCAGCAGTCATCCAGCGCCATTCATCTTCTCTCACTCATTGGATTATCTGAAACAGCTCTCAGAGCTTGTGTAACCACGTTAACCTCTGTGGAGAAGCCCTGCTACTTACACAGCAGCACACAGCGTCTGAACAAACAGGAGGAGCTGCTATCAGGCTGCAGTATCTGTATACGTGCCCTTACACATGTACATACATACATACGTGACGTCCATGTGGACGACCAGACAAACAGACCCCCTCCTCCTGCTGTCATCAGGACACGCACAACCAGGTAATGTCCACAGCACACAGGCCTGTGACTTGAAGTGACTAGACAGGTTTGCCTCCTAATTAGTGGCATCATCACGAATATTCCCTTAAGAGCTTTCATAATTCATCTGGTCTGCATGGTGCCAAATACTGCCATGTAATGTGTCACTGTCAAGGCCAAACTGCACTAATCAATATTTAATATACAGTGAAACCATACAGTTTTCTATTCCTGTGTGTTTCTGGCTCCATCTCAGATGATTAGATTCAAGCTGCACTGAAAATACACAATAATGCAGCTTGATGGTACAGTTGGCTGTTTCAGGATTGTTTTCCTATAAGGAAAAATAATTCTTACACTGACTGACAGTACATCTTCTGTCTATGAGTATTTGATCCAATAGAGTTCAACCCAGTGGTTCTCTGACAGCCCATTATAATGGAGCTAGAAGCTTTTCATTATTCCTCTCTGGGTCAAAAGCACAAAGCAGGGAAGCAAAAAGAAAAAGAAGTTTCAGCTCCAACCTGTTCTGAAACATAAATATTGATGAGTTGAATATTTCATGTTTCTGTTCTCCAAGTGGCCCAGGTCAATCTGGTGTCTGACAGACAGGCTTGGCACAGTGAAGTCAGCTGAGAGTCCCACGTCAGCCAGTGGATCAATAGATTACACCGCTGAAGCCTCGGCTAATTAAAGTAACGTGCCTGGTGTCGTGGTCTCATTAGATTTTACCACAGAAACTGAATGGTGGAGGGCTGGTGAAGGGGTGGGGGGGGGGTATGGGTACAGAGCATGGATGTTGTGGAGGCAGGAGCCAGGAAACTGTTTTTCCTGAGGTCTCACCTTTGGGACAGCACCAACACGAATACTGTTGATGAGCGAACACTCAAGCACCTGGCCTTCCTGCAGAGACACAGAGAAGGAGGAGGGGTGGGGTTGGGGGGTGAAAGCAGGTGAAGAGGGAGAAGATTAAGAAAACAAATTGCTCACACTGTATTCTTTTATGATTTTTGCAATTATGTCTAATGTTCAGTATGTAGCAACAACACCACAACCCCCCAGCATCTCAGTTATTAACATGGATCATTACAACCCAAATGTGAGTTTTATCACTGCTCCTTTCTCATAATCAAGTTTTCAATGACTGCAACATTTTCTCTTTGTGCAATGGGGATAGTGTTGACGACATTCATTGCTTCAGTTTACAAGTTACAAGAGCCACTCACCTGTATCCACTCTTAGAATAAACATGTAGATGACAGAGGAGAGTTGGACATCTATACATCTATACATTTCTCTGTCCTGGTGATGACATTGTGTTTAATCAGCCCTGAGCTGTTTGCTTTAAGTACCAGACTATTTGAGTAGTAAAAACACCACCTGTAACTATTTACTAGGAGTCTTATTTAAACACCTCTGCACAAAGGTTAACACAGGACAACATCATCTTCTGACTGCTGACGGGTTTCTTCCTGAGGTGAAATGACACGTTGTCGTACAACACCACAAAGTAGATGACTGTGTTTCTGAGTGACATGTCGGTGCTCCTCTCCACTCTTGTTTTATGCTGCTGTCTGCTGGGGAGGAAGTATCAGACACGAGGGGACTGGACAAACTTGTGAAAAAAGCTGGCTCTGTGACTGGAGCCAGGTTGGACACCCTGAGGAGGGGGTGTAGAGACACACACTAAAGATGTTAAAGTGAATCTGAACAGATCATCCACTTCATAACACCCAAAAAACAGCAGTGGTGGATGACTGCTTCTCTTTGCTGCAGATGTAGATCCTTCATACCTATAGCCATCAGGCTTTTTAATTCTTCTGCAAATGGTAAATGAGCTGCCAGACAAATTAACTTTCCTTTGGGGATTAATAAAGTCATTCTTATTCTTAATTTTTAGATTCTGTCTCCCACTCGTCAGATTTTTTCCTTGCATGAGCTGTGAAGCGGACAAGAGAACGGACGTGCAGGTCGTACCTTTCCCTCACTCTTCCAAGTAATGAAGAAGCCGAACTCGTCCACCCTCATCTGACAGTTGGGCTCAAAGAGGTACGGGTCCTGTGGAGGGACAAGAAGATTTTAATCAGTCACAGGCTTTTATTTGACACTTCAGGACATTAAACAGCCAACCTGGTTAACACACACACGGGCCTTATGCAACAGGACAAACACATGTAAGTCTCATTCATTCTCTAAGATATACCTGTCTGCCAAGGAACACACACACACACACGCCAAGTATGCCCAAATACATTTAGTATGTGCACATCCACAGTGTGTGCAGGGGATGATGGAGAGGAAACCTACAGTGCTGCTAAGGCAAACAAAGTGAGATAAATGTAACTGCCCTGAGCTGCTGAATGGAAACATCATCATGGAACACAGACCGAGGACAACGCAGGTGTCTGTGTGAGTGTGTGCACGTATACGCACGTCTAGGACAGATCAGATGGTGTGCAGGCCCAGCTCTCCATCTATCAGCCGCTATGCAACATGTAACAACCCCTGTTTAGCTGGTGTTGGTGCAGAGAATCTGCTAACATTAGCCTGCTTATCTCACCCAAACATTTTTCTCTCAATTCAATCAGCTGCTGTAATGGTGACTGCACTGACAAATCAATGTGTCAGTGTGTGTGTGTGTGTGTGTGTGTGTGTGTTATTCCGCTGGAATCACACGTCTGAGACGGACGGAGCATAAGGAGAGAAAAATAGAGGAGGAGACGGCTGCTGGGTCACTCTAACTCTAATATAAGCAATAGGGAACAGTGTGACACACTCGCACACACACACCCACTCATAATTTATTATTTCAGGATGTTGCTGCCATGAGATACACTGCTGCAAATAGGACCGAGCCGGCTTGTTATTATGGCTGTTCTTCTTACTGTCCTATCCTGTCGTCCGTAGCCCTCCATAAAAACCAATAGGACGATCCTTTTTCCACTGAGGAAATAGTGAGGCTGCTCTAAGTGCAGTTAAAAGCTCCACTCTCTTTTATCTGAATTTGGTATGACAGAGGCTTCAGTTGCACATGGCCAGGCCAAGTCCACGCAAGAGACGTCTCAAATGAGCCTTGACTGTTGAGAACATGCAGCAGGCTACTGTTACACTATCAGAGCTAAAAGGTTTATGGGAACGCTCAGTCCTTCCACACACAAAGGGACAATTAGCCGAGGACACGGCCGCGTCTCGGCGGGGGTGTGCAGATAGACAGGCCCCTGCTTAGAGTTGGTCCAGCTCCTGCTCAACATGTGGACATTCTTTCCTAAGTGCCTGGGCAAGTGTAGGGCAGTGTGTGTCTTTGAAACAGCAGCAGCACACGAAACCAGGTGTGGGCTCATAAGAGCATCCATTTGTTTTGGCACACTGTCTGTCTGATGTCTCTCACCACAGTAAGCACTAACTGTGTTGAATGGGAGAATGACTGACAAAAAGTCCTTCTCTGTTTGTTTACATCCACATGAATGACCATCACGGGAACGTAAAATACTCCCACGCATTCAAACTGAGTCACACATACGCACGCGGCCTTGAGTATTTAACAAGCCACTGTAGATCAACATGAGCCATCAGCCGGCTGATGAAAACAGAAACTGCTGCGCGTCATCATGTGCTCTCTGAATGACTTTAAAGGTAATGTAGGGGAGGAGATTTCAACTAATTAATTCAAAGCTTTTTCACAAAAATGAAAAATGTCAGTCAAGTGTGAAATGGACAATCTGTAAAAACACAAATGAATTGATTGGATTGTGATGCGTCTATCAAACATCCATCTGTCCCCCCCTCGCCCCTCTGTGCATATCCCTCTTGCTGCACCAATCAAGTGCGTGTTCAGAGTCTCCAACAAATTACGATTCGAAAAAGACGACTTTTGAGATGTGTATTTTCAAAGTGTAGCTTGCTCTAACCGTTTTTCCAGGATCTCCTACTCTACCTTTAAACCTACACAAACATGAAGTATTATTCATAATAAAAGAAAAATGTGTTTGTCCTAAATCCTGATTTTGTTTTTTGTGTTTCTTTGATGTTTGTCATCTTGTTATATTTGTTGCATTTCCACAATGCAACCAGAGAGCAAACACCACCCCATGCACCACAGCCCATGCATAACGGGCTTATGTTGCCCCATAGCCATCTTCAAAGTATTTCCCTCTCCTAATCTTTTTGTCAACAGCAAGGATATACAGCCATCTTCATTTGGTACGTCTACTTCACAGATGGAGGGGATCTATTTTTGGTGTGTTGTCCCCAGGCTAAATCACTGAATCGTTGTTATTATGATTATTACCGGTATTAAGATTATATTCTTATTACCAATAACTGAGCCAGCCTGTTTGGGACTCTCAACAATAATATCTACGGGAATTATACAACATTTCTTTAAAAATAAGCAAATAAACAACAGAAATGAGTATTTCTGTTTTTCTCTCCCGTCATCACCTGTTTGTCAATATGTGGCTGCTCTGTCCCCATGAAAAACCAAACATTAGGCAGATCTTAATCTTAAGAGACTGATTGTCAGTCAGTGAGATAATTAACAAGACACACACACACGCACACACACACACACACACAGAGCAAGCCGTCAGGCTGTAGCGTGACTGATCATTGAGGATCTCTGACCTTTGAACTTGTTGAAAACAGAAACTCCAGGATAGATGTTAATCTGCAAAACCACACTGAAAAAAGAAACTAGGATAGATGTTAAAAAAATAAAAAATAAAAAAGACGGATGAAAAATGGCAGGTTGTTAGACAAAATCTGAGACAGACAAAAATGGAAATAAAAAATAAAACCCAGACAAGAAAATGAGGTACCGACACTGCCTCCACTTAAGGAGAGGAACATTATTAAAAGAAAGCACTTAGACATGAAAGTGTTCCTCCAAACAGTCATGTCACTTTATGTTTAGAGTGACAGTTAAAATGATGAGTAGTATTGAAAGTCTCCAGGCTCCAGACACAAGGTCCTCAATACAGCTTTAACCTGCTCTGAACACTATGTCTTCACCAACACGCACACAGACACACAAACAAATACACACGCTGACACTGACACTGACACACATAAACACTACCTGCCTCTACCATCTGTCACTCAATGGGGTTTCAGTCAGTGTTTTTCAATGTTTTGTGGAACAAATCCATGCTGGTTAGCATTTTTCCGTGTGTGTGTGTGTGTGTGTGTGTGTGTGTGTGTGTGTGTGTGTGTGTGTGTGTGTGTGTGTGTGTGTGTGTGTGTAACTGTTAAAGAGCATGTCTATGTGGGTGGGTGGACTTGGCGTACATCATTCCAATCGATGCAGATATCCCCTGGAGGTTTTGTGTTTGCCAGGCAACTGAGCAACAGCTATTCACTGGCTCATAGACACAGAGAACGTAATACATTAAGAACGGGACCTTCACTGCTGCCTGCTCATAACAAAGTGGAGTAACATGAGCCAGGTCAGAGGTTAATGAGCAAAAAAACCCCACTTAGGTAACGAATGAAGGACGGTTGCTCCATCTATTCTTTCCCTGCAGAGATTCACTGGTCTGAGTTTGACTGGCTGGCAGGACTGACAGAGAGGACCACTTGTGGTGGGTAGAGGTGGGTACACCTTGCACATGATGCCAGTATAACATCAGGCAACATAGACACACAAACAGCTAGCCTGGCACATGCTGTGATGTGGGGAAGCAGTGTTTTCTTGTCCGTAACAACATCTATTGCACATCTGCCCGTCCTGGGTGAGGGATCCCTCCTCTGTTGCTCACCCTGAGGTTTCTCCAGTTTTTCCCTGTTAAAAGGGTTTCCTGGGTGTGTTTCCTCAGTGGATGTGAGGGTCTAAGGGCAAAGGATGTTGTTATGATGCCATGTAAAGCCCCTTGAGACAAACTGTTTGTAAAAATGGGCTATACAAATAAGCTTGCCTTACACACAGTACCACCTACAGCATACATTAACAGTGAGAGTTTAAAAAAAAAAAAAAAAAGATGATTCGCTAATAAGGAAATGCAGGGGTAATAAGGTGGTGTTAAGTCCCAGCTGAGAGTGTTAATATAACTGTAAGGTGACTGGCACAGGTTGACCTTGTTACCATTCAGGCCAGTGCTGACCCGGTCTCATCACAGCCTGGCTTGTATTCTCAGCAGCCACACACTGAGGACTTTCTTCAGAGGCACGCCGGCCCAGTTTCACGGCTCCCTTTGACACGGCTCTGGATTTGATGGTGCTTTTCCCTACGCTCTTTCAAGCTTTCTTCTCTGCCTGAGAGGGATCCTCCTCCCCTTGCTGATGCCCACATAAACCGAGAGGACTGAGGGGATTTCCTGATGTGTGCGAGGGTGCGTGTGCGGCTGTGTGTGACACACTTTGCCTTTGCTCTGCAAATGTCCTAGCTAAGTGTCCTGATTAAGTTAGGCAGAGGAAACAGACAGAAGATATACATGGGGTCATACATCCACACAGACACACACAGGGTGAGAGAGCGTTTGAATAGAATAGTGCTGTTTTGGTCCATATGTTCTCAGTATACTGCCTTATTACTGAGGACGAATTAAGATTATCCTAAATTATGCTTTTTAATTATTTTTTTTCCTTAAATACTATTTTGGTGATTTGTTTATATTTTTTTTATATCTCAAATTCTTATCATGTTATTTTAAAGAGTTGTTATTGATGCTTTTAATGCCACTTTTGTAAATGCTCTATGTGAAAACAAGGAACACACCAGGATCACACATAATCTTTTCAGTGTGCTGCTGGTGGATGTGTGGCAGACAAGCAGTCGCCATGGTGAGGCATCTTAATGAGGCTGATCAATGTGGCCTGCCTACAGCGAGACCTCTGACTACAACTATGACGTGTCGGGTTATAAAGGAGACGCCTTCCCTCTCTGTGGAAGTGTGTGTGTCTGTGTGTGCACGCGCGCTAATGATCATGAGGATGATCATTAAGGTGAATAATGATAATGCAGCGACCGACGTCAGTATCAACAATGTTACTGACAAACTCATACAGTTTGCAGCACAGCCAGACTGTCCATACGCTCATCAGAGATAGGAAATAAATAGAATAAGCTGTACCAGCTGTAGCATTCTGGTGTTTATGAGTTATCTACTGTAGCTTTATTTTTATTTTTATTTATTTTTTTATTTTAGTTATTCATTTACACATAAACCCAAGAGCAGCCTGAACAATGCTTCATTCTTACCTCATCAAACCTGTCGAAGGAGGCGCCCTCCTGCATGAACTCCGGCAGGTGCTTCTGCCAGTTGAACTCGTAGGACTTTGTCATGGCTGCTACTCACAAACCTGTGACACAAAGAGAGGAGCGAAAGAGAGATACAGAGAGAAGAGAAGAAAGAGAGAGAAACAGATCAGGAGATCAACATTAGTAAATACAATCTTTAACAATCAGGTTAACAAGCCCTTGGAGGTTTCAAGGACAGAACAATGCTACATGAAACACAGACACAATGCCTGTGTCCCTCTTTCCTCAAGTCACACAAAGATGCTGAATTCACTCAACAAAGCTACTAACTGTACTGTACCCCCTACCCCCCCAGGGCTTCTCCAAAAATATCCTCTGTGAGAGGTAGAGACTGTGGAAGATCTGGATGTTTGAGAGAAAAGGTCAGTGAGGTCACTGAGTGTACATGTCAGCCACTGGTCCTCTGCAGCTCAGAACAAGAGATTTGACTTGGTGTTGATGATTCGAACCCGTTTTTCTTGTTTTCAGTGAAGAATATACACATTGACTACTGAGTAAAACTGCATTGATGTTTCAGCTACAACAGTGAAAACATTGCCTCAGATCACAGTGTTTTCATTCACAGCAATGTAAATCAATAGTAAACAATGTAGATCTTTTATCTACAAAAATAAAAAAGTAAAGCTTGAATCACTGCAGTCTTTATCACAGTAGAATTATACACAAACTGGATATATATATAGAGAGAGATAGAGAGAGAAATGTGGGTGTGGCCATGTTATGTAATGCATTCACTTTAACAGAACAGCTACTTAAAGAAGCAAAACAATTGAAACATTACTGTAATTCATTAATATATTCATTTGGAGTTCAAATTGCATTTATCTTGTTCAGTTACTGTATATAAACGATGAGACTTCCTCCATGTCAAAAATAACATTCATACATAACATAGTTTCAAGGTCGCCTCTTGCTCTGGATGATCTGATAAAAAAGCTGCAAACTCTGACCAGTATCTGTTGATGTTACTTCTTTTAACTCCTATATATCTTGGAAATATCTAATTGGACGGACTAGGTTTCTATCAAACACATGCTCCATCACAAATCTCAGATCTAAAACTCTGCAGCAGTCGTGTATGAAATCAACTTGTTGGGTTTCATGAGCTTCTCATTAGTTTATTTTCCCTCAGTGCAGAGAAGTGAGCTTTGTGCATCAGGTAGTGTGATTTTAATTTGAGTAATGATGTGTGAAGTCTCAAGATATTGGACCAGCCTTAGACTAGACAACAAAGGTATTCATGAGAAGTACAAATAAATCAAATCACTGCAGCTATAAAAGCTTATTTTCTTGGCTCAATCACTTGGTTACATGGTCACTGGCAGCTCAACTGCAGAACTTTTAACAAATGTCTTTCATCTAAACACTGCATCCCCTCACAGCTTCTTTAAACACAGTTTATTCACCCTCAGTGCAATAATTTAGGCACCAACCACTGCTGTGTTGTTCAGTCCAGAGTCTAGATGAATGTTTTTCTCTTTAAACTGAAGGAACATAATAAAGGTGACAGCCAAGAGCACAATCTTGAAATTCTGGGACATTTTGTTTATGTTTTAAAATGCCCAGCTCGGCTTTAGCCACTCCAGCAGCAAGTCAACAGGGCATCGCAGAATAACCCCTGGGTGGAACTAAACAACATGGGTTCAACACATCTGACGGCTGATCAGTATCACAAGGTGGATTTTTCCATTAAGTCCACTTTTATCTTGACTTCAAACAGTCTGGATGTGAACCGTTACTCCTCCTCAAACACACAAAAAAAACAAGTCAGTCTTGATTCACGTGACACACCTGCACGTGTACCATCACGTAAGACATCCAGCTCAGGCAGGGGAGGGGGTCCTGACAGGAAGCTGTAATATTTTTGATGACACCACCCGATATAGGCTCTCCCTACGTCAGCCTCAAACGTGTCAGGCAAAACTGAGAGTGAGAAGCGAACTTGAGAACGTGACATGCTATGTATAGTTTAATTGCTCAGCCGGTATTAAGTCGTGATGGGAATACTCTGAGGTGTAATTCAATTGTCATAAGGTAGTCTTTCAATTTATAGGTCTAAGATTCCTTTGTCATACTGCATACACAAAAAATCACTAATGAATACAACAACAATATACTTTAATTAATTTTCTCCCATAAGTGCTACAGAGAGGGAATGATTCATTAATGTCGTCACTACAGGTTTTATTGGAGTATCTGTCCACGTCACCCTGCAGATCAAAAGCCCACACTTCATGCAGACATGTACCCATTTTCCTCCCAGGGAGAAAACTGAAGGAAACAGGAATTTGATGTGTGAAATGACAAAAAGGTGCAAAGAACAGATACACAACGAGAAAGAAGATGAGACAAACAGAAAGAGTTAGACAACGACAGTGGGAGAGAAAGCGATAAATGCACCGGGGAAATGACGAGGCGAGGAGACAGATAAGAGCGAGGCAGGAGAAAATAAAAGCGGTGGACTAAAAGTACGAGCCTGATATGAAGCCAGTCTGAAGAGGTGAGAGACAGAGATGGACTATGGAGATGAGAGAAGGGGGGTTGGAGGGCAGAGATAATACAGAACAGTGATGGGTAAAGAGAAATGGTCCAGCGAAACAGCTGTATGTGACAGAGACTGGCTGGAGAGGAAGGGGGGACAGGGTGGGTGAGGACGGCGGGGGGGATGTCTGCTTTTGATGTGGGGAACACAGATCAGAGACAACATCAACAGAAGCTACAGAAAAGTGCTGGCTGGGTGGGCCCGGCCTGACAACTGCAGATGAAGCAAATGTTTAGAGATGTCTGTGGGCTGTCATTATGGAAACAGAGAGGCAGCTATACAGCAGCTAATAGCAGCTAATCTCACCCTGACATGCAGCTTCATTAACAGGCACCGTTACTCCTGATGCAGTGGACGAAAAAGTCTAAATCATACGACACTCAATCCTCTCATTGGCTAAGCAGAAGTGGAAGAGGAGCTCACCATGGGACCTCAGTTCGGAAAAAATCTCCATGTAAGAGAACGGGAGTCAAAGTTTTATTTTGGGATCCGATTGAATTGTGTGATAAGAAAAATATCCAACCTTAACCTGTCTAAAACATTGCATTCATGCCAAGAAATCAGCAGTTTGTCGTAAAACAGCAAGGGATCAATTCAATCGGATCACGAAATAAAAGTTTGAGTCCTGTTCACTTACATGGAGATTTTTTCCGAATTGAGGTCCAATGGCGAGTGTTACAGTACTTCCTGCTTCTGCGTAGGCTCTCTAGAGTCTGCAAGCAAACCTGGAATTCCATTAGCGCTTTTAGCACTTCTGGTTCCCTCGTCTAAAAGTCAATATGTTTTTTGAATGGGATTTTTGGTAAAACACCTCAAATTAGGCCTGTGGTTAACAAAAGCTTAAGCAAGTTTCAGGTTTTGTTGTACGACATTAAACACATCAGTAAATACCCTACTTGTGAATTTTGAAGCTGTTATGCATCGTAAAAAAGCCGGTTGCTAACAAGTTGCTCGACAGGTAAAAATAGTCCCATTTCCCCATTATACAGTGTTTTTAAAATAAAGCAGCTGAAACCAGCTTAGTTGGTGGTCTTTGTCTTAGTATAGTAGTCCATTAAAGCCTAACGTTAGCTTTTTACTTCTGGTGATCGAATTTAAGCTTCAAATACGGTATAAAAGGTTTTCATATGTGAAGATTATCTCGCTGAACAAAACTTATAAGTATCATAAACTTGTGTTATCCACAGATCTTATTTTCTGACAGAATCCAAAACGCAGTGCAAAACTCCCATTCACTTTCTCTTCCAGGAACCTACCACACTCTATAGAGATTAGCGCATTTCGGCTGTGATTGGCTGGATGTCACATCGCTACGGGAGACGCAGCGCGAGGCCAGGTCAACACGCCCAGTGATGTACAGAAAAGGGGGCCAACTTCATCAGACCCAGCCCTCCACCATCTGTGGTGTCCTACCAGGGGACCGTAACACAGACACACACACATCCTGTCAGGGGAATGAAAACACAGATGCACACTTCCTGTGGAGATTAGGAACTGAGGACCGGCTGGGTGCCAGAAACACAGGAACCCACAGAGAGACAGAGATAGGAAACCTCAAAGAAACGTACATGAAATATACATACTCCCAAATCAGATTCAAAACTATTCAGATAGGACAAATCACATATCTAATTTGGACTAATTGGGTTGTGCTGTCCTGTCTGATGTTAGCCTAGATCTTGCCACTCTCAACAGTATGCATTAGATAACATTCTCCTCAGCGAGCTGAAATCTGTCCAATAGCAGCGCGGCACACTGAGGTTCTGTAAGGCCATGCCAGCACGCACACCGGGCCTCTGAGCTCCTGGACGTGTGAATGTGCACGTGAGGAGCCGAGGGAAGCTGAAGGAAGCGAGTGAGGTCCGAGCCCCCTGTCCAACCCCTGACGATGAGATAATTACGATAGATAGGAGCCCCGGGAGGCACGCTGTTCCCAGCCTCCTCATCTAAAATGGCAGCTAGGGTAACACCCAGCGGTCCCACACCTCATAAACTAAAATTAGGCTACAGCTACATCAGTCAGCCAGTGGTGGAAGGGTTGACTGGGGACACACTCAAATGGACACAAGTGAACAACACACACACACACGGTGGCACATTTGACATAGCTGGCACAATAACCGGAGCTGTTCCACAACAAGGAAGCAGAGAGCCTCAACATTAGAAACGACACTGACTGCAGATCAGTCTGACGGAGGGCCTGGTTTAATACTGATTCTATCTTACAAGTTATAAGTAGTTACTGTCATTATGTCAATGCTTTGGATCAGACTGCTACAGAGAGCAGGATCTCTAATACTACTACAGTACTACTGCTGCTACGGCTACTACTACTGTATTAACCAGGGCACCAGACTACATTTTTTTTAGTAGGAGCACAGTGACCCCCTAACTTCAAATTCTCTGAGCGCAACCTGAAAATGTGGGGGCACACACCACAAATCGACTTGGAAAGCAAAAAGTCATATTTCCTTTTCATTCATGATCCATTCCTCACACACATTGGCCTGACACCTGCAATGACAAATACCAGATTCTTTGAGTTGCCGCTTCCAAGTTTTCCAAAGAATCCAAAGAATTGTGGATTTAGAGGAGGTTGATGGGATTTTCACTTCCAAAGACTCTACTGTAGATAAACTCTTATTCAGATTCTGACAGACCCAGGGTATCTTCCAGTTAATCAGCTTCACTTAACCACCGTCGTCTTACCGCTTAGCCTGACTGCGATTGTTAGGTTATCAAGTCGGTAAGTCAAGCAAGGGATTCCCAGTCTAGGTATGAGCAGGCGGAGTTTGCAGCATCTGACCAATCACAAACATTTACACGTCTGACAGCGCCTGCAGCAGCAGAGTGGTGCATTTCATTAACAAGGAGCAATAATTCTGCAGCAACATAGCTGAGAGATCAAATCCAGGCAAAAAGCAACACAGCCCCTGCAGCAAAGCAGAAAGTACTGCAGAAATGAGGCTACTGACTGTAAATAAAAAGTTCATAAGCTTAAAATTAAATAAAATGACTGCTCCATCATTATGGAGCAGGAATCACATTTGTGTTCCTCTAAACTGGCCCATGTAGCCTCATTTTGTGTTGCGTGTGCTATGCAAAGTGTTAATGGGACAGTGAGCATACGACTCTGGTGTCACTGGTCACATACGATCATGTTCATCTGAAAATGCCAGGGGGCTCTGGTTTTTTTTTTTTTTTGTGACACTTTTGACCATTTTCCAAGACAACTGATTGTTCAGGAGGCGGAGCTTTTATACTCGGTGATCGCAATCTGGAACCTAACCTGCTCTGGACCAGTGTTTAGCTTAAAGGGATAGTAGCATTTTTTTAAAGTGGGGTTGTATGATCTACAAATAGCGCCCAAGTACTTTAATTGCAGTAGCAGACTCTCTGCACTCCTCCCGTTAGCAACGCCAGCCCATAATAGCCCTGCCCAGAGATTTACAACATACATTGTTGTGAATGGACCCAAAGAAACGGCCTATTTTTGCGGCCTAAAAGAGGTTTTGTCTGAAAATAAAAATACAGTTCCATTGTTTGCTGTAATATTTTTTTTCCCAGCCCTTCAAAGTGCAGGAAAAACACAGTTTTTATTTGGAGCTAACCAACTCACGTATCCCTCCGGCTCCAAATAAAAACTGCATTTTTCCTGCATTTTGAGGGGCTGGAACAGTGCCCTCATCTCTCATTGCTCAGTGACTGTGGTTGCTTTGGGTTTCAAAGTGTCAAATGTGTTATTGTGATCAGGGCATATTTATAAAAGAGAGTTTGCCTTTTAATAAGACTCGCTGAATAAAAGTTAAAAAAACATATTTATATCTGGTCTTCTAGATCAAGTGCTAACATTATTATTACAATAAAACTTCAGATGATATCATATAATACTAAATCAACCAGATTGTGTTCATGACTGATTTTTCCTCTCACCTTGAATGTGGCCTTGACTAGTACAAAGCCAGGCTGTGTGTGCGCAACACTGTAAGAAAAATGTACTGAGCTCAGATTCATCGCAGCTGGAACAGGACTCAACAGTCTGAAGAACTGGAGACAAAATCTGCTTGATCAATGGCAAACAGAAAAAACAAAAAAACAGAAACATTAAAAGTATTTAATTTCCAGTAAGACATAATTTTCCTACTGTCTTCTCCCTTTGTTGTTTCAGAAGCAGGAAGAACATCAGCTTCAGACTTAATGTCAAACAGCTGGTCAGAGTTAGAGCAACACATAAATGTTACGTACACGCTGCTCTTCATCTGGGAACTTGACAATAATTCCCCAGGTGCTTGTTGTCTGACCATGTATGGCCTGACCACAAAATCCTCTACTCACGTCTTAGACCGCACCACTGTGTGTGTATGTGTGGTTTTGTATTTTACAGGACTGAAACTGTAACACCCAGTAGGTCGACAACTGACGGCTGACAAATTAATCTTAAAACTGAGCACAAGGTCACAGACAGATGCAAGGTTATGTATTTTTACAGTGTAGAGCTGAGCACAACCATGTGACGGTTAAGTGCTGTTGCCATTTTTGTTTTGTTTTTCACTTTGACCAGAGCAGGGCTAATTTTGCTTTGCACAGAGATAAAAGTGTATGAATATGAAAAGGAGTTAATTACATTTTAGGTGTTTTGCAAAGTGGCATCATGAGAAAGGCACATGACTGAAGATTAAATCCCTGCTGGTTGGTAAATCAAAACATTAACCTTGAGAAATAATAGAGCCATATGCATATTTTACTCTAGAATGATGCCACCAGCATAAAATCACCAAACCACTCAGCCATATAGTTTCATTACATGTATTTCCTTTTGACCCCTCCCTGGAGTATAAGGGACAAAAAAAGGAACAACAGTTCAGAGCAGAGCCGACAGCAGCCAGTGTACGACAACATCATGTAAGACAGCGTTAATATACTTACACACAACTCATAGAGCTCATATAACACTTAAGAGAGAATACTTAGGATTTTCTTTAAGAGGTGAAACAAATTTGACAAAATCTTTGTGTTATGAGATGACATGAGCTTTTTAAATTTAATTTTAATTTAATTTAATTTTAAGGATTGACTCTGTAGAACCTTCTAATAAGCCATTTTCTGTCTTCACTAAAGAAGGGTCAAACAAGTAGCCTGCATAATGATATTCATCTCCTTGGTTACCAGTCAAACAAAGAGTACACTGTCAGGAGTAGCCTATTACTGTATCATGGTCAGACCTGTGCTCTGAAATAGGAAACTTGTGGTTTTTGAGGAATTTAGACCAAAACCTTTAGCAGGTCTTAACGTTGTCAAATATGGTTCAAAAATAAAGTCATCTTTAAATAATTTCTAAGTGCGATTGTTAGTTAGGCCCAGTTCATTATGCAAATATATTTCAACACTGTATTGTCAGCTTAATTAGTGGTTGTGATGTTTGCCTGTATTGACTCACCTGACCACTGGTACAAGAGAAGAGAAGGATTGTTTTCATTCCAGTCTTACAGGGGACCTGACATACTGTATTTGTCTCCTCACTTCCCTCCTACTTTACATCCTGGAGAGACCCCCTCCCATTCAATCCTACAAATGTGCATCTCCTTCAGCTCGAGGGACTGACGGCTAGTCGCTTCAAATAACCAAAAGCTGGACCCACCTGCTGTTTCCATGACATTAACGAGCAGGTGAAGCCAGCTGAGAGGAATCAAGTCTAATTGGTGTCAGAATGTAACTCTACTTCAATAACAAAGAGGATGTGGATTAGAGGAGGAGACATGGGTTTAAAGGCTCATTAGAGCTGTTCTCTAGTTAAAGGTTGGGGGACCTTTGCTACTTGTGTAAGTGTATGTTGTCAGTCAAGAGCTCTGTGTACATTGTAACTTTGTTCTGAGAGACCCAATGGGCTCTATACACAGATCTACTTCCTGAATTTAAGGCTGCTCTTTTATTTCTTGTCTTACATTATTGGACAAATTGATTAATCCAGGTGTGTCTGGGTAGTCACAAAGGTCAGACACACCTGGATTCAGGAGGTAGTGGAGCTGTGCATAGAGCCCATTAAGTAAATTCAGTCAAAACAGATGTTTGTGTATGTGACGATATCATTTTAAGAGGACGTCAAAGAAACCAACAACAAAATCAACAACAAAAAAAGAATCCTTGCAATAAAAATATTATAACAGCTGTGTTTTCTTATGTATAAGACAAGTGGTTCTTCTTTTCATAAGGAGGATTTTTCTGTCTTCTTACCAAGCGTCACTAGTCCTGAAGGCATCAACTGACAGGTGTGGTCGTCCTGTCAAATTTAGCGGGGCTGATAACACACATCACACCTCCACCTAGTGAGTGTCCCTTCTGAAGAAGATGGAAGCATCTGTCGAAACATGTCAAGGTATGAAAAGAACAACCTCTTGTCCTATATAAAAAACCTAGCTGTTGCAATTTGTAGAGCAATGAACTCCATCGAGCTAAAAACAATATAAAACTGTAGGAAAACAACTTCTTCCTCTTTCCTATCACTGATCAGCTTCTGGCATTCTCCCCTGTCAGCCTCACCAGCTGGAGCCAACCACCTGCTCTGGACAGCACAGGGTGAGTGAGACAAATACGGAGCATTCAAAGCACACACAATGACAATTAAAAAAACTAACAAAAAAAAAAACTTTTTTATATATAGCATGGGTACTACAGTAATACAGCTGCAGCAATTCACCAACCTGCTGTTCACCTCACCCATCCTCCCACAACTCAACAGTGGCCAGTCAATCACTGCTCAGAGCACCTATTAATGCACACCTGGTATCAATACCTCTGATTAATCTATACCAGCCATACACACACATACATAAACAGCACACGAGGCTCTAGCAATAACAGATCATCACTGTGTCAAACAAAAGCAAAACTATCCAACATAAATAAAACTGCATTCTGTCATTTGTGAAACCTGAGTGATAAATTAAGAGAATCACACACACACACATGCACGCGCACAGTTCATGCTGGGAAACTGGAGAGAAGCAGTATTTTCACAGTAAGATTAAAGACTATATAGGGAATCGATGACACAATGATGTGCACGCTGCCTGCTCGTATTATTATCACTTGCCTGGGATTCTTGGAGCCCAGAGGAGTGTCAGGAGGAGTTTGTTTAGTTTGTTTAAACGGCAGCCGAGCCTTGTGTACATACTCTGCAAGCACATCAATGTAGAATATTTTTCAGCAGTGACTCTCATTCTGCAGCCGCACACAACAAAAAAAAGGACAAAGAAAATAAACACAGCATGCATGCATGTCAAACATGCTGCAACACTAATGTCTGGCAGCACAGGGGTCCTTGTTTTTTCATCTGACTTGGCTTTGTACAGGTCTGTCAGACGGCGGCATCCTGCTCTCTAATCCAAACAGTACACATTACAAAGTGTCGTCGCGCCCTCTTATCTGTTTGTCTAGGATATTTGGATATTTAACTTGTCTTACGGCTAGAGCAGTGTTGAAGAAAAGGCAGGTAAACACTGGCCTTGCTACTTTGGATTCTCCAGACAGTCCAGGGACAAGTGCTTCTGTTTTGTAGCAGAGATACAACTGAGAATACTCTAAGTATTTGCCTCTTAGAGCGGTACAGAAAAGAAAAATGAATTTGATTCCGCTGTGGGTCTTAACATTAGTCTAATACCTCATCTATCAGACGATGGAGCCCAAACTTTGTGCAAAATTCTATTTTCGAGGAAATCCGGGAGTAGTTTTTTTTCGCATTGGATAATGCAGCGCACAAATTATGCGTCACGCTGCTCACGATTCATCAGCCACTGATATTGGATCCGTCATCCGTCAATCAAATGTCTGAGACACACACACACACACACACCGAGCTCGGTCTCACCCCAAACATCGAATATCCCGCTCGCTTGATAACGACCAATCAAATTAATTTTCCTTACTCGGGTAAACTCGTGCGACAACTCGTGGAGACCCA
Source organism: Decapterus maruadsi (assembly GCA_030347415.2). Lineage (NCBI taxonomy): Eukaryota > Metazoa > Chordata > Actinopteri > Carangiformes > Carangidae > Decapterus > Decapterus maruadsi. The sequence continues at coordinate 6,285,542 of CM064891.1, read as the reverse complement.
TAGAAGGAGGCGCTGAACACCTTTAATAGCACTCAACAGCCATGTCTTTATGCTGGACGACCCCTTGCACTTGTTCTTAATGCACATCATCAATCCTCCTTACACACTATTAAGGTCAGAGCTAGGGCTGGGTGATTATGGCAAGAAACAGAATCATGATTCATTCAACTTTTTGCTTCAATCACAGTCCCTTTAATGACCGATTACAGGGGGGATTTTTAAAAGGGTAAAAAACTGAATAATCGACACAGGCAGGATAACGTCGGTTAGAGGCGCTAAATGTCAGTTTGGATTAATTGCCCAGTCCTGGTCCGAGCCGTCTGAGGATACACACATCTACCGACTCACCTACTATGACTCTCTGCAAAACAAAGAACTGAAGAACTATTTTCTTCAGGCCCGTCGTGTTCAATAATGGAATTGTCAAAAGACTGCAAAGACGTGAACATCCATCTGTTTGTTTGGTTGTTCTATCACCTCCTCCTTTCAGATAAAATGTCACAATGACGAAAAAGACACGACTTCATCAAACACCATCTATTACTCATAAAGTATAACATCAAAATTCAGAGCTGCGCGTTATGACTGACGTTTCATTTCAGATACTTGATTTCGTCATCTGTTCTTAACGACAGTAGATAACACTGTTTTAAATGGTTGTGCGCCCTTCGACAAGACTTTTGAGCAAATAACAGAGAGTCTTGATACATCAGCAGCCTCTCATGCTCTGTGTAGTGTTTTATTATTATACGTTTTCTTTAAAGCAGCAGATTCCTCTGGAGATCACACTCATCTCAGATCCTTTCCCACGCACGACCTCTCTCAGCTGTCGACACGAACCGCTTGTTTTCTTCAATTCACAGAACATGATGCAAACACTGAGAGGGGTTAGCGGTCAAATCCCACTGGGTGCACTTATTCAAACAACACTTTAATGGAATTTGACAGGTCTCCACCAAGATGCATTATGTGCAATATGATACAAATAAACTGTGCTACAAATCTGCTGCTTAAGACTCATTGAAGCTGAGTATCAAGTTAGTATGTCACTCATTTGTGAGCCCAGGCCAGTGTTTTGTGACACCCTTTCATTTTCTTTTTTACGACATGGTGGAACAGTGGCCAGCAGTTCTGGGTTTGATTCCCTGGGATCAGTACCTTTCAGGGCGGAGTCTGGATGGGTGGAGCATTTTCTCCTGCTCCCTCATGCACATGCACAGTAGGTTGATCTAGATTTCCATTGGATGAATGGAATCTACATATTAACCACCAATAAAATAAAACGCTTTAATCCAACATCACCTACAACGGAGGATTGGCACAGAATAATTCTGGAAATATTCGAAATGGAAAAGCTGACCTATTGTCTGAGAATCCAAAAGGTTAACTTATCAAATTTGGGGGAAAAAAATGGATTGAATTTGTAACCCTGACTTGAGCAGACTTTGTATGATCCCTTTGAAGTTTGTTTTTTTTGTCACCTTCCTATCCCTGATGGAAATAAAAATAATCAAGTTCCCTCACAGTTGTCTTTTTAAGATTGTTAATATGTTGATGCAGAAACTGCAACTATGCAGGTTGTAAGCATTTGGGTTGACGAGAGACTTTAATGTGTGTAAATGTGCTAAACCTTCCATATTTAGAATATACAAGGACATGTTCTCAGGAAAGTGACAATGGACCAGGAGGACTGTCCTTTACTACACAAACTGTGTCCTTCGTTGACTGTTGTTGCTCACCTGCATGCATTTAAACAGCTGCATAAACAGGAAAAGGACCAACCAATACCAATTTTATATTTTTGTGCTGTTGATTCTGATGGAAAATGCCTTTTCCAGACAAAATTAATAAAAAAATAAAACCAATGTTGGCTGCAGTGGAGGTTCAAATAATCGTTGACGGTTAACCGAACACAAAGCCTTCCACCAGATAGACCTTCAATACACCCTGCCTAACTGCCTCACCTGCATGAAACACACATCCCATCGCACCTGCAGGACACAAACGTACACACTTTCACAGTCAAAGGTCAGAAAACAACCAACATATCATAGCAGTGCTGAGAAAACACAGCCCCTACAGTGTGCACATACAGTACATGCACCTGCAGGGCTCCAGCACTGAGCAGGATCAGCAGGGGGAGGGAGGGGGGCTAAGATGTGAGCAAAGGGGAGGAGACTCTCTAGAGACCAGAGGGGTCCAGCTCCTGTAGACGGCACAACAGAACAGCCATAGGACATAATCTGTGGTATATTGTCATTGTGCTGCTTATAAAACTGGAACAACTTCCACAACCAGTCCAACATATGTCCATTTTATTGAATCGACACCTTTCTAAAATAATAAAAGCTTTACGACTCGGCTCAACAGGTGCGAAATAGCGTGGCATGTGGCCAGTGTTCACACTAAGAGGAAAACATGAGAAACTCCTCAGGGTCAACTGGTTGGGTAAACACTCCTTGAGTTATGACCTCTGGCAAGACAACCACCACCCACGACACACAGGAAGAAGAAAAAAAGACACACAGGTGCACTGTGTCCTGGAAGCAAACTTCAAGCGGACGCCGCTCTGAGGTGACATTCATTCAACGTCGCACTCAGACTCCAACATTCTGGTGGTGGCAGGACTGTTCAATCGAATTACCATGAATTAGATTAAACTCCTATCAAACAGAATCCAGTTAGCAGGGGGTGGCGTTGGTGGGGTATGTTTGACTGTAGTTTGCTGCACCCATCACTCACGGTGGTGAAGCCATGAGAGACAGAGCAATATCATAAAAGTGCTTCTGTTTACACTGGATAAAAATAGTCTTTAATTCAATAAATGAGAGCTCTTAGCGAGGAATACAGTGATTTATAGCGGCTCTGTTCGCTGAGCAAACAGCACATATGGCACCGAAATCAATGTTTCTATCGCCTGCGTCTGTTTTTACATTTCATTTAGTCACTTAACAGAAGGGCGGCGCAGAGGGGACAGTGATCGCTGAGCAAACAGGCTCTAACCTTAACAAGGATGGAGATCCTGTGTGCATGTGTGTGTGTTTTTATGACCTGCGTAACACCTGATTTGACTGACTATCTCACACCTCTCCATGCTCTAATGAAACCCAATGTGGCGTGCCGACTTGTGGGCGGGTGAAACGTGGCCTGCAGTGACCGGTTTTTCTGAACGGTTTGTTTGAGCGATGAGAGAGCGGAGGAGGGAAAGAGAAAAGCTGAATGATGACACCGGCTCCTAATCGGCGCCGAAATTCTCTGAAATTCCCTTTTTGCTCGTTTCAATTAATCCACATTTGGGCTTGACTTTGCTCACTGACTGTTGAGTGTCAGCTGAGGCTTCTGTGATCCCTCCAGCAGTGTGCGACGTTGTGTCTGCATGTGCATCTGTGTGTGTGTGTGTCTCTATGTTTGCCTGTGTCAACATGTTTGTCAACCAATGTGTGGTTAAGTTTGTTTTTTTTAGCCTGCTTAGTCCTCTTCGCTCAAAGAGACAATAACAGGAATTAGGGGTGTCTGGACTGATTGGCCGCTGCATCAGCTGATTTTTCAAAACAAATACGTGATTGGTTGATTGGGATTAAAGGTTTTAGTCATTGATCACGTTAAAATAGATCACCTGGTTAATACTCTGCTGTCTGCAGCTGAGAGAAGCTCTGAGTGCTGAGTAGTGCTGTCCCACCTCACACCTTATTTAACAATGAAGGATTTTTATCAATACTCTGCTACATTTTTACCTTAATCAAACAGCTTTAATTGAGGTGTTATATAAATGACTTGTAACTTGTTACGGGGAGAATAGAGACTATCTGCCTTTCACCTAGCATCTCTTGGCTGAAAACCAACCTTGAAAGATCAGAGCCTCCGACCCGGTGTCCCAGCTCTCCTCTCTGCGGCACCGCGACACAAACACACCCTGTAACCCGTAATCTCTTGTTTATGACGGAAAAGACAACACAAATATACACGTTGTGAAATCGTATAACGTTATCCACTGCTCCATGGTTTCCGTTCTCAATGGCTTCACTGAAAGCAAATGCACATGGCCGGGAGGAGGGTTAGCAAAATAGAAGAAAAACAACTGAATTTGCATAGATCCCCGTTAATGTCACCAGAACAAACATGTTGGCCATGTGGAACTTTACTGTAAGTGTGCGACTGATAAAACATAATGTTCACCAAAAGTGATCATTCATCATCAAACAACAATTAGCACAAAAGTTGCACTGTAACTACAGGTACACACTGCTCAATGTAATCCTATACTCACAGTCTTTCGCAACAAGACAAAGGTTGACATTTTGATTCATTTTTGAAGTCTGAAAGTATTTTTTTGTTTTTTTTACACTTCCCTCTGAGTTTGTCCGATCTCTAAGTAAGTTTTTCTGGTCATTTATTCATGGTAAAAATGTCTCCGTCTGTGCAGAGTTGTTAGGGAGACATATCAAGTAACAGCTAGTTAACAGAGGGAAGAAAAACAAACTTCTGAAGTCAGTTGGCTAATATATACTTTTCTTGGGCTGTACATACAAAACGCTGTAATCACCATTTGTTTCTCTAGGACTGTGGATGAAGAAGTATTATGCTGAAGAATGTCTTCTTCCAAGCCAAATGACCCTCTTCTAACCTCTTCTTGCCTTTTATAGTCGAGCATCACCCTGCTCACTCAAGCTCCATGGTCCCGTGTTATATAAGTGACTTGTTCCTGCTATGGAAACTGACTGTCTTACAGGCGCACACGCCGACTATACAGTAGTGCCCAATGGAGGAAATGGACACGTACAAGACACACACACAACTGATATTGTCAAAGACTTTTACACACAGTGAGGTACGGCAGCAGGATCCCCCTCGCTGTCGAAACACAAGACCTCCGTCAGGTCCGTTCCCAGCGTTCACCACCGCTGAGGAGCCCATGAAGACGTGAATTAGTGGATAAAACACACACCCATACTAGGACACGCACACCCACACTCTCTAAGAGTTCTATATATAGTCATCCACATCCACCCTCTGCCAAATTGAGTTACACAAAGAATTTAACACATGGCCTAATGGACGGAGCATCCACCTCATAAATGATGGCCTAAAGCTCAAATGGATATTAGTGTGCACGCATGTGTGTGTGTGTGTGTAGGTGTGTATCAGCGTGTCTGTTGACCCGAGGGCCAATGACTACCCTCAGTGACTCAGTGAGGGAACACTGAGGCCCCTCAGAGGGAGTGAGAGGAGGGAGGGGAGGGAGCAGAGAGCGGGGCGAGGGCTGTCCCCGGGTTATCAGCAATCTTAATCAGAGTTATTTAGAGCGCTGCATGTTTCACTACGTGTGCATGTGCGCCCGTGTGTGTTTATGTGTCTGTTTAAAAAGGCACTTAGTCAGGGAGTTCCCTCAATGTACTGTAATGAGGCAGAGGGGCCAAGCTTAGCAACACTTAACCCAACTGACTGGGACACGGCGCTGTGGTCTGAAGCTCCTTTGCAATTTATAAACAGACGGCGCATCACAGTTAACTTCTGTTTGAAAGTGTAATGGGTGCAATAAGACTTTGAGAAGGAGGGAGAACAAAAACAACCCAGGAGTAAGACTGGAGGCAGAGAACAAACTGTATCAACAACAGAGAAAACACTTAAAGGAGTCATCACCTGGTTTTTTACGTATCCAGCCCCCCTTGGATCGCTTTGGATCAATTCGTAAAACTTATTAATAAAAAAATAAATAATTTTAATCAAACATTGAGCTTGTTCTGAAAGATTACGCGCGAGGTTTTGACTGGTTCGGATCTGGTCCGGATGTGCATTGTATGAGGCACGCGTTGATTCGCCGCAGGAAGGACAGAGCCGGGGGGCGCTTGCCTGCATGCAGACTCCAAAACATAAACAGCCCCCTGGTACCGCTTCGGCGATTTCAGGTAGCGGACGGGGCGGGGTTGGGTGGTGAAAGAGGCAAGTAGCCTCCGCCGGTGAGGTCATCGTCGGAGCAGAAATCAAAGATCTCGTGCATTAGGAAGGCACACCATTGTGTGCTATTCCTGTTCGGAGAAAGAGCCGAAGCGAAAAAACGGCGCCGCTTTCAAACTCCAGCTTTTCAGGCAAGTTTCAACTGAGGTCAAACACCAGTATGCATGTTTTAACAAGAGAAAATGCGATTTCCGGGTGATGACTCCTTTAAATAGTTTGAGGGATCCTCATTTAAAGTAGTCGTAGAGGAGAATGAGTCTAAAATTAGAAACAGAAATCCTCGATCTTTGCTCAGTGATGAATCTGGGTGGCCCGGGGCCAACAAATGGAATATGGAAAAGACCATTTTTCAAGACCTGATGGTGTCTGTATCTGGTTAATAATAGAAACATCACACCGGAACACTGGTATTAGAGAGACTTCAAATGACACGCAGTCCATCTTAGAAAGTGTGTGGACATGCCGTGTGTGGGGAAAAGTAGCACAGATAGGAGTGATGTGGACGCCTGGCTTTTGTTTCTCCTCTATTTTGATAAAAGCTCTTATTCAAGTACTAACATTCAAAGCATTAAGTTTAGTCTAGGCATCCTCCCCTGCTGTGGCCTGCAGTCTCTTAATCCTGAGGAAGCAATTTTGGCTTTTTGACATCTATTCTATAATATTCCAAGAGGCATTTGAGGACAGGGCCAGAATGTAACTTGAGGCTTAGTCTAATCTTGGCATAAATGGATTGGTGTCTCACTTGGAGGTGATGAAGGTGACGGAGGTGCAGAGCTTGAAAAACCATGTTAATTTGGGCATGGAAGTTAGGTAACTGGCCTTTGCAAAGGGATGCCTGCAGAAGGAAAATACCAAATTATCCCTAAATTACTTTGTTACATCACTGACTGTGCACTGTGCTGCACTGCATGACACTGTGCTGTGTGTGTGACGGTCTCATTTAGACCAGATTAGGAGGTCGAAGGTTTGCTTTGCCCAGCTACACACACCCTGCGGAGGGCTCCTCTGGGGCAGGTTTGCCCAAACATGGGCAAAGATGCCGAGGATACAGAGAGACACTCAACATATTCTGGTTGACCTACGTGTAGTGCTCCAGAAGCCTCTGAATTTTATTTGAACAAGGATTCAATTTTCCTCAGATAAACCTCAGGCCTCTTGGCCTGTGTAGCAAAGTGTTTGTCCAGGCGGCTGCAAAACAGCACAACAGGGAACTTGGGACAATACTTTAAGAGGATTAAAATCTCCCACATTACTGAAATTCAAAAGAAGAGACTGCGGTAAATTCAGCGACTGCACTGTCACACCTGAAATGTTCACCAAAGATGCAGCCCACCTCCCTCTCTAAACTGCTGTCCATCTCAGAGGGGGACACTGAGAACTGAGGGATAAGCCAGCAAGTGAAATAAGTAATAAACAGAAGCTTGAGAGTTTGAGACAAGGAAAATTGGACAGGAGGAGGGCAGGGGGGAGGGAGCAGGGGGCTGCTAAAAAATATGGGATTTCACTCATTGCCCAAATAAGTACCTATTAAAAGGGAATTTGTGCCCCGCTGAGCTGCCGATAAGGCAGCCAGGAGAAAGAGCTGTGGAAATAGAACATGTCCATATAGAGAGGAGAGCTGTGGAGAGGGAGCAGGATGGGGGCAGGGGTTAAATGCTTCCCCAGAATCTGAGCTTTCCACTGGCGTAAACCCAGTAAAAAGAGTCCCTGAGTCCCCAGTGACCGACACGGCCCGAGGGCCGACTGTGAGCACGAGTGAGAATCGGCAGCTCAACCTCTGCCCAAGACATCACAGCTTTTTAAATCGGTTCCACATTCAAGTGCCATGTTATCCGATGTTTGAAAACACTAATGATGAGAAACTTGGGATTTGTCATGGGGCTCCTCTAACCACACCGAGCGTCAGCGCTGCCCCGGCCCCGGCCGCAGCCCCCAGTCTGAAACCACCGGACTGACACAGAGAGAAAAGACTGAGACAGAAAGAGGAAAACCTGTCTTGACAAACAAACACCCCACAGATGTTGCTCCTCTCTGACACCACTGGTCTCCATAGCAACCTTGCTGGCCAGTAATAGCCTCCAGCTCGGCTGGCTGCAATGGCGTCATGCAGACCCACACACACACACACACACACGATACACACAAAGAGGCACATTTCAGCCACTGAATGGGATACCAGTGTGTATTTATAGAGACAGAGGGACACACTAGCCCACCCAGGCCAACCACCCCCTCAGGCCTTAGGCCTTACCAGAGAGCACACATCTCTGGACTGACACCAACCATGCACACACACAAACACACGCACGCACATGTGCACAGACACACACATAAATGGACTGAAAACCCTTAAAAACATCCTCCAAGTCCCTGGAATCTAGTAAACAAGCTCTGTAATTGATGATAACAGACAGCTGGGAATTATACATTAGAGCTGTTTGTGTTGTTGTGTTTGTGGTTCATGCAAAAAGCACCGACTGAATATTAAAATGCGCAACCATTTTAACATGAATAAACTGAGCTTCATGTAACACAGAAGATAACGTCCTGTTACCAGTATTAGTGTCGTACAACAACACATTCAGTACAGCACAGTTTTCATTTACAGCTGAAGGTTGTTGTCAACAGGTGTCCTTGGCACGAGGACACACTGTTAGAGTGAAATACAGTGGTTTATTCACCCATACAGATATACTGTATAGACGATCATATTGGCCAGAGGTCGAAAACTATTCCTCACTAGTCTTATGTTCATCCATGTGCAACAAGATCAATCCCATCTTCTCCTGCAACATACAGCAGAATTTAGCGAAGTAGACCTCGAAATGTTGTTGCTTTTGCATGAAGCAGTTTGTGTTATTGTTTCATCTCGCACTATAAATATATATGGTGGTTTAAACTGAGTTTTACTGGATGGATGTGCAACAGGTGTGCGCCTCAGTAAGACCAGCTGGCTGATGTCTGCTGTTGGCCAATATTACCACCACGTGTGTCACGGAGGTTTGAAAATGGCTATTTGTACCATAATGTGATCTGTCAAGCTGCTGTGTGATCATTTGGAGAGACACATAAAACAATACAATACAGGTTAGAAGGTAGAATAACAGTAAGGTAAAGGAAAGGACAATGGGAACAGAGTGAATTATCACCTGGACTAGAGAGAGGAAAATCTGTCTGTGGGACTTTTCCTACACTGTCTGGATCCTACAGCTGTTCATGGTGGGAGGAAAAAAAACGCACAATAAGGCTACAGTAAGTCTAACTGTCAGAGGTATGTATACTGCAACGCCTACCACACTGCTACTACCTCCACATCTCATCAACAGGAAGTGATGCTGTGGTTTATAAAGATGACAGCAATTTGCAGGTCGTGTCAGGCAGTGACCCGGCCAGCGGTTACATAAAGCCTCTTTACTGTTACTGTGTATGTGGGAGGTGAGTCTGAGTCTGAGTGTACTTACCAGGTGACAGACAGAGGAACAGAAACCTGGGGGAGGGGAAACACTGGAGGACAGCACTGGACCACTCTGGAAGAGATTGACAGAGAGAAAACAAAGACATTAAAGGAGACATATTATGCCCCCGTTTCCCCAAATCAAAATGGTTCCCAGGTGTCTTAAAGACATGTCTGTGACATACTTTGGTCAAAATACCCCAAGGATCAAACATCACAGCTCTTTTCACCCTCTCAAAACAGCCTTGTCCCTTTAAATGCAAATAAACCACTGCTTGCCCCACCCAGCCCCCTCCTGGTACCAGGTAGGGGTGGGGTTATGCAAGACAAACATCCAAATATATGTTGAAGAGCCTTCAAAAAGTGATATTTCCATAATATGTCCCCTTTAATGCATCAAGTGTGATTTGCTCCGTGCTGCCGACTTCATTATTCATCTTCATCTTGTACACTTACAGTAATATCACAGATCCTCGCGATGCCTCCGGGGGGACGCTGACACACAAACAGACACGTCCCTCTACGAATATTTGCACGCACGACACACTGGGGTGTAATCACACCCATGCTCCTCATCCTATTTGCCTTGTGCGGAATTTTAATCATTCCTCTGGCTTCTGCTAAATAAACTTTTAATAGGAAGCTGCTTCCCTTAAGAAAGACTGTCTTCGTCAGAGAAGGAGGGGCGGGAAGGAGCTGGTAAATAAGATAAATGGCACCACCTCCGCATCGTAGCTTTTGAACGGTAGGGATGTCAATGAGGATGAGACAGTCTGCTAAAAGCATAAAATATAAATGTAAAGTGCAGGGTGGGTCAAAGGGGCAGAGAGAGAGACAAAGTGGAGGAGTGGAACAGGAACAAGAGGGACATGGGGACAATCCTCCTCTTCTTGAGCCATACAGTATAATATACTTATGTCTGCACCAAAGACAAGACAAGTTGGTCAATGACTGTGTTCTGCTTGTGTCTCTACCCAACTCCTCATCACAGCTCCATCTTGCTTTGCCGAGTGTGGGACAGGAACCTGTGGTCATAATGCTGTCAAGATAAACTCTGCCTGATAAGCACAGACTACTTTCAACAACTAAGTGAGGAGCTTTGCAGTCTGTAGATCCTATTTACATGTGGGCTTACCCAGTCTTATTAATGTTGATTTTGTGAGACTGGCTGCTTTCCTCTGTTTTGCAGAAAGTCTTTCATACAGCTGCTCTACAGTCATCATATAAATAAAGTTTATTATTATTATTATTATCTCCTTCACCATGTCCCTAAGAAATCACACTTTCGATACGGCCTCGGACTGTTGGACAATCCATGCAAACGATCTCATCCTGGAAAAATCCCTCAGTGTCACTTCCATTGTTTGGGCATTTGTACAGGCTCTCTGTCTATTGCTTCCTGTAATGGCCATTTCCTGAATGACAGGTCTTCCCCAGGGGAGCCATCTGTAGTAATGTCCCTCTGTCTGAATCTCATATATAGTATATTTAAACACAAAGCTATAAAGTGAATATACTGTAGACCAAAAACAGCCACTCAGACACCGTGGTAAACATGAAAATATTCCTGCGGCTGGGTTCTCAAAGGAAAATCCTCACACTGTTATGTAATACAAAGGAAGGGTCCTTGATTATTAATTGGGCTACGCATAATATCATAATGAGCAGGAATTATGAATGAAATGACTTTGAGTGGCCCATAAAGCCCACTACGGAGCACAAGGGCTTGGTGTGGAATACCATACGCTGTTTGGAGGACAGACAATTTACATCATGGAGGGAATTTTAAAAATTGATTGGTAATCATCAAGAACTGATTTCAGAGTCAATATGTCTTCCAAATGTAATTTGCCATTAATCAACTCAATATTGATCCTGCTGCATCCATTATGTCTTTAGGCCCATCTGCCTCCTATCTCTCCGTCTCCGCCTCCATCTCTCTATCCTCTCCATGAGGATGAGCCTCTCCCACAGTGGCAGCTTATGTGGATCAAATATTCCACATGTCAAGTGGTCTCACCGGACGAGAGCTGTTCGCAGGCCTCTTCAGCCACGGGAGAGGAGCAGTGGGTACGCGCTGCACCAAAAAAGGAAAGCCATGTCACATATATGGAGATCAGTATTTATGTTATGCTGAGCCTATTGGTGAGAACGACAAACAGTAAGGTCTAAGACAGATAGACAGACAGACAGACAACAGGGTCCCCTCAGGGAGCCCGGGGGGCAGCAAAGGCTTGGACTAGTGTGGGGCAACTGAGATGTTCTGGGTTTCTGGTGTAGGCTAATATGGTCTTAAACTTCCTGTAAACTAGCAACGCAATGAAATCCCTTTAAAGGAAATGGTACGAATATGAAATCTACGATGAGCAGGCTCTGATTTGTATGTGGCATCATTTTCGACACAACGTGATGAACATTAACAGAGTGATCTTTGTTCTGTTGAGGTACAGCAGAATGAGTTCATCCTGTTATTTCACAGGTTATCCTTCTTCATCCATCAAAACAACAGTGATGTCTGGTAAGACAAAGCAGCAGCAGCAGAAGATGCAGAAGAATCAGCAACAGTAGGAGAGGAGGAAGAAGAAGAAACAGTAGCAGAAGAAACAGAAACAGAAGAAGACGCAGGAGAAGGAGAGGAGGAAGAAGGAGAATCAGCAGAAGTAGAAGAAGAAGAAGAAGAAGAAGAAGAAGTCGTCATCAGTAGAAGGAGAGGAATAAGGAGTAAAAGCAGAAACAAAAGAAGGTTTAGGGTTATTTGTCAGTTGTTCAAAATAAATCCCATTCACTTTCAATTCACAAAACCAGGGCACAAGAGTGCTGCCATGGAAACGCCCAGCAACCACTGCTGTACAGTCCAGTGATGGACACAAAATATCAAACCAAGGCTGGATGTACTTTGCTACCTGATCTCTCTGCCTCTGCCCTTTCTGTGTGTTTAGAGTACGTGTATATTTTTAGCAGGAGCTATTCCAAGTAACATCCAGCTGAGCGATAATAATTCCTTTGATTAGGGCAACAGGTAAGAGGCTGGTAATCTCGCCCCCGCCTGCTAGAGGATTTAAAAGGTGTAAAAGTGGCAGCTCCACCACCATCACTCAACCAACGACAGCTCTACAGGGGAAACACACAGGGGTGCTGATTAAAAGGACAGCGCTGTTCACACAGCCAGCCACACACTCCCACAGGTATCACAGGACAGGATGTAGCAGGGGAAGTGATATTATCCACGCTACCTGGAATAGTCCCATGATCTAAAAATAACACATGCACGCAGAAACTTTAACATGCAGCAGAAAGGTGGTTTTTAAATAAGTGTGACATAATTCAGAGCTGAGGAGTGCCATCAGAAAAAATAAACATGTCTTCAGGTGTCGTATTAAAGTCAGTAAGCATGACTGGAAAAGAAACGTCTCTTATAAACAGTGTTGGGCATGTTCAGTGTTTTCCCACAGGTTTGCAAGGAGACTGTGGCGGTGGTCGGACTGTACAAGTTTCGCTTTTACTGTGCACTACTGTCATGCATGAGCGCTCGTCTGTGTGGGTGAACGACAATAATGTAGAAAGAGATGAATGAACGGAATGATATTGCGTTGGTCGAGCCAAAAGCAAAAAAATCCATTCGTGGCAGACATAATTCATTTGTGGCGGGCCGCCATTATTAGGTGGACGTATGGGAAACACTGCATGTTACTCTTAAAAAGTAATTAGTTATAGTTACTCGTTACTTTCCCCAAAAAGTTATTGCTACATTATTAAAGTAACTAATTACCAGGAAAAATAACTGTTACTTTTTTTTCTCTTTTTTTTTTAAAAAGACGGCTGGTTTCAGTGTCTGTCCCTTTAAATGCGAATGAACCACTGCTTGCCCCGCCCCACCGCTTCTACTGGTAGGTAGGGGTGGGATTATGCAAATTCGAATCCTGGGTACATCACTGGAAGACAACCGAGTGAATAGCACATAAAACCACATTGATTTCAACCTAGGGAGCATGAAAATTATAGATTTTTTGTCAAATCTCACATTTTAGGGGCGGGAAGGCAAGACAAACACCCAAATATACTGTATGTTAAAGAGCCCTCAAAAAGTGATATTTCCATAATATGTCCCATTTAATCAGTGTATTATTTTGTGATGTCATGTAACGGCGTATTTTATTGTCAGTAACGGTAATGGTCTTATAACAGGGGAAAAGGTAACTTTTTTGATTACTCGTTACTGAAAAAGTAGCACGTTACCAATGCCGTTATTTAGGGATGCCCCAATACCGATACCGATACTGGTAACGGGTATCGGTCCGATACTGTTGTAATATACTTGTATTGGTATCGGTGAACTTTAGCGAGTACAAGAACCGATACCAGTGCATGCAATTGCTCTGCATGAAGACCGCGATCAGAGGGTGGCTTTGCATCTTTGTTGTATTTTTTTTTTTAGATCAGAGGCTTGTTACAACAAATTTTGTTGTAACAAGCATAAAATAAAATAAAACTTGTCTTCCAATTCATTGCATTTTGCCTAATCGTTTGTTTTTTTGTTGTGGTAGAAGGATCGGCATCGGTACTTGGTATCGGCAAGTACTCAGATCCGAGTATCGGTTTGAAAATAAGTGGTATCGGGACATCCCTACCGTTATTTCATAACACTGTTATTCCCATCACTGATTATGAGCTGGTTTAGATGAGAAGAGAATGAGGCGGTGGATGGAGAGCTGACAGCCTCCTGGCCTCAGGAAATGGAGCCGTCCTGCAGCCTGACACCCAGCTCTCTGTGGGACTCTGTTGGCTGCTCCGCTGCCATGAACAGCACCTGTCAGGGTACTGAGAGGATCGCTCTCATTTTGTCCCTGACGTCAGATGACTTCCTCTTCTATAATTCTATTCTGAGCATCAGTACCAAGGCGAGATCAAACAACACCAACCCTCTGATTGGTGCAGTGCTCTGAGAAAACCCCGCCTCCTGTTTTTCACGCAGCTGTGTCCCATCGGGCAGTGGGACTCCTGAGAGGGTTGAGGGAGGGTCACCAGCTTGGAAAGAGATTCCGTGGACATTGACCTCAAACTGTGAGCCCTTAAACCAAGGGAGGTTTCATCTGATGCTGTATCTATCAGGAGCACGAAGAAAGGATGGAACTACAGTACCAGAGCAAAAATGGATGTTTCATGATGCCGTTACAATATCACAGTAAAAACAAAGCTAACAGCACCACATTGTATTCTGCGCAGACATCAGAGAGAAATCAGTCTTCTCATTTAACTCTTAGCAAGTAAAAAACATTAATGAGAGAAATGAATGTGTACTGTTGATCATTTCTTTTTGGCCGCTTTTAAATAATCTGCAGCTGCTGAAAAAGGTCACTTGAACTGTTAGACTCCTTTAAGTGAGCAGTTCCTGTTCTATGAGATGTGGAACATCTCTGCAATTATGTCATTATATCAGCCTAAATTCACCAAATATTAATCAGACTAGAGGTGTTTTTACAAAGCAAACAATCCCTAGAAGAAGAACCATTTAATACAAATGTTGCCCATGTCTAAATATGTTTCAAAAAGTGGAATACGTAGACTTGTTTTACTCAAAGATATGCTAACACTACAAACCAACCAAAGGACCAGCACTGACATGAAACCGCACTCTCTCTGTCTTCTAAGTCAAATGTGGGCGGAATTGAAATGGGAGGTAAAGACAAAAGGAGAGGCGCCCTGAGAGGAGGAGGAGGAGGAAACATTTCACATACACTTTGACTTCTCAATTTTTCCTTTTCTTTATGATGCTGTCAGGAGGCAGCTCCCTGAGGGCCAAAAAAACAGAAAGACAGACACAGAGAGAGTAAAATTCAGGCAGAGAAAAAGGTGAAAGGAGAGAGAGAGAGAGAAAGCATCACTCCTTTTGCCTTGGAATAATGGACAACTGTCTTAAACAACAAGGACAACGTTAGGCACACACACATAAACACTAAACACCTCTCCCCTTCCACCATTGTGCTGGCTAATTATTGGATTACATTAGCAGTGATGGAGCACAGGATCCACGGCGACTATCGCAGGGATACGGTCTTTACCACCAATGATAGGAAACCATTCAACCTCAGCTGATAGTGATACTGATAGCGATAGTGATAGCTGTTACACAACATCATTTGTGCGAGTGTGACATGGAATACTGTGAATGAAGGCTCTGCAGAGAGCACAGCCACTCCTCACAGTTGAAATTACTCACAGTAACATTAAATTCATCTACATGTTTAATCTCACTTTGGCTGTTAAACTCCATAAATATTCCATGGTGAGTCGGCTCAAACATAACATCATCACTGCAGATGTACACATGATGTTTGGCATCTGGTACGTGACCGAGAGTGCAGCACAGCTGGAGAGAAACTATCCGTCGCATGTTGTACTGTTCTCATTCTTAATACTATAAAAACAAATTAAAGTCCAACCCAGTTTTTGATGCCATATATGGTCAGGGGCTTTTGTAACAGTCACTCAGTGTATTTACATTTGTAATTACCACTGTAAACAGTGAATTAATGCTGATGGTTAATTGCAGAGGCTGGGTTTGTACTGCCGACCTATACATGAGAGGCTCACAGGAAACGAGGGACGCATGTAATTAAGGGTTATGGTGTTTTAATTCTACCTCATTGATAACCACTACTCTGTTTACTGTTAACTCTCCTACAGCCAGATCCCAGCTGGATTAAGTTACTGCTAATTCAAACCAAACATTTCCCATTGCTGCTAATGTACATTAAAGCAATTTAAGCCGAGTGGCTTTTAGGGGGAAAAAAACATTTTGAGGGCAGTATATTTGAGGGCATTATGAGGGCAGTATATTTGTCAATGTGGTCTGACTACAGTCCTTAAGTTTTGTTTGTATGTATGTATGTATGTATGTATGTATGTATGTATGTATGTATGTATGTATGTATGTATGTATGTATGTATGTATGTATGTATGTATGTATGTATGTATGTATGTATGTATGTATGTATGTATGTATGTATGTGTGACTAAAAACTTAAGGACTGTAGTCAGTATATACTTCTTTCCTGATGTTTATCTGTCAAAGTAGTTCCTGTTTGCTGTTGTATTTAACCACAGATGCTGTGACCATGATAACCATGTGTCGCCAGTTGCACAATTTTTTTTAAAAGGTACTTTAAGTTGAAGTGTTGTGCTCGGTGTTCACACTCATAACATTTAGGAGGGAGGACACTTTGACCTTGAGGGATGGAAATTTTCTGAAAAAAAAAAACAAAACAAAACATTTTCTGAGATCTGATCTGAGGTTTGACCTAGTAAGATTTCTGGTCTGATTTCTGCAGAAAATGGACTTGTGGAACCGATTCAAACCTGAAATCTGAAAGCAGCTTTTAATTCCAGCCCTCAGGTTAAAATAACAGCAACAGTTGTTGTCAGTGTGCTGCGTGATAATAAAACCAGTCATTTAATTTCCCTTCTCATTATTGATTGGACCTCTGGCATAAGGGGAATGTGTACACAAATTGATTGAGTCAAATTTAACCGAGAGGAAAGTTTTGTTTTGAAACGATCAACCACCTCTTTGGCAAAGTACACAACAGCTGTTATGTATGAGTGGCCACTTCGGATGTCTTGTTCCTGTGTATTTCAGCCATTATGTTCCATTCTTTACACCAGGCCTGTTGGCGTTTCTCAAGTCACACTTTCTCAGTGCAGTCCATTTAGCAGACGAGTTCACTGGAAAGTAAAGATACTAATGAGGCGTAGAGACAAAGGAAGTTGAAAGCTGCTTTTTCCAGAGTAAGTGTCTTCAGGATTAAGTAAGCACAGCTTGGAAAAACTGTATATATAAGATAAGCTATAGTGTGTGTGTAATTTCCTATTCTTCCTCAGGTGGTATAATAGTGTCATTGGGGAGACAATGTCTCCCAGCATTAGCTAAAGGAAGATTTACAGCACTGCTCTTATGATGTGCTTTGATTGTGACGCTTTTATAAACTTTACATTACTTCCACGGTTTGTTATGATAGCCATCTAATGGATTTATGTGCTGAGCCCAGAGGTTTGTTTAAATGACATGTGAGAAGTGGCTTTGACAAATTTCTGGCAGCGGTCGGAAATCCATGTGAGGGAACTGTTTGCCCATTAAACTCCATGTTAATGCTCATCTTCAACCGTGGAGTTCAGGGAGCATTTAGCAGTTTATGAGTTGACGACGGTTGACAAAAATGCCATTTAAATCCACTTTGTCTCTCGATACATAAAAACAAATAAAGACATAAATTAGCCCAGCATTAAACTCTTCATGCTGTTCCACTCGGGGATATCTGCGTAAACCAGGCATCCGCTCGCAGCCATTAGATTATGTAAGTCAATAATAAAATAGAGACAATTGTGTTGTGTTTTGTCTTCTGCACTTGGACTTACTGTAGCTGAGCAGGATAAGTGATCAGTTCAGCTGCTAAATGTTGCATAATTACTTTAAGTTGTTATCTCGTACAGTAGCGGGCTGATTAAAGATGCTCTTCTGGTACACACTGTATATAAACACACATGCGCGCACACACACATACATACACACACACACTTGTCCCTCCTTTCCCAGCCAGACAAGAGCGGTGCTGTAGAAAGAGGAAGAAGCAACATTCCTGCTGTTTATCTAGTCATCTGATCTGGCCAGAGAGTCATGTGTTGGAGCTGTGTCAGAGGCTCGGCGGCATGCTTTAGGCTAACACTAGCTTTATGTATTCTGCTGTTTTCATTCCCTCACACTGCTCCCCGTCGCAGTGTGAACAGGCCTGTTCCCTTCTGAATCACACCAACGCCGGGGTTCGTGTTTGAAAAAAGGATCACGACCGAGGAGGACTTCAAGACCTCTCTACATTTAAAGCTCACTGGTTTTATATTGCTGATGAAATGCTTATATGGAACTGAAATCTCATGTTCTCATCGCTGATATTCTATTTTTCCCCCTCTGCTTATTGAAGCCTTTGTTCTGGGAAACCCCAACCGCAGCCTGCTTCACGTTTATACTGATCAAAGGTTGAATTCTATTTGGTGTACAAGAAAACATAAATCAGTAAATAAAGCGACAATGTAAAGAAACGCATAGTTAAGAGTTGAGAGTAAAGAGTCTCTAAAGATTTCTTAATCTCCCTCCTCAAACACTGCAGTGTAATAAATCAAGCAATTATTTTGCTGAGTTGAATGATCCTCATCAGTGTGTTGTAAAAGCCTTATTCTGTCTATTATTGGGCTGGGTAATAATAGCTATCCAGGAGAGGATGGTACAAAATCAAGTTTTGCATTCTGGAGCGAAGGTCGACAGTTTAATTGGAAGTGCAAATTGCGTTCACATGTATCCCCATAGTGGATTGAGCCACGAGTAAAGTGAGTGTGCACGCCGCAAGTGTGTGTGTGTGTGTGTGTACATTTAAAAGGAGGGAGCGGGGAGTGAAGGAGGGAAGTGCACGTGTTTAGTCAAGCTACAATTGTCATCAGTGAAGTGTTGTTTTTTACTCCTCCAAGCCTCTTTCACACAAACCAGGAAGCTCCCACTGATGGCTACTGAATCAGAGAAGTAAGTGTTGCCAATTCTTTTTTTAAAAAGAGTAAATATTGACTTGATGGCTGCAGCTCCCATCTGTTGGTGTGAGTGAGTGAGCGGCTCCCTCTCTTACTGCCCGCTTTGCTTTCACTCCTCATCTCTCTCTCTCTGTGATGCTGTCTGAGAGTCTGCAGAGAATACCCTGTCATTGTATTCACCCTGCAGCCACACTTACCCTTGTAGTGAAGACACACTCGCTCGTCACTGATCTCTCACTTGCTTCACAGCGTGCTCGCATATTAATCTATAACATCTGGACCAGTGAGGGCTGCGGCCGGGGTTTGATCGTATGTTGTGTTGGAAGTTGAGACTGACGGAGGGAGAGGAGGCTGAGTGGTTCATCAGAGACACTGAGCTCAGGGCCAGACTGGGGTTTACATTAGACACTGAGACAGAGAACTGCTGCATGTTTAATAATCAGGTGTTTCCCACATCTGTACGGGGTTTTCCTAATTACTGAATAACCAACCAACCCTTGTCATTTTTGTTTGATCAAGTCAAGTCCTGTATTAGTGGAGCTGTAACAATTAAACAATTAATTGAACAATAATCACTTATTAAATGAATTGTCAACTACCGTATTTTGATAATCGAATAATCATTTTTTTAAGAAAAAAAAGGCCAAATTATCTGATTTCAGCTTCTTAAATGTGAATACTTCTGGTTTCTTTGTTCCTGTACGACAATAAACTTAATATCTCGGTTTGGTTTATGGACAAAACAAGACATTTGAGGACGTCGCCTTGTAGTTTGGGAAACACTGATTGACGTTTTTCAACATTTTATTAACCAAACAACGAATCAATTAACAGATTAATCAATAATGAAAATAATCATTAGTTTCAGCCCCATTTAATAGGTCAAGTTAAGTCCAATTATTGCAATTTTACCAGCAGAATCTGATCTTAATAAAGTGAAAAGTAGGGCTGTCCCGATTATCATATTTTGATAATCGAAGCTTCACGGACATAAATTCAATCAAAACCGAAGCTTCGGCGGAAATGGAATCAAACATGGTCATGTAGTGATCCAATCATGACAACGCCATTCTCAGCCTGAGCTCATACTGGGTAATATCAGATATTCATGTTCATGTTTTTTAAACATGAACACTCAAGTCATGTAAGTCATCATCACAAGTTAAGTCCCAAGTCTTGAATATCATCCGAGTCGAGTCTCAGGTCTTTTATATTCTGTCAATTCAAGTCACAGTCATCAAAACACCAACTGGAGTCCAAGTCACAATGACTCGAGTCTCCATCTCTGCTTTTAACACTTCAAAACAAGCTGCTTCAGCACATTTTAGCCATTTTAGAGCAGCCATTTAATTCCAACAATGGGATTAGGTTAAAAGATGTTGTTACTTTGAAAGCGACACCTTCTGTGTTTTCAATGAATGTCAAGGTCTGAAAGTGCAGCTCAGGGTTGGCCAGTGTTTCAGGCTGCTGCATCCAGGCAAACATTTGCAGGAGAAATTGATTTAACATGTTGCTGCCGGTATAGGCAGCGCTGATGTACGACTGCTGCTGCTGCTGGCAACACTATTAGAGTTTGTAGCGTTTGGAGGAGTCAGATGGAGACGCTTCATCACAGCCGGCAATAACCCAAACAATATATGAGCCTGCTTGGTTTTTTTTACAATTACTTCTAATGTCCAATTCTTTCACCACTTGTTTTTTCATTACACACATACAAATCATTTAGTCCAATGAAATGTTCTGTTACATAAAAACACGACACAAAACTGCTCAAAGGAAGTTCTAAAAACACCAGCAAACTGGTGGTAATTCTGGCTTTGCATCTGTACTGTATTACTTTACAGTCAAAAGATAAACCATAACAGGACCAGAATGTACTTTCCCTGCAGGACTTATTGAAATAAAGTGAGACATGATCACAAAACTGAGAGACATGAACCAGGCCTGTTGCGTTGGACCACTTTATCCCCCATTGACTACAAAGAGGGAATGTGTGTTCCCTGCTCTTATATTTATGCTAATACACACCCACATTAGGATGAAATGGAAGAATCTTGAAGTGTTAGAGTGCGTGCTTCCTCTCATGCAGAATGGGCCTTTTAGACTGAGGATGCACTTCTGGGACAAGAAATATCATATTAAAAAAAAAGCCCAACAAGATGAGAGCCCCTGATCAAAGCTTTGTCAGGACCAATGACATTTTGTTTGCTCATGGTGGGAACGGCATTAACTGCACGTTAATATTGTTGCTCAAAACTTAGAAGTTGTGAGGTGGCATTTAGCTGCCGGCCCATGTTGAGGCTACGGTCCTCACTGCAGTTGGCCCCAGTTCGAATCCCGCATCGGGCAGCCCTTTCCTGCCCCCACTCTGCCTCCCCATTTCCTGTCTCTCTCTCCACTGTGCTATCGATTAAAGGAAATAAAAATCCCAAAACCTAAAAAAAAAAACGTACAAGTTGATCATTTATCATGGTCGTCATTTATGGCGATTAGTCTAAGCAACAATGTATCTCATGTATCTATGGGACTGTTGCGTGACATGACTACGAGAGTAACCGTTGGTGACCTCAGGGCTTTCACGTCGAGTCTCCAAACTGTAACAACATCGGAAAAAGTCACCTTTTGACCAAAAAAGAAAAAAAAAGGGACCTATACCCTATTGCCTTTTATAGCTATACAGTTCAGTCATTTTGATTTTGACTTAATTTTTTTTTTCTTGCGACCGATCGACCAGTGAAATTTGGGTCAGCTGATGTTTTGGTCGACCAGTGCTTGGTCGACTATTTGGGGGCAGCCCTAGTTTCAACCAAACAAATGCAGTTATCATCTGTTTGTGGAAACAGCAGCTGCAGTCTAACAGTGTTACAGAAGTGTTCTGCTATCCGTCCTCATCCATCACACACTCGCCTGCATGACAATAGATCAAATGTAATTTAGGGGTAATGAAAATGTGTACCTCTCATCTCCACAAAAAATATAGATTGAAGCATCTGAAAATTAATCAGGCCCAGCCGACAAACAGCCCACACGCTACACATTACATCATTAATACAGATTACATCATTAATACAGAACATATTATAGAGAGCAATCACCTCTCAGCCACATTACAGGTGCTGGCTTGGCAGGACGCAGCAGCAGCAGCAGCAGCAGCAGCAGCAGCAGCAGCAGCAGCAGCAGCCATGCAGCCTGCTTATCAGTGAGTGATGTCTGGCCATGGATGGATCAACGCTGCACATCAGTTTTCGTATGAACCAGCCAGTGAAAAACGAGGCCCATTGCTCTCATCATTCAGCACTGATCCAATAAAATGTCTTGTTGTTGGCAGCTCTCAATGCTACTCGATTGTGGCGTTGAACGCTTTGGTAGAAAAATGCATTTGTATTTGAACCAGGCCTAAAAGACTGAATAACAACGAGGCTAAAGAAGTGGATATCTGTTCTTCATCTCTGATGGAAAATCCTCCTCCTTTTTTTTTTTACATGTTAGATTACACGCTGAGACATCCTCATTACATAAGTTGCTAGGTAGGCCTACAGGCAGGATGAGGCCATATGTTTCCCACACATTATGCATACACTTTCATCAATTAACTTAATGCAGATGAGGTGATGAATATGCAATGGCGAACTGGGTGCTCTGGAAAGAAGGAAACTAATATTGAAGAGGTCGCCTGTGTTACACTATATTCTAGGAAGAGAGAAAGCCTTTTCACCAACGCTACCAGATGTTACTAACCACACGTTCTGCTGCACAGGACCTACCAGGGCCTGGATAAAAATAACACGGGAAAGAAATGGAAAACCAAAACTCACCAGTTCAGCATCAATGAGGTTCAGCGGGAGAAGCTCATGTCTTGGCCTGCAGAGACAAAAAAGGACATACGGTAAGAAGGAGAGAGAATTTCATAAATCACAGATCTGAATATGGACTTATTTGGCTGATATCTAAAACCCGGCAGTACAGTAGGAAGAACAGGAGCCCAGACGCAACCACACAGAGAGATGAGCGCATGCCACATCCCTGTGCCGCTGCACTGCCAAGGAAAACATGAAGTAAATCACAATATCGACAAAAGAGCTCGGAAGCAGTCGGGTTTCCACAATAGGAGCAGACTGACGCGTGGAGGGTTGTTGTGAGTCAACATGTTTCTAACATACTACCACGACACCGGGCCTGTCAGCTGGAGTCTGTCTGCGCTGCCACGTTCAGACTGTAGATCTCTCTTCGAGGATGACTGACAGCTTTATCGTGGCTGCCGAGAGAAGGAACTGAGCTGCGATAAAAACATCAAAACAAACCGATAGAAGTGGAAGACAGCCGAGCTAATCAAGACCCGGCACGTCTAATAGAGAGAGAGAAGAAAAAAGCTGAACAAGAATAAATAAAGAGAGGAAATGAGCACAAGTAATCAAGGCACAGAGATGCACAGTGAAGTGGAAGGCAGAGGGATGGATTCCAAACAAAGTCCCGCTGGAATAAACCTCCAGCAACCTTCAAGGAATTCAATATGCTGCTGGCAAGTGCGCTACTGTAAAAACATGCAAACAGAGAAAAGGAGATTTTCTCACTTCATTGCTGTTTGGACGAAGCCCTACAGCTACATTCAGCCTCACCACGGAGCTGAAGGAATCCCAAAAGACAACACGGGGAAATGTGCGCCTCAGACACATTTCATAGACTAATCACCCTGATCTCTGTGGCTGCAACATTTGTGAACCCTGAAAAGCAACTGGCTGCATGCGCCAGGTCGTCCTCCTCCTCTATTATACCCTCTTTTTTTCTCATCCTAGACAAAATCTAGTTTTGTAGCTATCCTGTCTCTGTAACTCAAAGCAAAGATTTTTATTCTGTCTGGCCAAATGTACACAGAAGATATTCACTGTACCTTAAAGCCGTTCAATTCTGGGCAGTAAATGAAATCACAAGCCCCACCACCTGCGTTGCACACAATAAAATACATGTTATTCATCTCAAACAGGACACACTGGGGTGATTTCACTCAGCTCGGAATATAAAGAAACCACGGGCTCACTGTGCGTGTGGTTACAGCTGCGTAATGGAGACTGTGGCGAGTTTCAGGCAAGGATTTAATTTCTTAAAGCGAGACAAAACTCTGCACTATACAGATTCTCCAAAGGACACTAATGGATATCAGTGATACCCAAAATGACATCAAATCTAATAATTTTCCAGCACGACGGCGTAAGCGCATCAGAGTCAATTTTGGTCCACAAAACACTGAAAGTAATACGAGCAGTAATAATCATGATCACAGTGCAGTATTCAGAAAGAAAATAGATAGGGATTATCATTATTAAAGCCCTGGTCGTGCTGCCATCCCATCCAGAAGAACAGCACTGCGCTTCCCTTAAAAAATAACCAGAACTTTCCATCCAAATGACTGACCAGCGAATGCACCGAAGACGTAACACTTTACAATGTCATCGACTCCAAAAAAGGAAATTAATAAAGAAGAGCCCACCTGCACACCCTCAGTTAGCCTTTAAGCTTCTTAGTACACCTCTATTCATCAAAATGCTTCGCAGCCTGGGTTTAAGCCACAGGTACGGGATTGTTATTGTGTGAGGGAGGGTAATGTTTGCCTCTGTAATCAGCGGCGAAACGTTTACGCAGCAATGTCAATAAGCCAAAGCAGAATTTGTTTTTCTTTACATAATGGAGGCGATCTTTCATGGTCAACAGAGGACAAACTGTGAAAGGGGGGGGGGTGAGTGGGTGGGAGACAACCTTGTGTAATTTTACAATAATAGACGCTGACACACCTCTGTGGGTCCATGTCCAAAAAAAGCCAGTTGAGATAAGATACAGTCACATTAACAAAAGACTATAACACACCTGTGATGCATGTAACAGGAACAAAAGGCTCCTCTGCAAACACACAAGGTGGATGGAGCATGTCGCTGTGCGAGCAGGTGGAGGAGAGCGCTGCAACAAGTTAGTGAAGCCATAATCTAAACCCATTCATCAATTAATTTTG
Organism: Decapterus maruadsi; assembly: GCA_030347415.2. Taxonomy (NCBI): domain Eukaryota; kingdom Metazoa; phylum Chordata; class Actinopteri; order Carangiformes; family Carangidae; genus Decapterus; species Decapterus maruadsi. The sequence continues at coordinate 6,260,561 of CM064891.1, read as the reverse complement.
GAGGGGTGACGGCTCAAGTGAAAAAAAAAAAACTTGGAACAAAACACATTACTGGCTATTTGAACAGCACACAAGCCCGTGGGTTATTCCTGAACAAATAACACTCTGCCTCCTGGGTGTATGTGATAAAACAGGTGATGGAAATAGAAACCCGCTGTCTGACTACATGTCAAACTAAGCAACGCTGTCATTTGCTCTGGAATCAAATAGACTTTTTACAGATAAATATGTGTGCATGTCTAATAATAAAAATGAGATGTTCCAGACAGCAAACTGACATCGCTTTAACCTGGAATCAACACCGAGATCTAATATTCAGCATTTGATACAGACTGTGGAATGAATTGCAAACAACATTTTTGACAGATATAACACCAGAAGACGACTTGGACTTATTCTGCCAGACCCAAAACAGTTCCTGCAGTAAAACTAGCAGTGTGGCTCTGTGACACCTTGCTCTGTGGGATGGATGTATGCACAGCAGCTGCAGCTGATTGACTGAGCTGAGCCTCAGCCCGCCGCCCAGCAGCAGCAGCAGCAGCAGCAGACTGTGGATGCAACATCATAAATTAACTCAAATTATCTGGCGGGTCAATAAGCTGAAAATATCAGAGCGCGGTGAACCGTGAAGTACACACACCTGTGCAAATGTAGGAGCAGGAATAAAAAACAAAAAACATGCACAGCCCGGTCTGCGCCGCTCATCAGCCCCCGTTGACTTTTACTGCCACCGTGCAGTGTGGCTGTCATCGGGCTGGCTGCTGCTCTGTCCCGCTGCAGCTAGCTCCGCTGGCTAACCTCCCAGCCGTCGGAAACATCAATAAACCCGCATTTCATCAAGTTTTCAGGCGGCTCTGGCTCCCCCCCTCCCTCTCTCTCGTGTATCGTATTTACCTGGAAGGGGAGTCACAGCACCGGGCGAAGCGACAGCAAAAAATCGCTGTCAAATTGTTAAAGCTCCATTACAATGCGTCTGGTTAGCTAGCTAGCAAAAGCTACAGTCTCCAGCTGTGTGTGTGTGTGACAGGGGGAGGATGTGTGTGTGTGATATCTGAATCTGAATGATGCCGAGCAGGATTTGGCTTGAGCCTGTGGAAGCTAGCGTGATGGAGTGGAAATGAAAAGGTCCTGCTCCCAAAGCAGCAGCAGCATCCGTGTGACACAGTGTGCGTGGACCGGAGCGGCTCCACGATATAAACTCTCTATGTTCCACTCACACAGACGCTTTCAAACAAAAATAGCTGCGTGTTTGTTTCTTACGTGATTTCGGTGCTGGAGACGGGGGACGGGGTTTTAATCCGGCGGCGGTGAGAAATGATGCTGTGCAGAGTCCGGCTCGGGGTTTTTCTCAGTGTGCGGCTTGGCTGCCTGTCCGAGTCCGAGTCCGAGTCCTCCAGCTGCTGCTGCTGCTGCTGCTGCGGCTCTATCCCGTCTCCCTCCGCCGGTCGGCTCTGTGTCCCGCTGCTCTTGTACCACTCGCCCTCCAGTGGAGACTGAACGGCCCTGATGCGCTTTGATTAGGAACCCCTCATTAACTCGGCGGCAGCGCGCGCGCCCCTCCCCTCTCCGCCGCCACCACTGAACGTGCCTGCGCGTGAATGGTCTCTGTGTGCGCGCGCGCGTCTCTCTCTTTTTGTGTATACGTGCGTGCGCGCGCGCGTGTGTGAGCCTATGTGTGTGTGTGCAAACGAGTGAATGAGTGTGTGCCTTGGGTTGACAGAGTGACTCATCCAGCAGATCCAGATCCAGCTCCTCCCTGCTCCTCAACAGCTGACTACTGTAGCCCGCCATGCGTTCACACCACACACACATGGGTGCAGATCCCGGGGGAATGCAATTTCTGAAAAACATTAATTCCCCCCAATAAATATCCCAAATTATTCAAAATTGAAAAAATGTATTTTCAGTCTTCACATTTTAGATTCACATCTAAAAACAAATGATTGAATGGTGGAACAAATAATGTTTGACAAAAATATTTCTGACTCCACATCCCATCTCTGGTCTCCCCCACTGCAATGCAAATGAATGGGTAGTTTCACACAGACTGATGACATCAGCAGGCTTAAAAAAACGAAAACAAAAAAGAAACGACTCCCTCAATAGGGCCTCATATTTTGATACTCAGCTCATCCATATCAATTAATCATGCATAAATTGGCCCCATACACTGGGAGAGGAAGATGGTGAGAATAATTGGGGATCAGGGAGGGTCAGTGGGAGGAAAAAGATAAGATTGTGAGTAGACATTACATACCCCAGACCCTTAAAATTATGATTTACTACAGCAGTGATATGTGCTGATGGCTGTTTAGGACAAAAAGCACAATAAATGATTCCCTTTGCAGTAGGCTACTTTTTGAATGATATGCCGAGCATATGGTATGAGTTCCATATAGGCAAAAAAAAAAAATCACTTTTGTGTCTCCCCCAATCCTGACATTGGATCTGCACCCCTGCACACACACACACAGGCTCTCTGTCCTCCCTCTGGAAAGACACAGCAGTGCTGCACCGCTCCACACGCGCAGGCTGCCTGCCGTGTGTGTGTGTGTGACTGCAGTGAGCACCGAGTCCGACTTTACTGCACGTTTACTTCCATCGATGGTATCACTTCGTTTATTGCAGGGATGCAGCTCAGGGTTTGCTGGGAGAAATAAAATTCATATTAATATGATGTACAGCCTGTATGGAGATAACGTCCTGTCTCCACACAGATGACTGACAGCAGGTATGCAGGAAATTAAATCATCCGTTTTTGCTGCCATACAACTGTTGCTGTGATTTCAGGGCAAATCAGCTACAGTAATATGCACATTAAATATTGCCTCCAGTGCAGGCTAAAATGACCGGACAAGGTCTTAGAGGAGACTGAATGACATATATCATCATCTCTGGGAAATGGTTTAAAACACTATAATTTAAAGTTTTTTTTTCAGCAACAGTCTGAGGAGGAGATGAAGACATCCTGATATTTAGTCAAGGTTAAACTCCCAAAGTACTGGAACCATGATGCAGCTCCCATTCTTTAAAAAAAATGTCCGTGCCTACAGTTTAGAAGGCATCAGTGGGACATTTTCTCTGATTTTAGAAACACATCAACTATTCTGGCAGGTCAAATAGTCCCAATGACGCTAACAAAAATGCATGCTTAAAATCAGCAGGGATCCTCTTAAAAAGCCGATCACAAATGTGCCGAGAATATAAAATATACCTCCTGTGATTTTGAGTGTCGACAACTAAAGATACAATAGTGAGGAAAACCCTGCAGAGCAAGGACACTGTGTCTTTCCTCATCTGTTTAAAGGGGACATTTTGGATTTGAGGACATGGTGGTGGGGATAATATTAGAATTCCAATCTGAACGTGATCCAGGCTAGATTAAGGCTAGGTTTAGTGTTAACATGATGTTAAGGTTTAGGATTAGGATATCTGAGGTTCAGGAGTTAATTCAATTCAAGGCCAAGGATTTAACATACAGTAGTCAGTGAAGATCCAGTCAGGTAGCGCTGTCTGTTAATGTGTCTGTGTGTGTTTATGTGTCTATCTGTGTGTGTGTGTGTGTGTGTGTGTGTGTGTGTGTGTGTGTGTCTGCTCAGTGTACCTTCTAAACAGCACCCTGTGGTCCTCTCCTCTTCTGCTGTCCTGGTGTGCCTCATTAAAGCCCAGTTACAGGACACCTCCTCCTCCTCCTCCTCCTCACAGATGGACAGACGCAGGGTGATAATATTCCTGGGAATTTGGAGGGGCGTCACTGTTTATATAACCCAGAGAATCTTATTAAAAAGCCGCTCTCCTTCCGTCCTGAACTCGGGGTTAATTAGCTCACTTCCTAGTCGCTGTTATGCATGGAGGCCTCTGAATGGTCACAGCGGTTGTTATGGGCGACCAGGCTCGTCTTATCTCCTGTTGCCTGTTGGGATTCCGCTGAGGAGCTGAGACCGAGAAGGACATAGTGTTTATGAAGTCTGGAAAACACACAGCTAAAATTTCCCGCACACGCACATGGACACGCACCTACACAAACACGTAGCAGATTTACACAGAAAACCCCAGACAACACTGATATAATGTGTAACAAGCTTTGAGAATTTGGTGAAGACTATCCAAAAAAATATTGTGATGACTTGTCATGTTCCAGGAGAAATAGTTTGATATTACTGTGGCAGAAAACCCACTGGGTGCACACAGTAATATTCCCTTTCACAGTCTGATGCCAATCAATGTGAAGCGCAACAGAAGCTGAAGTGGATTTTCCAGTTGAATTGCAGCGATCCACTCCACTCCACTTTTTTTTGGTACACGGAAATAGGCACAGGGCGTAGAATACAAACATACCCACAAGCATGTGCAGTACATGCATGTGCATATATTGTGTGTCCTCACCTGTGTAGTTAGGACACAGGTGGTCCGACACAGGGGCCCGCATCACAGCAAATTTGCATGATTGAGAAGTGTTACCCTCAGAGACAAGCACTGACAGTTCAGAGCCTTCAGGTGGCAGACAGACGGTCCATCATGGAAGTGCTCAAATTCATGTTCCTCTCAGGTTCTTCTTTTTTTTTTTCAAAGATATTGTTACCTAGGAGATGAAAGGAAGTAGGTCATCAAGGCTATCTCCCCACTTCCCCCTGCCCCTGAGTGTGACATACATACATACATACATACATACATACGTGCATACATACACTTACCAACATGCACACATGCATCACATCCACCCACTGATGCTCCCAATCACGCTCCTCTATAGCTGGATGTGGATCATTGTTTTGCACATCGTCAGTATCAGTCCTCTGTGTTGCACTCTCATTCTCTTCCTCCACCATTATTATGGTATTGCTTTGCTGCAGAGGCTGTGAGTTAACAACGAAATCTCTATTTCAAGTCAAAACAATAAGCCATGACAGGACAGTGACAAGTAACACATTGCAAACAACCCACAATTACAGAGTGAATACAGAAACAATAGGATGATAGCTCGACAGAGACACTGTTTGATGACTAAATACATGAAGGTGATGGAAAAACTCACACAATGATGAATGAATCACAGCATTTTAAAAAAATGAATCACATCCACGGTCATAAAAGGTGGAGATGCACAAACAAAAGTGAACCGAACACAATATTAGGCTGACCAATGACAAATTAAAAGACACACAACTCCACTCCAGCAAAGTACAATAATAGCCACATTTATTTTAATTACAGGCAAATTCCCTTTACACTATATTTTTTTTTATCAACTTCATGTTTTATCCTTTATGTCATACATACATTTACATTTCCAGAGTGCATACACTTAGTTTGATGAGAAGGAGGAGGGAGTTAAAGAGAGTTAAATAAAGTGGTTCAAGACATAAAAGAAGGATGTCTCGCTTTTTTATGAGACACATGTCAAATACTGCTCATCACAAGCATTACTCAGTAGTGGTACTGTACTAAAAAGTGCACACGGTCTATTCAATATCAGACAGCTTCATATAATATTATATAATGGCAATTTAAACAATGATGCATTTCACACATTCAACATCAAACAAGGCAAACCTATTCAAAGGCACAGGACTCTCACATCAATATCGTCTTTTAAAAAGTAGTTTGTACTTACATGTCAGGTAATCCTTCACTTTCAACATTTTTTTAAAAGGAAAATCAGCTGAAACATGATATGATAGCAAAACAACTCACCTGTGAGTTAAATGGTACTGGATACTTAGAGAGTATTTGTTTTTTAATACTTCCTGATGGTCCAGTGCCATTTATCTCATACTTCCTTATGGTAGGTGAGTGGGAACAGTTCACATGTTAAAGAGGAAATAGCTCAGTTATTCATGAGATCATGTTAACGCTGGTGTTCTGCAGATGTAAACTGAGCGTTTGGGGTCTGCTTCAAAACAACTGAACTACATCCCACAGATACAGATACCAAGTAGTGGGTGAATATTGAGAATAATGCCAGTGGGTGACATATTTCCTGTTGTCCCATACAACTACTCTGTGTACTTGGAAAGTGCACAGACACACTCCCCTGTAGGTACACAGTGAACCAGTTAGAGGAAGGCCACTTCTCTAAAACTACAGCAGGATCCTCTTCTGTTTGAATGCCCTGGTTTAGTTCGAGGGGACAAAGGTAAAGAATACAATGAGCCACTTGTTAACTGGAGCCCGCTAATGTTGGATCTATGAAAAATGTGTGATGTTACTTATTTTAGTCCTGTTCAGCCACAGTGTTACATCAAAGCCACACTGGGTCAACTGTTTTGCAGGTTTAGTTAAATGTTTCAAAGAAAATAGATTTACATTTAATAAACATCTCTGCTACAGAGCTACTGTAACATTTACAGTTGTTCAAATACATGCAGATACTGTACAGCACAATTTCCCTTCACTTCCTCTCTGTGTCTCCGGGCAGAACTGCCCATGAACGATGCAAAAACTAGCCAAACAGAAAAAAAAAGAATGACAGAAGACTGCATAATATAACCGTGCCAAATATCATACAAACCAAATAATGGTTAAAAAAATTATGGTTTTAAAAACAAAAATAGCAGCAACACATAGGCTTAGTTCTGTGAGAACAAAATCGAGAACCAGCAAGCCACCAGTGCCTCTGGGTTAAAGGAAAAGAGTTACAGTTACGTAGTGAGCCTTCAGTGCAAATATGGAAGGGTGAGTCTAAATCTTATAAAGATGGAAGCTTTAAAGGCTGAATATGCAGTGGTTTCTTTACAGTACAAGTTGACTCCACTTAAATGACAATGTCCACTAAGTGAATTCAAAACCTTGGCACCACACACCTCACTGACCACTACTACTGTCAACATCATGATAATAAAAAATAATAAAAAGAAACTACTCTCTCTGTGCAATAGTTCAAGTAAATTATTTCCTGCAAATAGTTAGTGCTTTGTAACACATCCTGTGGCCGTACCGAAAGAGACGACAACATACAGGTAACATACAAATACACAAAAAGTACTATTTACATGAAATGGTTATTCCGGACAAGACGGCACTCTACGTAGAGAGGACCTCTACTCACCAATTCAGGCTCAGATTTGATCTAATCCTCCCATTGGTTAAAATTAGGGTCAGAGTTGGGGGCAGTCTCATCATAGATCTGTGGTCACAAACACATCCACCAATCAGTGTCCCAGTGTGAGGCAAAGCGAACCCAGGTCACATCTCTAAAGGGGCGTGTCGTATACGCGTTCCGACGAGCCCTCCTCCATGTCGTCTTCCGACTGCGACGCTTTGTGGTTGAGCTTCTCTGACGTAGAGGAGGAAACCAGGTTTCCGTGGCAGCCGTCATCGCTAAGCTTGGCCTTGCTGCTGTCCTGAACAAATTCTTGGATCTCCACGGGTAGCCGGCGGAATTTGTCCTGATACTCCTGGTCCAAATCGCTCTGGAGCTGCAGAGGAAGAAGATAGAAGATAGAGTGCACATCAGTGAATTATACCAGAGAGTAACACAGCTAGGAACAACTAAGCTGCTACACCAACTTGTGACCAAAAGGTCAAATTCCTGTGGAAGTTATGGAAACCCATCAACTTCTTTCGTCTTTTTTTATAGTGCCTTTGTTCCCTTGAGAAATAAACAGGCTCACCAACAACCTTTCACCATCTAAAGAACAGGAAGGTGATGAAAGTGGCCTAAGAAAGTTTAACATCCACTTTTACTTATTTGCATCATGGCCACAGGCAAAGCAGCTTTCAATTGGAGACTAAAGTGAACAATCACAGCTTCCCTGGTTTACCAAGTGGACAGTCTGACAGATGTAACAGGAAAACACTCTGCTTTGGAAACTAGACAAAATGAGAGTAATTTATACAAGTGTTAGTCATGGAATAGAATATTCAACAACTGAACTATTGTGTGAACATTTTACTTACAAGTCACTATTGTGTCTTCTTTTCTTTTACCACTGTTTTGGTTTCCACCATCTACTAATAGAAATATCTGGCTCCATACTGTGACAGCTAAATGCTACTGTTGTCTGTTGTTTGGGGCTGGCCAAGCACGTACCAGTACAGTGTGGGTTCACCACCAAAAACTGTTGCATAATGTGTCTGGAAACACCGGTGATGAGAGCGGTGCAAGCTGAAGACAGAGAAGTTTTGTAAAAACCAAAGCTGGAAGATGCAAAAGTTCATATTTATATGTGAGCTGGAGGGAACTGGTCACTTTCTGTGTATTTGCCACAACTTTGACAACAGACATACAGTATTCACATGGAAAATAGTGACTGGAGCAGCTCTACAGGTTTCAGCCTTTACTGAACATTTCCTGTGCTGAGCTACAGATATTCTCCCATGACTCTTATCTGACAATCATTTTCTCATGAATTCATCTCTATTCCATAACATGCAACAGAGTCTGAAAATAGATTGCAGACAGAGCAACAGATGGACAGATAGAGGCTGGTTTTGAACCCTGACATTCAGTACTGAATAGATACCTAGGTCGGCTGAGGTAGACCACGTCCCCTTTGCAACCATCTACTATTATAAATGCACACCCTCCCCTCACTGAGAGACAGAAAGGAGACACTGTTTTCTCCCAGGCATAGACGCCCCCAATGATTACAGATGACAAGATTGTATTCATTTCATTGTGAGCCAATAATTGCTGTAATGCTGATTTCTCTGTTTAACTACCCGACTGGCTCCCACGGGAGAGCAGTAATTAAAAGAAAAGCCGCTAAGATGAATGGTGTCAGAGTCGCACAGCTCAATACACTCACGTCAGCATTATGAGGGATCGAAAATACCTGTGGGTTCTGAGAGGATTTATCCAGGATCCATATTCTGTCTGAGAAGCCTCTGTTAATCGAATCAGGGCCCACTTTAAACTCACTCCTAACTTCTGACTCGAAAGTGAACACAAACAATGGTAATAAAAAATGCATGATGGACTGACTCAGAGAGCAAAATCAGGTTTGGCTTTAGTGATTCTATTGATCCAAAGAGTTTGAGACTCTTCCCGAAACTCCAAACAAAGAAAACCACTAAATATATAATGCTGAATTTCTCTAGATGATTTCACCTAAAGGAGGAGAGGAGAGGAGATGAGAGGGAATAAAGGTCAAGGACTGCCATGATGCTCTTGACTTTGCAATTTTCTGCCCTCTTCACTTCAGATGATGAGATTTCACATCAATTTCATTTGAGAGTACTCCATAGCAAATGAGAAAACCTGTTGCAGAGTACTTTATCTTGATAGCACCTAAATGCACGGCGATTTTAATTAGGTCAATAGTGTGTCATGATCATGAGTATGTAAGTTTGAGTATGGTCTCTGGACACAAACCTCAACAGCTTCTGAATTCCTGCTGAAACGCATCCAGATTGAGGACTGAAACCTCTATCAGGCATCAAACGACATTTCCATTTGTTTAGAATAGTTTAAAACATGTAGATGAACTCAAAAACAAAAGTTTTCAGATTTCATATCAATATTTCCATCAAAATGCAACATGCAACATTCAATATGACTCCTCAGAAATCAGAAAGTTACTTTTCCATCTTGTCAGACCTATTGCCTTCCACTAGATTCTCAAAATGACAATAAATGCAGTAGATTTTAAACGACGCAGTTGAGTGTAAAAACAGTAAACATGAGTGAAGCTGAGCCTCGATCAGTCAGACAACACCAGCTCTCTCTGACCTTGCTGCTCTCTTCAAGCTCGTTCCCATGTTTGGAGCAGCACAGTCAAGCCTGCAGAAGCCCCCAACAACCAACCACGCCATATCTCAAGGTCACCTTCTCTGAAACGTGCCTCCCCCTCCTACTTCCTCCCTCCCTCCCTCAATCCCTCTTTCCCTTTTCTCCCTTCTTTTCTTTCTTTCTCACTCTCTCTGTGGGTCTCACAGAGCGGACATCCAGCACATCACAACCAGATGGCTAAAGATGCACCACAGCTCGTCTCTTTCTCTCTCTCCCGCTCTGCACTGCGCATGACCTACTTAGGGGTGGGACAGTCTGCAATGTGTGTGTGTGTGTGTGTCCATGTGCAGTCTGCCTTTACCCAGCCTGCTGAGGCACAAACACCCTCTGATTAAAGCTGTCATCTTTCTCCCATCTGATGACACTGTAGCACATGTGAAGGAGGTGGGAGCGGGGGGGCAGAGGAGACCGAGGGGCACCAGGCGCTTCTCACAAAGACATACGCATGTGTGTGTAATGTGTGTGTGTGTCTGCGGGCATCTTATGTAGTCCGTGTCCTGTGAATGTAATCAACGGCTCAGGAGCAAACAGTGAGGAGCGTCTGTCAGAGTTTGGCTGATGGGCGATAAAGACCGCGCCGCACTTTCATCAGGGGATTGTCTGAGTTATAAAAAAAAAAACAAAGAATGAGAGAACAGACAGCTCGAGCTGCAGCCGTTCAGGGGAGGTTTCCTGATCACTGGCTTTTATGATCATCAGTCTGAAATCTTATCAGGCTGGCTGTGAGGAAATCTCCTCACAGGAGGACAAGAAGCAGGGGAAGAGCTTTCTGGAGCTGGTGGAGCTTAAAGGAGAATTCTGGTCATTTTTTACCCCTAAATCGTTGTCCTGATGGTCACCCAGTGTTGGGGGGGTGGGCAAAAAACGTGACTAAAATTGATGCAGGCAAACCGTTACACCATGGCTCGACGGCGCTAGGGATAGCGACAACACTAACCTATGGGGGCAATTCTTTCAACCACAACAAACACTCAAAAACAATCAAATATCTGGTGCATGACTGGAATCCATACAAGACACCACTGAACTCATATGGTGTACAGTATAAACAGTATAAACTTTTTGCATGTAATCACTCACCTCAGATAGCCTAACTCTGAAACATCCTGGAAAGACATTACCATCCGATCACAGAGCACCCGCTCTCCCTGCCACAGAAACAAACACTTTTTCCTTGTTGTGATGATTTCTTTACAAAGATAAATGGTCAGAGATATTTTGGACATTACCACTACACTGCTCGACCTTTTATTTTTGTAAAAAAAAAACCATGACCATCATGACCGGAATTTTCCTTTAAAGTTTTGGTTTAGTTTTTGTCACGCTATATTAGACTGAACTCAATGCTGACTTCAAAAGCATCAAATCTTTGAAGTGTAATGAGGCCGACTGATGATTTCAAATTATGAACTTTGAGCTTGGTTGAAAGATGAAGTCATTTTGAGGGTGGCTGATACCCATGGCAACAGCAAGGTCGGACTACTACTATCTGTTTATTCTGTATGGTCATTTGTGGTTGTGCTTTGTATATATATATATATATATATATATATATATATATATATATATATATATATAGTACATGTGTGTGTGGTCCAGTTTCTGTTTGGACACCAACCAGCAGCAGCAGTCATCCAGCCAGCTTTAAATCTCCCTCTCATCTCTGAAGACCTGTCATCCTGTCATCTGCCAACACACACACACACGCACACAAATTTCTGCCTTTCTTAAAATACAGCAGTCAGTGACCTTCTTCACCAGCTGTCCTCGTTTTGAGAAGCTATCGAGGGAAGCGGAGAAGGCCTCCAAAGAGCCAAATTAATTCTTTGCTTTGAGCCGTGACATAACGCCTGCTGCAGCACCACCCCAAAAAAAAAAAGCCCTCGACTGGCATGGCGCTGCACCGCGTCTATAGCGTGCAGCTGCGCTAACTGTGGCTCATCTCACAGCCACACTAAAGATGGTCTATGGGAGAAAAAAACCATGCCCCTCCGTCCTGCTGGTCGTCAACGAAGCTGTGACATGGACCAAAACCGCCACAGACGAGCCGTTAGACAGACGGTGTAATGTGTGGAGGTATTTGTGTCCTGACCTTGAGACACCCTGCATATACAAACACAGACCAATTAGGACAAATCCAACATCCCATATCCAAGAGATGAGACAGGGTCGACACCTGTCAGCGTAAGGAAAAGGTTTTTTCTTTGCTGTGCATGCAAGTTGCTTGTGTGTGTGTGTCTTTCTCTGAAGTAGTGTGAGAGAGCGAGAGCAGGAGGGACGGGGAACGCCATTCCCTCATTTATATTCTTTCCACTGTTTTGCGCATAACTATGAAAATACCCAATTCCAAAGGACATAGATAATGAAAGAGAGAGAGAAGCAGCTGCTACTCACAAAGGGAGCTCTGTTTCTATGCCATCTACTAGATCTGTTTGTATCTGTGTGTGTGTGTGTGTGTCGGTGGCCTTTCCTGACTCCTCTCAGATAATTCATCTGCTTCTTTGCAGTGCTGCTGCTTTGCGTTTTTCTTAGATTATTCACTTCATGTTCAGGAATTTCAACAACACTCCTGCATACCTCCAGCACACATGTACGGTAAGCAGTGTTTCCCTAAAAGGCCAGGTTGAAGAGGAAACTTACTGTAACTGTGAAATGTGCTGGATCCACATCCTACCAAAAATATATATTATGTGTAGTGCTTTTTAAACATTAATATCAAATTGTGAAGTGGCAACTTTGTTTTATTATTTTGAACAAAAAAAGAGTGATGGGTCATTTTCAGTGGCATCATTTTTCTTTTTTTGTTATCAATTATTTATTTGTGTATGGGCCATTTAACAGTTACATACTCTAAACCTAATTTCCTTTTTTGTGTACACAGAATGCACAACATAAATCAGTGGCAGTAAAAGAAAAAAAAGACCCCTCGCCCCCTTGGAAGAACAAAAAATGGGAATTAGATACTACTGTAGTACACCATGCCAAAAAACAAACCAAAACACATTATTAGGTCATCTATCTGTAACTTGAGATCATATATTAATGTTCTTCTCACTTGCCCCATGTAGTCGGGTAGTTCTGATAGTAGTTCCATATATACAATATCCAAAAAGAGTAAGAGCCCACTGATGGAATGAATAATTTCCAGTGACATCATTTTTCTTTAACGTTGATGCCACTCGCGGTCAGCACAGCAACTAAAGCTGCAGACACAATACGGACACGTCATCCATCAGCCTGTTGAGTTCTTATGGTGGATGTATTAGCAAACAGCTGTTTATTAACACACCAAGCAAATACTGAGCAACACTGGAATTCATTTAAATGGTCCAGTCTGGTCTGATCTGGTCTGGTCTGGTCTGTGGGTTTATCTGAGAACGGGTGTTGGTGACGGGCTGAAGGAGAAGACGGAGGTAAAGGTGTGGGTCACATAAACACAACTAAGATGATAGATGCTCTGCAGAGCTGAGGAAAACTGAAGAGTTCAGATATAATTACATGGCACAAGAAACCCTTTTCATATGTAGCAATTTGATCCTTTGTTGATATAAAATATTTACCGGTGCAGCTTTAAACCCTGTTGCTTCCTGCCACCAGGAGAATGTCAGTTCTATCAGCGAGGAGTATAAACACTGCAACCTGACTTCTCTCCTCTTCCACTATCTGCTGTTGCAGTGCGCTCTGACAAAAAAAACAGCCTGTTCAGCTCAAAGTAAATGCTCCATACTGAAGCTGATACCTCCATCAAACACAGTCCAGTATGTAATTACTCTATAGAGCCCCAAGAACCCTGTCCATCTGCATTCACTTCCACATTACCAGGTGGCGGCAGAGTTTTGGTGCTGCTCTCCTCCTGCTTTACCTCCTCTTTCAATAAATAAAAGCTCGATGGCTCTGAAGCCAGAAGTGTAGAGAGGAGGACGGCTTCAGTGGTGAATGTTTCTCAGACAGAGCATAACCCTGGGGAGTTTCATTAGCACATGTGGGCATACATAATGAACACTCGTGCACTGATCTAAAATAGCAGCTAGCATAATAGAGGAGAGGAGTAACCAAGCGTGCAACACGTCTGCGCACTCACACAATGGATTTTACTTCACTGCCCCTGGTTTGCACACAGTGTTCTCTGTGGGTTTAGTGTGTGTGTGTGTGTGTATGTATGGGCACAAGTACATTATTGATGCAAACACGCCAGGCAGAGATGCTGCAGATCAAAGCCTGTGATGAGGGAACACAGTGGCCACGGTGGAAGAGAGGCTCATAGATGAGAAGAGAGGGCGGCTACGTACTTGCTCTCTTCCTCTTCAACTCCAGACCGCCATGTCTCTCCTCCAACCTGTCCCCCCCACCCCTCCCCAGCCCTTTCCGCTCTCCATCCCTCTCCCCTCCCCCCTGTTGCTGTCTTCCACCTCCAGGAACCAGCCCTGGGATTGCGTCACAAGGACTCAGTTCCAAATTAACAGATTGCAGAGAGTCATGAAGGATAGAGGAGGATATGAGAGGTGGGGAGGAGGTGAGTGGGGGACCCAAGTTTCCATGACGACCACACAGGACTCCTGCTTGTCGAACAAATGGGTGTGTGCGTGCACGTAAGTGTGTGGATCTGTGTGTGGATGGGAGGCTTGCACGGTGGGGAGACACCGTCTCATTTTTTTCTCCTTTTCATTCCAGTGAAAAACAATCAGCCCGTCTCCTACGTAATAACGCACATTCGCACCATACATGCACACACACCAGCGCCCACTCTTGTGAAACATATTGCCTTATCACTATTTCGTATCACAGCCAAACAATGTGTGAAGGGGGGGTGACTAGCACAGAGGAATTACAACATGCTTGGTAAGCCTTCAGTCTTTCCTTCTTCCTGGATTTCCATCGTATCTATTTTGGTTGAACAAAAACCTTGAACTGACCACAATGGCACAAAACTGAAAGTCAAACCATCCTATCAGAAACAGTCAGAATCCAATGTGATGTGGAAATGGTTTTGTGAAGAAAAGGGTGGAAACGGTCCCTCTTTAATAGCAGCAGCAACATGCAAATGCAGCATTTAATCAAAAAGCCTAACCGGAGCAGCTTAATGTGAATAATAAAAAGATGGACATATGGCAACGTGATCTTGACCCCTGTGCTCAGAGATGAGAAGAGGAGATGAGACGAAGCAACATGACAGGATATAGGATCTGGAGGTGTGCTGAAACACCATGTGCCATCGTGCTGGGCACCGCTGACTCCTGAGGGGCGTTTTGATTGGTTCATTAGCAGGACAGTGACACCTGGGTGCACACGCTGCGAGTGACGACAAATCTTGCCATGAGTTTCGTCCTTTCTCTCTCCCACTCATGACCCTCACACCATCTTGAACCAGGACTTCAGAATCTCTCAGTAACACTAAAGCTCAGAGTGAAACGTCTCTCATTTTCACAATTTCTAATTATTTGGAAATGTGGCTTTTACTAAGCAGCTGTTGGTTTGCCGACTCGTGCGGCAGAGATGCTGCTGTTAGTTTCTAGGTTGGGTTGATAAATCACATGAATGTCAGTACACACATGTGCACACACACAACCAGCAGTGTGGTGGGGCTGCGCAGCTCTCAAGGTCTCCACCAGGGATGGTTATTGCTGTCCATTAGTGGCTTCTCTGAGCCCAGAGGAGAAACTAGGTCAGAACAGCATGAGTGGGAAAGTATGTTGTATCTTTCTGTCTCTGATTCATAAAGACTACCACACACATACATACACACACACACAGACACACACCAAAAGCAGAGACACACAATAGATGTATTTTTGTATTTGCCCTGCCCTGGTTATTTATGCCCATATCCATTAGCCCCAATTGAAGTTCTCTACAGTCTGTTGTTCTGTCCCTTTGCTTCATGTGTTTATATTTCCATCTGCTCTTATTTACATTCATCTGAGGATTTAATGACTAATATAGGTTTTTCCGTAGAGCTAATTCACCAATCAGCAGTGGTAGTCACACATTTCCCTAATTTTAAACATTTTGGCAAATTGTCCCATTGCCATAATTCCTATAGTCATAGCAGTAGGTTCGTTACCTTGTCGGTGCAAGCTATTATTAGAACGGCAGAGCAGAGCCGTGAGCTGCTCAGAGCTACGTTATGGAGGCTAAAACACCTGCAAAACGATCTGATGGACAAGTTGTGACCTGCACATTCACCACGCTTTGAGATACTAACGGAATGTTGCGAGACAGAGTTGTTTTCGAGGTAAATTCATGCAAAACAGTTGATGCGTGTTCCCGTCAGGGGCAGTTTTTCAGCAAGCAGTCTCTGCATTTGCCTCTAAAACAACTCTGTCTCGTAAAATTCCATTATTATCTCATAGCGTGGTGAATGTGAAGGTCACAACTTGTTTACCAGAGCGCTTTGGAGTTGTTGGATTGTGTATTTGACAAGTTTGAAGAGGGGAACCAAGAAATTCAATTAGCCTCTGTAGCTCTGAGCAGTTCACGGCTCTGCTCAGCCGTTCTAAAAATAGCTTGCACCGACAATTAAAGGTAATGAACCTTTTGCAGTGACTATAGGGCATTTATGGCAATGGTCCAATTTGCCAAAATGTTGAAATATCCCTTTAACTAGGGTGAATGGGCTGCATCACATTGGCCTTCGTCATTAAAGGCCCAGTGTTTCACAGTGACCTGGTCACTGGGAGCAGCTTAGTCACTTGATTAAAGACCCTTTCTCACAGGCAGAGCTGGAAGCCTTTAACCACATGAATGATATCCAGCATTCATGTACTGAGCTCTGACTCTAAGGCTACACAGACTGAGACACACATTGCTTATTTTGATGACCATATCACATTGATCACCTTAGATGTGTGGCTGGTAGCTACAGTACATAAGACATGCATTATAATGTCCTTGATATTGTAAATGAATTGGCCGAGGTTCAGTCATGCAGCAGCCTCTGTGTAGCTCAGTTCCCTCAGGTGCTTTTAAAAGAGAACAGCATTCAGGGATGAGAACCACACGAGTTGAACCCAGCGCCAACTGAGTGAAAGGTGAAATCAGGCCGGTCCACAACTGGCACAATGAAAACAACTCAACAATATGAAAACAACTGTGCTGCTTCAGTTAAATGGCCACCAGCGACTTCTATTGTAAGAAGCAACATATGATGAGCAGGAGGCAGAGGCTGTGAACCCTGATGGCAGCAACAGACACTTAGAGGCTTTTTCACAGACTACAGCCTTGTTGACTTGCTCCATCAATATCCATTGTGCTAAGATAGTCAGTTTTCATGATTGACAGTTAGAAAAATTAATGTAATTATATTTTCATTCAACGTTTTTCTTTTTCTTATCAAAACCTGGACCACAGAACCAACAATGTAATGTGACCACTGCCAACATTTCAGGGATCTGGGTGTGTTATGCTACTGGTAGCTGATGTAGCTCTGAGCCTACAGCTGGATACAAAGATAAAGAGTGGACTACAGAGCTCACTTAGTTTTAACCTCACAACCTTTAGATTTTTCTTTTCTTTCTCAAACTTGTAGTTTAAAGCCCCGAATGACTCTCACTCAAATGACATCGGATTTCGTGCTACAGCCTCAGGAGCCACACAGTGCATTATCCAATGTTTTCTCACATGTAGCCTACAGTAGCACTCCCAAAGATCTTTTCTCCTTAAAGGCACTTGAGGTTTTGTTGCAGTATTTTAAAGGGATAGTTCAACATTTTGGCAAATTGGCCCCTTGCCATAATCTCGATAGTTTTAGGAGTAGGTTCTTCTATTTTTAATTGTCAGCGTAAGATGTTTTTAGAACGGCGGAGCAGAGCTGCAAGCTGCTCAGAGCTACGCTACAGAGGCTCATGGGATTTCTTGGTTTCTCTCATCAAACTCATCAAATACACAATCCAACAACTCCAAAACGCTCTGGTGGACAAGTTGTGACCTGCACATTCACCATGCTATGTTACGGGATGTAGTTGTTTTAGAGGAAAATGCAGACACTGCTTGCAGAAAAATTGCCCCCGACAGGCACGCACATCAGCGATTTGAATTAACCTCGAACACAAGTCAGAGTGATCAAAGTCAAAAGTCAAAAATCAATTATTAGTCTCTCATGGGAGAAATTTCCCTCGGACAGAGAGAAGTGCTGCTTCACAACAAGACAAAAGCAATACAAGAAGAGAGCTGCAGTTAAATACTAAAAACATAATAGCTGCTGCACAGCAATGGTGGCTTGTTCAAACAGATCTTGAGGTGAACGTGGGGCAGGGGAACCCAAGATTTTGCTAGTCATCTTAACCAGGTTAAGTATTTGAGATTTGGCTTTTACTGTGAGATTACCGAACCAAGACGTAATGCCGTATCTCAGAATGGACTCAATGGCAGCACAATAGAAGATGTTCATGATGTTAGAGCTAACGCCGAACAGGCGGAGTCGTCTGAGAAAGTGGAAGCGCTGATGGATTCTGGTACACACACCTGCCACATGTGTGTGCCAGGTAAGATCGCTATCTATGTACACACCCAAATACTTTACCGAGTCGACTTGTCTGATGTCGTTACCATGTATGGCGACAGGGCAACTGTCACCTACAGATCGTGGGTCAAGAATCATTTCAACAGTAATATACAACTTGTGAATGTCGTACCAGTCAACAAACTTATCAACAGCAACTTTGTGGTTGTCTAAGTTGTTGGTAAGCAGACTAAGGATTACAGTGTCGTCTGAATACTTAACCACAAGTTGGTTAGGCTGAGAACTAACGCAGTCATTTGTATACAGCGTGAAAAGAAAGGGTGAACTGATACACCCCTGGGGGGCCCCCGTACTGCTTAAAGAAAGATTAGAAAGGACAGAATTGAATTTCACCTGCTGGGACCGCAGGGAGAGAAAAGAATGATACCATTTGATTAAAAAGAGATTCACATCCAGCTCCACCAATTTCTTAAGAAGAATATGTGTTTGAATTGAATTGAAGGCTGAACTGAAATTAATAAAAAGCAGCCTGGTGTAAGATGTTGGGCTCTCCAAATGTTTTAGGGAAAAGTGCATTAGAGTGGCAATAGCATCGCTCGTACTGCGTTTTTTTGAGTAGGCGAACTGTGGATGGTCAAGGGATTGCGCCACATCTGCCTGCAGTACCTCTGATGAATCAGCAGTTTATGGTAAAATGGCAACGGAAGAATGTATTTTGTGTGACCGCTCTACGGACTACAGATCCGGTGTCACACAAAAAATATGTCACCAACTGACACGGGAAGGGGCAATAAGGGCGGCATATGGTGTATGATGTCACCTACGCGACCTGTAGTCTTTCTGGTTACGGATTCTTCAGAATTTTAGTATATAGTAAATAGTTTTACAACAAACTGCTCATTTCTCGGCATGAAACGCGATGTTTTAAACAGGTAGAGGTCATATTTATTTCTCATGGCACAATTCCATCGGATCACGAAATAAAATTTACACTTACATGGAGATTTTTTCTGAATTGAGGTCCCATAGCGACCATTACTTCCTGCTTCTGCTTCGGCACTCTATGGCAATGGGCCAATTTTCCAAAATGTTGAACTATCCCTTTAATACAATAATAATCTGACTACATTAGATCATAAAGAAAATAATCTTCAGTCTTGACTTTGGATGTTTCTTCCTGTGCTGCAGGCAGCATCTCCTGCTCTCTGCTCTCTGACATGTTTTCCATACTATACAGATGGTGTCATTGCATTAGGACAGATAGCGCAGAGGGGGTCGATTACTGTGTTATAGCCATCTACAGGCAAATTCAATTTACCATGGTCCATATGTTGATTTAGAGAAGTGATTGTGACAGCGGGTTAGCCGGGCAGGTGATCAGTTACAATTTTGTAGGGAACAATGATTGGTAACAGAATGAAATCTGATTGCAACACTGGAGTGAGCTAAAAAAAAAAAAAAAAAAACAGCAGCATCTGCCTCTCTCTCTCTCTCTCTCTGAGGAAACCTGCTTAATTTAATCTTGATTAGACCCTGATGACGCTGGTGCACACAGCTAATATAGAATAGATATTGATTTATGAAATCAACATAATCATGGAGTTTTTCATGGAGGACAATTCAGCGACTATTAAGAGATGATGATTGTCACCACAGGACCTCGTTGGAAGGAGTGTAGTTCAGTAACCTGAGCAGTTTACACAGCAAGCAGATGGTTACCAAGGCAAATACAATCACTGCTGATTCTATCACCCTCTATCGAACACCTTAGACTCACTCCCGCCATTCTACCGACTGCAGCTTTGTAGAGAACTGTCAAGAGCTACTGTATGTGAGGTGCTGGGCTGTACGTCTGCACTGCACCTCCCACACTCAGCTTGAAGTGGCTTCAGAGGAACAAGGAGCTGTCACTTTGAGAGTGGGTGGTTATAGAACTGTATAGAACGGAAGACTTCTGATTTATGCCTGTCTTGAAGGATAAAAAAACAATAAAAACTATCACTCTGATGGTAAATGTGAACTGTGCTCCTCAGTTGACAACAGGAAAAGACATGATAGGAGTCTCTGTAATCTCTGTAATGTGTCCTACGCTGCATCACATTATAAATCTTGTCAAGCTCACTGAAAGACATCAAGAAGAGAGAAGACATTTGCAATAAGAGAAACTGTGTTTAATTCCTCTTGTTTAGTAGCTGTACTAGTGCTATATGATATTGTATGTGTCATAATCACAACAAACTGCTGCACATGTCCAGGGTTAAAGTGGTTCCAAGTGGCGAATATCTTACAAGTAGCTAAGCCTCTTCAGAGAACATTACACAACTGTGTGCTGCTGTAATGCCTTAGACGTGTGTTGTTTGAATATACAGTTCATTTGATTTGATGAAGCAGAAAGGTGAACGTCTTTATGACTGCTATAGAAGCTCTTACTCAAGGACACTCAGAGAGGTGGGGTTAAATCAGAGCACTCCAACTGGGGTGTGATCTCACTACACAGGCCAATCTGTTGCCCCTGTTATGATGCTATGTCTCCATGCAATTACTGTATACCCATAAATTACAGCAATCCAGTTTCCAGACGGAAGAATACACTTGCAGCAACCGATGCACTATCCTGCATAGTACCAATGCTTGGCAGGTCTCAGCCATTACAGAGATGCAATCTGCATTCACTTGTTGCCAGTCAGTGGCTCAGGTGGATAAAAGCTTGCATATTAATACTGCCACACTGATGCTGTGTGAATGCTGAACACTGGGATGCAGTGACGGTCTTACCATGCTCTTCATCCGCAAAGCCGTCCTATAATGACAGTCACAATGACAAGGTTGGGATCCGTGCAACTCATAGAAGAAACGCAAACAGGCTAAACTCCCACGAGCACTTGAGTATTCACCGCATAATAGAGCCCTATTGTATGTGAAGGATATCGCTGAGCGCAGTCGAGGATGCAGCTACGGTAAATGAGCTCTATGTTACAAGGCAATTAACAACTATTCAATGATAGACACATCAGCGAGTCTGTCATGTAGTTTCACTGTCTGTTCCTATGGCAACATATACATGAAGTGCAGCATAAACATGGGGTGGTGTAGTCTGATGTTGCAAACAAGGCAGAGTCTGAGTTTAAATCAGAACAACAGGTCGTTTTTTTGATAATGTTCATATTATATTTTTGCAATACAGTGCCAGACACTGCAGCATCTCAATGAACTTGGCCCAGGGCGCCACCTAGTGGTTGGAATGAGCAGCTACTGTTTGGTTTGAGAATTTAGTTTAAGATGCTTACATTTCAGTTAAGTCATTTTCCTCTACAAAACAAACAAATTCAAAGAAAACATCCATGTACAGAGCTAAAAACTGGCTGTAGTGTCAATATTAACACACGAACCAAACACAGGACTTTAGATGTTTGTTTTTGGATTAAGTCTGAAAATATGTGCTGCTAGGTTTTCGGTATTCACAAAAATGTCTAATATGACTACGCATACACATTTCTGCATAATGCAAGTTTCCAAAGAGTTTGGCCCCTGGCTCTGCATGCCCTACACCCTGATGTGGGATCCTATCATGCAACAGACCATCAGTTTGCAGTGGATAACAAGTTAATAATTAATACACATCAAGTTTTGTTTAACAGTTTCTAAATGTCTTACCTTTGGCCTTTCATCCAGGATTTGCTGACGGATATCCTTGTGCTTCTCTAGTAGTCTCTCCTGTCGTTTACTCTGCGCGTCCTCCAACTGACAGACACACACACACACACACAGACACACACAATAAAATACTTGCAGGTAACCAACAGGTGTATGGATAGTGAACTGTATGAATATGACTATATCTGTATACCCTGATGGCACAATAAATACTTACAGTTTTTCTCAATTGCTAAAACACTAAACCCTGTTCTCTGAACCAAATTCTCAGTTGTCTGAACCCACTGATTGAATCAGTCACTCTTTTGGCAAAACCATGAACACTTTTCACAGACAATATCAACATTTTCATTGTGATGCACCTTGCTGCAGAATGCTAACAGGAGGCAAAAGTCAAACACAACGAAAGTTTCACCGGTTGAACACAACAACTCAAAATTGATAACACTTGTGTCCAATGATGTGAGGGAACATATATAAGCCAGTACAGGTCAGGATGAAGTCCTGTAGCCTGATCCAGTATACAGAGAAATACTGTAATGTTGTGGCTGAGTTATGCACTTGTCATTTGTAGATTTGTAGACTTTATTTTTTACGTAGGATTACAGTATACAAGTGCTAAATGCACAATACTTCTTTACTGTACAGTACAAGTGCTACGTGTACAGTATGTACAAAATGCACAGGATTTCTACTTTTTTGTACTTTTTTTTTTTTTTTTTACAGTTTTTCTCGATTGCTAAGACACATTTATTCTGTGCTAAATGCACAGGTTTTTTTGTTTTTCAAGAGAAGAAGATGAAAGGTGACGGGGTGAAGGAAGAGAGGATTGGGTAGGGAGGGATGAACTAGGAAGAAAAAAGAAGGGAGGATAAGGGGATGAAATTGATGTGGAGAGGGGGGGTGAAAGAAAGTGAAGGTGACTAGTGCTAAATGCACAGGTGTTTTGTTTTGCAACATGCATTTAGCCTGTAGTGAACAACAAACATTTATTTCCACAGCTTCATGTCCTGAGCGTTGTGTTTTCTATTTTTCTAGGTAGTGTTTAGTGACTGCTCAGTAGTGCTTTTAATTTTGACTGACTCGGGGCATGATTTGACAACAAAGTTCAGTTTTGGGCACAGATTGAACTGTTTTGAGGTGAAAGTTTGGTTTTGCAGGAGGAGTCAGAGGTTTTGTGAATGTAGCTTGAAAATTGGGGTTTGTGTTCACAGTTGAGAGAAAAGGACAGAAGCTTTAGAGAAATGTGTCTTAGCAATCGAGAAAAACTGTAAATGATATTGATAACTGTTTTGACCACACCATGGTGGTATCCTCTCTTACCCGTTTAATGTACTGCACCACCTCGTTGACGAACGATCTGTTGATCTCCAGCTTTTCTCTGTGGGGAGAAATGTTATCAGCTGACAAACCAAGAAACCAGTGGCATGGCTCTGAATCATAAGCATTCAGTGACATCTAGTGGTCATACGAGTATAACATCCAACTCTAGAAGGCAGCAGACTTTTTACTATCTCACAACGAACACATACTTAACTTCCTCTGTCACGTTCTCGTGTTTAGCACTCAGGTACTCAGGTACAGTAATAATAATCTGACCACATCAGGTCATAGAGAAAATATTTTCTTGACTTTGGATGTTTTTCCTGTTCTGTGTTGGGAGCATCAGACTTTTTTTTTTTTTTAACCCTGTGCATCTCCTGCTCTCTGACATGTTTTCCATAATCTGCATACAGATGGTGTCATTGCATTAGAACAGATATTACACAAATTTACCATGGTCCATATGTCGATTTAGTGATTGTGACAGTGGCTTAGCTGGACAGGTGATCAGTTACAATTTTGTGGGAATAATTGGGAACAGAATAAATAACAGAAAAAGCAGGAGCATCTGCCTCTCTCTTTCTCTTTTGTTTTTTACTATCTCTGTCCAAACACACACATACTTACTCCTCTGTCACATTCTTGTCTTTAGATTTGGCTTCATTGATTTTCTCTTGTCTTTTCTTGTCCATTTTCTTCTTCAGATCCTTCTTCTCTCTGTTCATGTCAAAGCCAAGAGAGGATGACTGAGGTGACTTCAGGTGATTTCAAATGGATTTCTGTGGATCTATGTGAGCGGTCTTACTTTTCACAGATGTCTCTGAGCTTCTTGAGCTGAGCGCTCTGACACTCCTCTGCTATAGTGGTCAGCTTCTCCACCAGCTGGGGAGGAGACACAGGATGAGTCAAAATCTGACACTAAGACCAAAGTACTGCAAAGTGAGTGAGACAAGAAACATCTGCTTTTAATTCTTCATTATTCTAGTCCAAATGAAGAGCAGATTTGTTGATATGATCCCAGTTAAACTTCATTCAACACTGTCTCCATTATGCTTGTTGTCTTTTGCTTGAATAAACCTCTCTGACACTCAGCTGTGCAGGTGTACCAGAGCAGAAAACATTCATCTTTCCACACCAGACAACACAACATGTGCACAGGCAGCAGGATGACAGCTGTAATATTCTAGAGGTGTGTGTGTGTGTGTGTGTGTGTGTGTGTGTGTGTGTGTGTGTGTGTGTAGTCTATTCACTTATTTATTTGCTTGCTACGGTTGATCAGTGTGAGCCTCTCTGAGCTTTGGGACAACAGGGGAGAGTCAGCGCTTCATCAACTCCAATACAAGTCGAGGCAAGCATCAATATCTGCTGTGACATACTGTATGTGTGTGTTTATCCCACTGCTGCATACACTTCAGCGTGTGCTTATATTTTCTATGCGTTTGTATTGTGTTTGCATAGGAACTGTGATTACATTGACTTGTATTATTAACTCGTGGAAAGTGCATATAAGGAAATGGCTTTCATAAATGGTTTACATTGTTATCAACCTGCTTAAAAAGGGCACACAAGCTCTGTAGAGTCAAGTATGAAATTAGCCCCAAATGCAGTGGTGGTGGCCATAAATAGGCAACCGACAAATGTACAGAGTTGACAGGAAATCAGAGGCTCTGGGTCTTCTGTCCATATATGTGCAGAATTTACCCAACAATAATTATGAAATACTTTACAGACCTCTGGGGAGCAGACATAAGAACAAGTTTGACCGATTGCAAATTTTGAGGCCGTTTCACCACCTGAAGAAGGTCACAATGACCGAAAGCTTGCAATAAATTGATATATGCACAGTGTTTTGAGTGTGCGGTTGCTATTTTGTTGTTTTCTAAGTTTCAAAGTTCACCTCTTCGTAGTATTTTGCCTACGGATGAGCGGTGGCCTTTTTCACTGAGGCTGTTTCACTATAAAATGCAAAAAGTGTCTCTGCGGCCCTGCGACTTGCGTATTTATCCATAGTCAGCAGCGATAACAAATGAAGCCAGTGAAGCCCACACACTGTAGAAGTATAGAACTGACAGACTAGTTGCATCACTTTTACACTCGCAAAAGCAGCTGCACTCAACATTCATTCAGACTTTTATGTGAGTTGTGAGTTGTGCAGGTACCTGTTTGATGTGTTCTCTTTTCTGGTACTTTTCACTGTAGTACTGCTCCTGGCGCAGTGTGAGGAGCTGCTGTTGCTGCTGCTCCTTCAGCTCTGCAAGTCTCTGGTTACACTCCTGATCCAGCTCACACAGCTCCTGGTCCAGGGTCGACAGAGAGTTTTCGGACCGGCTGCAAAACACACACACACACACACATAAACAGTGTGAGTTTTTCTTACTCACACAGTAAGTAGAGATAATAAATAACTGCATGTCATAAGGATATTTATTTATCTATATATCCTTTCAGAACAATGCGTCTGTTGGCAATTCAAGTAGCACAAAAAGTCTTCTCATTCAGGGAGTGTGTCAGCAACCTTGATGTGAGTGTTTGAAGTCATTTCAAACATCAGGAAGGACACGTCTTAAAGAAGCATGGATGAATTGCGTTATCTCTCTTTTGCAGTGCTGTGTGTGCTGAGTTGTGATGCTTCAGAGCGGGATGAGCTCATGTGGGTTCTGAATGTGACCCCAAGGTTCGGGCAAAGACTTCCACTCATCCTCTTGTTCCTATTCTAGTCACAGCTCAGCCTTTTTCTTCTCTCTGAGGATGGCGAGTTCTGCCCTGTTGTGTTGCGTTTTTCAGTGATATACATGTGTGGTTGTGTAGATGGAGAGACAGAGACAGAGGGAAATTGTATGGTGTACTACAGAAGTCAATTTGTCATGCAGTGTTGTAATTCCCACCTGCATGTGTAGTAATTAGCAATCAAGTAATTTACAGTCTTCCACAGACTGTTTTTTTTTAATATCCTAAGAGCAGCAGCTTGTTAAAAGTGTGAGCTAAACATACACACAGACTGTGAAGTGTGTGCAGATGGAGAGAGCTACAACAGTCTGCTTTCAAGATCAGAGGTTTCTTTTCTCATCAGTACAAGCGAGAGCCATGAGACTTCAAATCATACATGTCTTGTAGCTGCTTTTTTCTGGTCTTAAATAAGACGTCTAACTCTGGTGAGGGACTTTACAGAAGCCTTTGTGCTTCGATGACTCCAGCTTTTACTATGTAATGAAAATGTTTGCTGCAAGCATCTCATTATGACTATGTGTCTACAGTACATTAGCCAATGGCTTTGTTTTCCTTTGCTGCGCCGCCGTCTTTTGTGGCTTTCCTTTGAAGACAGATAGAGCTGGGGGGGAAGACTTCAAAGAAAAGAAGTGAAGAGTTCAACCAACAGTGGGACAGTGTGAAAAAGGAGAAGAGGAGGGCTACCTACCTTTTCTTACCGTCTCGTTTGTGGCTCTTCTGCAGGGCCGAGCGCCGGCGTTGATGCTGGCTCTGGAGCTCGGCCACACGAGCCGTGTGCTCCTTGATCAGCTCGCTGGTCTTGCGGTGGTGTTTCCGAACCAGCTCCTTCATCTCTTTGTACTGTTTCCTCTGCTCCCGAACAAAGCCTTTCTGTTGCTTCAGCTCCTCCAGTGTCTGAGCCTCCAGTTCTGAAGGCGAGGGATTAAGGAAAAATACATAAACAAAAATCAACATTTGCACCATAGCAACTTTTTGAAAAAATGGCAACATAATTCTAATGTTTATGATAGAATCGATCTAAATAATGAAGGTTAAAAAAAAACTTTACAGGAAATGAGATAATTATATCATAAGTCATTGCAACATTAGCAGACCACCAAAGTGCTGAGAGGTCAAAGAAATATTCCATTGATTTCACATACAGTAATGGGTTAACCCAATAAAGCCAGTAACCACAGACATGACTAAGTGTTCAAGGCTGAAAACATGATCTCACCAGTGAGAACGCTCTGAATGATATCTTCAGTCTTCACTGCTGGTTTCAGTGAGCCTGGCCAGCAAAAACAAGTTCACAAGTTAGTTTAAACATAAAGCATGAATCACAAATTAGTTTCAAATCAGATCTAATCAACATAAGAAAGAAACATACAGTACTGTGCAAAAGTTTAAGAATTTCAGTTGTTTAGATTCTTATCCATTATCCATTACTGTCTGAGAGGTGTCTGATCGGTCCCACATTTACTCTGCAGCATGACAATGACCAAAAAATTACAGCCTGTGTTAAAAATAACTATTTTTATTGACAAGAAGAAGTCTGAGTCCTGCAACAGATGGTATAACCCCCCACAGACTTCTCAAGGTATTTGAAAGCATCTTCACTTTACTAATAGTGCTTTAAACTTTTGCATAGTACTGTATACATACACATACAAAATTATCTTAAAGCCAGACTGAAATACTTTGACTTGTGCTTTTCATCCCTAATCATGACCTTCATATCTATAAACATACTGCTTTCTGTAATCAATCAATAAAGGCATATTTATTTTAAATCAGATTCATATTACCCGGGGTAAAAATAATGTCAAGACAATGTAAAACCAACACACATCTACCTGTTTATGTACCTATACACAATTAAGTTTGTGTGAAATTGTAGATATTGACCATGTGGAGATGGGATGTGGAGGCTGGTTGTGTGTAGAGCACCTGCAGACTGCGTCTGGCCGACCAGCGAGGGGGGTTTCGGGGTGATAATGGGTGTGTGGCTCAGTCCGTTCTCTGCAGGCAGCACTACCCTCTGGTCCACCTTAGATTCTGACGGGGCTTCGCTCCCTGCCTCCACCTGTCCATCACATGAAAGCCTCAACATTTACATCAAAAATGTAATTATCAGTCGATAAAGATGAGTACGCTGCTCACCACTGACAATAGTATTTGGTTGCAGATCAATATTCAAAACCAAATGGCAGTTCATCCAATGGAGTAAGTTGAAGTTTTCTTTGAGTGTCAGTGGTTCTCAGAGTATCTCCTCCACCAGTGAGCATCCACAGCATGATAAGTCACAATACATTATTTAGATTTTTCCTGAGTAGTATTTTGTTTCCATTGTTTTCTTCTTTGCTGTACCTGTGTCCTGCGCGACAGTTTGTAGACATAGCTTTGGTAACCCACTCTCAGCATTGCTTCCTGTGCCGAGGCTCAGCAGATCTTAATTTCCCCCTGGCCCCGGCTGGATCTCCAACTATATGCTCTTATCTTGGAAAGGTTAATGTAATTTTAAATAATCTCTGTTCTAGTCAGGCTAGTAAAGATCTTCTCCTTTCTCCCCCTGCTGTCTCTCCATTCATCTCCCCACACTGTGCTCCTGCCTTCCCGATGCTCTACCTCTTTTGGTGACTGTTGCCATGGCCACAGCATGAAACTGCTCTCTGTGGGAAATCATATCAACCGGCAAATCAGATAAAAGAAGCCCCTCAGGAACAACCCTCCGTGCCAGTCCCCCCTTTTCTAATAACCTCAGATAACCCCGTGTCCTGCCTTGCCTCTCACCATGAATGTATCCTGACTGCAGTCCTGGAAACCGTTCACGTTTCTCCTCCGATATCATCTCCTGTTGCACTCCACCTACATTAATCCATGGCGACTTGGATTCTCCATCAAGTCCATTTAAAATGACAAACACCATTTACAAAGACCGCTGCTACTTTGCTCTTAATGCCCCATTTACAAGTTAACAAATTCAGTTCCTGCAGCTTTTACTCTAATGCTGATGGCCCATTAGTGTGAGATGTCAGCAGTGAAATCTTTCTATGGAACAAAACAGGTCACATTCTCTTGAGCAGGCATGACTTGTTAAAGCTGCTTGGCATTTAGGTTTTGTTCATAATGAAGCCTGTTCTAACGTTAAAGGTCACTGCCAACTCTGGTTTAGATTTATCAAGTTTGCATTTTCCAATTTACAGATAGTCAGTTGTGAGTAGGTTTGTGCTTTTATTGTGAAAAGTAGTTTCTAAATTCTCAGAGTTAGACACAAACCTAAACTGTCATCTCATGTTTTCTTTTCTTGATAAGCTACTGTGTTGGCAAGCTGTTGCCTGATTTCCTTCAGCTCCTGTGAGATATGTGAGATATACATCACTACATATACACCACCTAGATGCTAACCTTGCCTAGTTTGTGATGCTAGTGCTGACACTGTCGTTTATAGTTGACTTTTTGAAGCCTGCTGCCGGAAACCGTTGCTGCTGAATCTAGACACGAGGTGGATTCAGGTGATGCGACACGAAACATTCAAGTTAAATCAAAGCAGTGGTCTGAAAGTTGGTAAAATGCTGTGTGCTGTGGGATGAGAGGAGCTGCAGAGTGTACTTAGAATTGTCTGTGGGTTCATTTTTCTGAGCAAACTGTTTCTCCAGAGGACAGTTTATAAATTGTTAAAAGATATATTACAGCATTACTGCAGTAGCACTTACCACAGCGAAAGGGGGAAGACCAGTTGCTGAACTTCTACATGTTGTCTAGGGGCAGCAGTCAAAATAGTCTTGCGGCCACAGAGCTCAAGTAGGGAATTGTTATTTCTGCTCTACTAAATCAAAGTCTCCATTCTTACACGCTGGTTGTCAGTTGTTGAACATAAATTTGATTTGGTCAAATCAACATGGTAAAACTGTGACATGGAGACGTGATGCATCCATATAAAATCTTATCGGTAACAGCCTGGTTTCAGTCAGTGGCACTTCATTTAGTGGTGATTAAACCTGTCACTCCTTACTAGTTTACTGTATATTTTAAAGCACAATAATGAAAGCACACAGAGTCACGGTGACAGATCTTCCCCCTGAGGAAACAGAGCGCTGGAGCCTGCAGGTGGAAGAGACTGGATGACATACGGCAGTAATACTGCTACAGCTGTGATTGCAGCACAGTTTATCATAGAGGAACTGGGAATGACAAAAAAAATCCCAAACAAAGAGTGTTGATAATATCTGTGGGGATCTGCGCTGGAAACAAGCTGTAACTCATAATCCACTGCAGTGCTCTGGCTTTCAAGCACTTTGTAGTGTTATAAAAGAAAAGGAACTCCACTTCTCTCTGCATCTTCTCATTTCCCCCCGACCATATGTTTTGAATTTCTAAACCAGTTAGTTCCTCGCAGGGAGAGGAGCAGCCAGCTGGCCAAGGGACCACTCATATTAATCAGCAACAGAGACAAATGAGCCTGTCTCTGTCCGAGTGTTGGAGGAAGTAGTATAAACACACACCTCCTTGTCGCCCTCTTCCTCTCCTCCCTCCTCCAAAGTGAGAGCAGCCAGCTGATTGGCTCTCTGCTCCATCAGGTTGACATAGCGGATGGGGTTGGACAAGGCTTCGATGACGTCTGAGGAATAGGGAGAAGACAAACACTTGACATGACTTTGAAATGACTGTGTTTGATTTGTGGTTCACATATCTTCGTGG
The DNA here is from genome assembly GCA_030347415.2 of Decapterus maruadsi. Classification (NCBI taxonomy): domain Eukaryota; kingdom Metazoa; phylum Chordata; class Actinopteri; order Carangiformes; family Carangidae; genus Decapterus; species Decapterus maruadsi. The sequence goes on along the minus strand of CM064891.1, from coordinate 6,229,986 downwards.
GACTTACCTGCAAATGTGTCAGGAACATAATCCTTTACTTCTACATAGACAAACAGAGCAGGCAGCATCAGAGACTGGTTCTTCTCATTCCTCAGGCTAATGTAGTGATAACCTGCAGAGTAAGATTAATGTTTATCAGTACAAAAATAATCACTTATAAAACAAACCTACATACAAAGCATCCAATTCATCTTGTGTAGAGCTATAACTCATGCAAACATTTCATCCTCAGGCTAATAAGATATCTTATATACTGCGATTGTTTATTGGAGCCTAGCTCTAATTCTCATCTGTTATCATGCCTTCAATATAATATAACAATATTATATACAGACACTTCTCTCTATTTACTTTGCATGTTTAAAGAAACTTTCAGAACAAATGTAAATTAGATAGAGGCAGTGAGAGTGTGAAAACTAAACGCACCAGGACGGATGGCTGATACAGGAATGATGCGGTGGCCGATGAACTTCCCTCCTTCTTCAAACACAGCTATCCTTAAGGAAGCCAGTGTTGGCAGGACAACCTGAGGGAATGGAATACAGTACATGCACATATTAATCACCTTTAGTGCAAATGTCACAACCAAGTCACTCAAAAACGTATTCATTATTCATCATGTGTTGCTCAAACATTTGTGTACACACTATGTTATACTTGGCGAGCAAAATTGACTGAAACTTTATTTCCATCAGCGTTGGTTGTTTAAATAGAAATGTGATCATGTCGTCTCACCTTCTTGAAGACAATGGCCTCCTCTTCCCACACAGGGTTGATGGCGTTGCCCTGAGATGTCTTTGTCTTGAAAGCTTTCCTCTTGGTATCCACTGGTAAGCCAAACATGTCGATCTCCACGTACGTGCCAACTTTCTTATCTGACAGGAACTGGCCTGAGATGATCTGGAAGGAAGGAAGGAGGAGGAAAGAAAGACAGACAGAGGCGGGAGAGAAAGAAAAATATACTCAAACACATAGACAGAGCTGCACAAACACAAAATGACCAACCCAAACAAACCCACACCTTCACAGACAGCGTGTTGGCTACGATCCCATCCACGGTGCTTTCGGTAAAAGGGTCAAAGTGTTTGTCTGGCCGTCTCATAAACTCTGGTTTGAGCCTGTAGCCACACTTCCCGTTGTACTCGTACATGCCCAGGTTCAGCTGCATGGACAGGTCTGTGGAGCGAGGACAGAACCACCACAGTTTATTTGCATCAAACAACACTCAACAATAAAAATCTAACATGCAAACTAAGAACCGCTTAACAGTGTGAGGGAAATAACAGATTTAAACAAAGAGAAAAAAAACCTCTTTCCTCACCAATGGTTTGGAAATTGAGAGCCACTAGCTGACAGCCGGCGTTCCAGAAGAGCTGAGGGTTGTAGTTGGATGAATCCACGCGAGTGCCTTTAGGGTAAATCCTGCTCAGCTGCAGCTTGTTGTATCTGAACAGAGCTGTGTTAAGGTTGAGACTGCATGACCTGCATCAGAAAATAAAGCTGGTGGTGCAGCAGCTACGGCCATTTCTGCCGTGTTTACTGCTAGTGCAAGGCCACAAAATAGGACTCACTGTTCATGAATCACAAACATGCAGTGATCTGCATACTGTACTGTCTTTTTGTTTCTTGTACTGAACAAGATAATGAGAAGAGACAATAAGGAGAATAATAATGCTGTATCCATCAGAAGTTACATCCATAGGGAAAAGGAAGTCTGGAGGAACAGAAACTAAACATTTATAAACCCAAATCAGCTTCAGTCATTGTGAATTATTATTAAATAGTATGATGCACAGCCTCAGTAAAACTGACAAGGATACTCCACAAACTCTACAGGAGATTTGGTCAGTTGCTCCAAAGCTTTGGTCTCTACGAAGGACGACATCTGGAAGCTGCGATTGATCTCTGCAGGCAGACGTAGTGATACATGAATCAGAATGATGCAATGGTCACTGGAACGACTGAAAAATCTAAGTCTAAATTCATCACTACTGATAGAAACCTTTGACGAAAGTGCTTCTAATGTATGAAAATTCATTCTGGCCCTCTCACACATACAGTATCTCACAAAAGTGAGTATACAATTCACATTTCAGCAACTACTTTATTATAACTTCTCAAAATGCCTACTGCTATAGCTTGTATAGCAGTATAGATTTGTTATCCCACAAACATGACTCATCATTATTGTCTAAATAGCTGTCAACACAAGTGAGGAGACCCCTATGTTCATGTTTTTGCCTGCTTGACTGGACCGTACAAATGTGTGTTTCGTGGATTAGAGCTGTTAAATGTAGTACTTTCTTCCTGGACCAACTTCAACTTTGATATTATTTCCTCACTGACTATATTTTATATACATGTATTGTAGATTTATTAGATATATGTATGTGTACAGATGGGTGTATATATATAGACTGCATAGGTGTACATACTAAATGAAAGGAGGGTGGTGGTTGGATGGGAAAAGCTAATGTAATATTTTAGTTTATTTATTTATTTATTTTTAATTTTTAATTTTATTTTTTTCTTGTGATGTTCAAAAATCCTGGTGTGTCTGTGAGTTTATACAATTATGTATGTCCATTCTATAATGACTTACAGTATCTCACTGCCATGGCCTGCCTCCTATGCACCAGAAACATGCTGTAAGAGCTTCTGTTAAGAAAGTAAATCTCAAGAAAATGAAAAAAATAAAATAAAAAAAATGTGGGGGTACAATTTTCTCATACTGGCCTCTGGATGTTCAACATGGCACCTCACAGTAAAGAACTCTCTGAGGATCAGGGGAATAGAGTTGTTGCTCTCCGTGCAGACAGCCTAGGCTTTAACAAGATCGCTAACACCCTGAAGCTGCACTGCAGCACGGTGGCCAAGGTCATACAGCATTTTCTCACCAGGGCCAAAGACCAGAGAAGTTGAGTCCTCGTGCTCTGCATCATATCCAGAATTTGGCTTCAGAAAACAGACACCTGAGTGCTGCCAGCGTTGGTGCAGAGGCTGAAGAAGAGGGAGGTCAGCCTGTCAGTGCTCAGACCACTGGCTGCGCACAATGCATACAACGCATCCAGTCGGTCTGTAAAGTATGTTAGCTGTGATGGACTCACTTATGTTGCCAGCCATTTAGACAATAATGCCTGTGTTGAGTTATTTTGAGTGGACAGTAAATCTATACTGCTATACAAGCTTTACACTGAGTATATCTTATATCCAAGTTCCACTATAGTATTGTCCTTTGAGAGATACCGTATGATAAAATGGTTGCTGAAATGTGAGGGTAGTTCTCACTTTTGTGACACTCTACACTCTCCTTTCACATATTGTACATACATTTTCACTCTCATTTACATATTTTCATATTTTCATCCCTCATAAATGTTCACAGTTCATTCCAAAGCTACAGCCATGCATTGAGACATAAGTGAGTATTAGTATTCAGGAAACATATAATTATGCTAGTCTATGAGGTAAAATAGTTTGTATGTACTTTTAGACCCCTCAAAGCTGTTGAACTTGACTGGTTGGATGTAGATGACCAGGTTGGACATTTCCTCTGTTGCAAACGCCTCGCTGCCTGCAGTACCCTGTATGAGAAAACACACGGCAAACGACAACACGTTTAAATTCAATTTAGCACCATCTTTAAACAGAAGGTCCTTAAAAACTAGGAGAGAAACTTTGATCGCACATCAGTAGGAATAACATGTACACCAGGCAGCAGTGTTAGGACATGACATGCACATACTGTACTGTAAGTACATCAGGGGATCAAATATCACTTGTGAGATACACACCTCATCCATTGAGCCCTTTTTACAGTCGTCATCATCGTCATCGTCATCTTCGCTCTCTGCCTCCACCTCACCTGAAACATGAGCCGCAGATTTGGTCAGAGATAATCACAATAGATCAGAGCAAAAACAAACCAATGTTAAATGTGTGTAAATGTAATTGACATTTCCCACAAACTCAACGCAAAATGTTGAACGCTAATAGCCTTTAAATTAGTCTTGATCTAGGATCAGTTTCCTCAATTACACTTAAAGCAGAGACACAAACAAGGCACACGCCGACAGCCGAACCCACACAGCTTATCCACGAGGAAATTAATTTTAATATTGTTTTGGTGGGGCTGACACAGCCTCTGTGCCCACATAATGAGAGATCTACTAAGATTTACCGCTGAATCTGAGGTCACGCTGACTGAGGAAATTAATTTGAACGTTGTAATGGTGGAGCTGACCTATAGCTTCTGCAGCAGGCTAATGAGAGCTCTGGTAAAGGTTTGCCTCTGAGTCTGAGGTCATGCGCTATGTGTGACTCACCGATAGACTTTCTGCCCTGCGGCCTCAGGCTGAGCTCAGCTCCCTCTGACGGCTGAGAGGAATCTGCCATCTCCTCTTTGGTCGAACCTGCACAGGAAAAAACAAACTCATCAGCAACAAATGACATTCTACAATAATCCAAGGTCAGACCAGTGTATATACTGTATATGAAAAGGCTTCATTTGATGTGGTGGTGACGTAGTGATTAGTCTGCTGTTTCGCAGAATACAGTAATATGTCATCACTTACTTTTCTTCTCAACCAGGTACTATCAGAGGATAAATGACAATACAACGCTTTGTGCTGTATTACAGAGCAGCCACACCGATCCAAGGCTGTAATTTCTGCTGGAGACAGGGGAACGCATGTCCTCTCATTTCATATTGCTATTTTTGTCTCCCCCACGTCTACAGTTTCAGTTTGATTTTCAGTCTAAAATCTCTCTGAACAGTATCCTCTTACTCTCGAACCCACAAAAAAAACAGATAAGGTGGATCTGGATATGTGTTGCGAGCGGCATCAAAATCAGTTTGTGCTTTCTGAGCTTTCAGGCCATATGGAGGCTGCCCATGACTTCTGCAGAGGAAGCTCCACAGACACCTCCAGTATGATGCTTAGGAATGTACATTTCAATTCAATGGTGATAATTAATATAAAATGTTCTTATTATATTAACATTGCAGAGGTCACATGTCTTGATGGCTTAAATTGAAATGATTTTCCTCTTAACTGCATTACTAATACAGATATTTTGTACACAGTTACTTCATCATGTTATCTGTTATGGTAGGTTGATATAACTAAGTACTATGTAAATAAATAGTGTTTGTTTGAAGTGCGGTGGACTCACCAGTGCCAATGTCACCTCTAAAATCAAACCAACACTCTAACACTGATCAGTCATTTAGATTAGATTTAGATCAGAAGTTCATTGTCATTGTTAAAAACAATGAAAAGCTGTTTGGCAGCTCTGCATGGCAGCAATCTGAAGTAAAATCAAACAAGAAATATCACAATTCATAAAAACACAAACGACAGATAAATAAACATATGCTTTTGGAGTAATTTAAGCGCGATAGTGCAAAAATAGTCTCATAACTTGTCAGCACAGATGAACCAGCTGAATTTGTTCACACCAGTTACTTATTGACTGCTGCGCAACAGTCAAACACTTGTGATGTGTATTGTCTTCCACCAGGGGGCAGTGTGTGTTAGTGTAACAATGAAGCCTGCTGCTCAGTAGTGGCGATTGATTGGTATGTCTGTTGCAATTTACAAATGAATGATGTACTGCTAGTAAGAGGCTAGAATATAATATAATAGACTGATACATAAAAGTGAGAACACACATGTGGAAGTGATACAAGTGGAGTGTAACCATCTTCACGGCAGATATGAATGATTAGGGAAATCAAACCAAAGAGCAGCTGTGAAAATATACAAAATCCATAAATTGAGATATGAAAGCTCACTAGATTTACAGTGTAATGTACACACAGCTGTAAGAACACACACGCACACACTGAAGGCTACTGCTGGCCAGTGTTTAAGACCCACTGGTGACTAGCAGCGTATATGCCTGACAGGGAGTGTATCCAACGGCCAATAATACCTTCAGCTGATGGAGAGGGTCATGAAAATGATAAATGATAAACAATAGCAGTGTTTCGCTCCAGTGATTCAGTTTCTGGACAGCGCAGAGGTGTCGATCCATAGCACAGATGGACCCAGACGGTTAGACTACATTTAACTTCTGAAACGTCATAACTCAGCCGTCCGAGTGCGGCTGGATGGCTCTGGGATTCGGGAAGCGAGCGTTTTGTGCGTGTGCTTGTGTGTTTAAAAGGAGGGCCGTACCTGCACTCGGCGAGGAGGGCTCACACACACTGGAGGAGTCGCTGTAGGTGTTAGAAACCTGCTCCGACAGTTTCTTCTTGGTGCTTCCGTCTGCCTTGTGGTGCTTCTTTTTGTTCTTCACTAAGATTTTCCCCATCAGCTCCATGGGGCTGGGCAGCGGCACGCCAGACTCCAACTGGAAGATGGAGACAGGGAGGCCATGAAAATCACAGCAGGGTGATGTGAATTCATGAAGAAAGACACGAGACACACAGAATGACAAAAATACAGAATATTGTGATATCCTCTTGAATGACTGAATGATATGACGAGAATCAGAGGAGCATTAGGAAAAACCAACATGTTGCTGTATGGATACAGACGGCTCTTCTATGTATTATGGCCATATCTCTCAACAGTTTGCAAACAAATGAGATAATTACAGGATGAAAATGCACAAGTTGTTTACTGGAGTGAGGCATTTACATGTAAATTCATGGCGGTTTTAAAAAAAAAAGAAAAACTTGTTCTGCTCAAAATTCACTGTAGAAGATTCTGCTGAGTTGAGCTTGTTAGTGACCGCAAGGATCGGCACTGAGCTTTACAAAGTCTGTTGATGTAACAACTCCAAAGTTTACACTTTCAACACTAAAAGAAGCTTCCAGGAGGGAAACTGAGCATTAAACACAAACACACACCCTCTCAAGAGAGCTGGCTGGAAGTAGGCAGATCTCTGATTTATTTATGGGGTACACTGCTTTTGGATCACAGTGTTTAGAGGTATTAATAATGTATTATCAAGAAATCAGCAGTGATGCTGAGGACGCACACAACCACGGTCTTTACAACTTATCAGCGATACACACAGCCAGACTTAAATATGTGAAAACTTTTATCCGGCTTCTTTCGAGAGCAAGAAAACAGTGATTCATACCCCAAACTAAAACCAAGGCTTTCCATCGAATAACCTACTTTCCCAACTGCCACACTCTTCCGATGACACCTTCCTACTGCTGTTGTTGGAAAATGATAAAATAAAGATTAGACGTCCTGTTTGCTTTGGCTTCAATCACACGGTTCCATTTAAATGAATGATGATCTGGCACAGCACTAAAGCTGTTTGAGCTACAGTTTACTTGGAAGAATTCAGTTTCCCCCAAATCCATCAACCTTTTATTTACTTGACACATTAACATTCATTCAATTTAGTGAAAATTATACTTTATTTCGATTTGGCTCTATATCATATCTACTCCGCTATAATGTTGTTAGAAAGTGATGTTTAATCAACTACAATGATGTTACAGCTTTAGTAATTGGTTACACTGTATATTAGGATTTTATGATAATCAATTTTATATTAAAATGGTACTGTACATTGTTAATGGTTGAAACCAGTGTGTAAACGGTAAGATGATGCTTGCATATGAATACATTAGTCATAGTGAATCATTAATAAAACACACTTCTAATGAACATAGGAATCATTTTCATTACTTCAACTTTTGATATATTTAGTAGCATTAGGCTACTTGTAAAACAGCACTTTTACACTGGTATACAGGCATATACAGTGAAAAAAACATCTGAGTAGTTCCTTTCCTTCCAATTCAACTACATTTTCAGGTGTGTGTGTCTGTGCAGCATCTTATTGAGATTATCTGACTTCAATTGGTAAAACGATGTCAAGCCCATTTTAGAAAAGGAGATGTGGACCTTTCCTTTGGTGAAGGTATGTGATTTAATGTGATTTTTTCAATGGCTTCATATCTGATCTGCATCACAGCTTTAAAACCAGTTGGATGGTTTTACGTTGACTGGTACAGTGTGTGTATTCTTGTCTATATAATAATACGCTGAAATACGAGTGGCAGAAGAGGAGGGATGCCGCATGTTTGGTATAGACAATCACAGAGGGTAATGACTGTCAAGTGTTTGAGAAAAAAAAAGGTGTATATGTTGTTGTGAATGCTTTGTGGGCTCCAGCATCTTATGCCTGCTATTCTCTGCTCATTACTCTCAGCTCTGCTTTGCCTTTCATCAGTGTGAGAACACTATGCAGTTCTGCTCTGTCCACGGTTTCAAAGTGAGCCTCAATAAGACTGACGGCAACAAAACAGTTTCCATTCAACATATTTCGTATTTTGTCAGCAGTTATAATGAAAATGTTTTGGCAATAAGCCCTGATCAGCATAATGAATGCATTGACAAGAGCCATATAACAAACAACACAACACGTTCACTGCGAATCCAATTTTTAGGTAATTTCAGCTAATTTTTTTTTTTGAGAGAGCAGACTGTTCTGAGAGCTTAATTGAAAAAAGAAACACTGTCACCTCTCTCTCCTGTTTGAATGAAATGACAGTTTGGTGGAGAGGAGATACAGGAAGTGCTTGACTTTCTGAGGAATCCGTAATCCTCTTTATTCTCACCCTCAACTCAGCTGGAACCAATCTAGCTATATTAGCCTATCTGCCCCTGACCCTATGGACTTATGGAGCTGATATCCCATTCGATACGCTGTATACACAATGCCAGAGGGGAGTGGTTGTCATTGCACTCACCTTTCCCAGTTATTACATGCTCAGTGGTAGAAATCTGATTCCTCACTGGGACTTTCTGTCACTTCCACTCCCTCGCGAACTTCTCACTTCTTTCCCTCTATCTGTCTCCTTCTCCTTGCCTCTGCCTCTCAATTCCAAGGGTTTCTCCCTGATAATACTTCAATGTCAAATCCAGTCAGAAGGGTGTAATTCTCAGCGGGCTGTGTCTTTGGCAGGCGGCAGTGCTGTAGGAGCTCCCTGCGTGTGTGAGATAATGCTGCATCTGACTGCTGGGGAACTTTAGCTGCTCTTAAGTGTTATACCAACAGGGACAAGTCCATCCCCTGGAGAACAACACAAGGAAAAAGTGCTATAAGTACACACGGGTGGAAGGCCGTATGTGCAGCAGACACCATGACGTGTCTGTGCGAGAGAGCGTGCGACAACTGCCTGCGTCATTACTCACAAAGACGCCTTTGGGATAAAAAAAAAAAAGAGTTTGGCCACAAAGGGACAAAGCAAGCTTTCGACTGGTAGCTATGGCAACAGAGAAGAGACAGATAAAGCGCTGCCAAGAAAAGCCATGTTTAGATTACAGTGTAAAACACTTCCATTTAATCTGACATGGCTGTCATTTGCGGTCTCTCCTGTGGTAACAGAGAGGTGAAATAAAAAATGACCGTGGGATGAATCATTAAAAGTCGGCTTCCGTAGCACACGGATAGCCAGAGGTATGTGCGCGTCTGTGATTGAAAACAAGAATGAAAACCAGAAAGAGGGAGAGAGTGAAGGAGGGGAGATAAAGTCTAGGAGGCCATTTAGCAGCGCCTGGAGTGACAGGAAGAGGAAACACAGAGACAACACATTTCGCCAGGTGCTGGAGGGCATGTCGATACGTGGCTGGGAGTGAGAAAGACACAGTGGGAGAGAGAGTAAAAAAGAGCTATAAACATGGTGAAACAGCCGTGTGTGTGAGCAAATGAATCAGTTATATTATACAGTTTGCGTGCGTCCATGAGACAGTGAGTGTGCATCCGTGTATACAGGGGTAACATGCTACGGTAGGAAGCAGCGTTCAAGGACACCATAATGAATCCCTGGCTGCTGGACATGTCGTATGTATGTGCGTGCACGTGTGTGATAAAAACACTGAGAGACAGACAGCACACAGTCATGAATGTGAGCACATGCACATGTTTGTGTGTATAAGCATCTTATGTACTCACAGGATATTTCTCCAGAGGCTCTGTCAGTAATGCGTCTCCAAATATTGACCGGCAGTACTCTGCCATCTTAGCCTGCTGCTTCGGTCTGGGAGTCACCACACACACACACACACACACACATACACACATAATATAATTTCTCTACAAAATATCAATATACATGAATATGTATGTTGTTGTTATGAACCTCCCGCAGGAGCCATTAAAGCCAAACCCACCGATGAGAACGTTCTCTGTGAATCGGTGCAGGGCTTTACACAGGCAACACACCAAATGGCCAATTGTGCAAATCGACATTAAACCTTCAGCTGACAGATGATGCTCATTGATAAAACGTGGAATCAACCCCCGCAGCTTTTGCACCCGTGACATGGAATGGAATGGGGGAACTTACGAGTCAACGTGGTTTTCAAAAGACAGGATGACGGGGAAGGGCGAGGTCTTGAAGGCACATTCTGCGATGGCCTCGATCACCTCCTAAAAACACAGAAAAGAGAACAGAAATAGACATTCTTAGTTTGAATACACATGTGGCAGAACATTATGTTAACGGTGGATGTAATGAACTTGTTGGTGAATGCGATGATATTCTGTGGAGTCTTAAAAAAACATTTCATAGTAACCCACAGCTCTTATAGCATCTATTTACAATGGCTGTGTAGTAGAGAGTGGCTGGGAGAGTCCCACAGAGGACATGTCCACAACTCCACACCTGGTGAAATGAATACATGTACTGTAGGAGAAAGCAACAGCAGCAGTGATAAGATAGGAAGTCTCATTACAAATCCAACATCCTCTGACTGGCGTCCTCTAGGCTACATGGAATTATGGTCTGTAGACACCCGTACTGAAGTGTATGAAATGTAGAACGTATCAGTGTGAAATCTGTGCAGTGGGTTTCTTGTGTTACACTGCACTGGAGCTGTGCAGGTTGTCAACATGTTGGTGAATCCTCTGGATATTAATGCAAAAGAAAATCCTTTTGTTCGTGTCCCAAATTTCAGCGTGGTGGATGTCTCCACAGAGACGAGAGCTGAGCCATGACGTGGTGTCGCTGCTCAACTGCAGTGAACGCGGCTGAAAATCTGATATCGGATTTCCAAGCCACTGATTGTCTAAGTCAATTACACCATCATTAACGATGGTGTCAGCTCAGTTAATGCTTTCATTTCCATTTGCTCCATCTCCTCCAATAAAAATCTTTGTCTGTAACTCAACCCTCTCCATCTCTTCTGCATTCTGCCTTTCACAACTCTTATATACAACTTTCACTCTCAGACTAATTGCATTAAGCTTATCCTGCTTCTTCTGTTACTCTCGTCACATCTTAATTCCCTCTATCAATCAGTCCACCCACCTCTTTCTTCATTTTTCTCCCCAGCCCCGAGATTTTCACACCCTCCTCCTTCCATATAGGCAGTTTTTCTTTTGTCTTCTCATCTGTGGAGGCTTCAATTAAGCGCCCCTCAGTGCTTCTCTTTAGGGCCATTCAGTGTGTCCCTGTCCTTTACGATTTGTTATCTGCTACGTGCATGCCCCACTTTTCGTTTTCCCTGCTTCCCCGACTCTGCTTTCCTCCATACTTACTTTTATCCTCTGTGTCTGGCTGTGAATTTGTATGCTTCTCTGGTTGTGACTTTCCCTCCCTATTGTATAAAATACTATTACAATTAGAGTTGTTATCCTTTCATGAAAGCAGGCCCATTTTTTATTCTATTTATGGTCAGCATCAGTGTATTAACATTCAGTAATTAACTCTTTACATTAGTTTTTTGATGATTGTTTGTGATTCCCGAGTGCCTACATATGAATGAGGGATTTACAAGGAAGTGATGCGTGCATGAAATACAACTCAGTGTGATCCCACTGATAACAGCCTCTTATCTGTTTACACAGAGTGGGTATAAACCAAGCCTTTCATACTGCTGCTGCTTTACATCATAAAATGGGAAAAGCATGAAATTCTGGGAAAGTGTTTGTTAACACTCTTGATGACTGTATGAAAAAAAGAAAAACTCTCCATAGTATTTTAAGCATTTTTCATCAGTGGATAATATTTATTTATTTTTTCAGAGAAACACTAAAACAGGAGGAAGCAGCAACCGTCGCTGTCAGATGAAGAGATTCAGGCGGTAGGACGCAGCTCACCTCCAACTCCTCTGCATAGTTACCATCCACTGTTTCCTGTTGTTGTGTGGAAAACTAATTGTGTCATATGACGCATGAAATCAGCTTGACATTTTATTAAAACTAAATTTTGTGGGTGAGAAGACACACACCAGTTGTTCTCATGTTGGATTTCTTACAGAAGAGTGTCTGCTGTGCTCCCACTAGCAGCAGTACAGGTGTCATCAAATCAACCAGGATTAAAATCTTAAGAATATGATCTTTAAAGCCATGAACAACACATGGTGCATATACATCTAATCTACTGAACCATATTTATCCATAAATACAGAGGCTGCTGCAGTTCTGAAGATGTTCACACAGGTGGCTGCCGTGCCGACACACCTGCATATGAATGAATTGTGCCCCAGGAGGCAAAACAGTGTTTATCAAACACAATCTACAGGAAATGAAGATGAGACGCTTGAATGGAAACTAAAAAAACAACAACTAAAAAATAGAGTAAATAAAACTCATTAGATGTGGGTTTTGAGCCAGCCAGGTGAATCTTTCCATGACATCTGTTTACCCAGAATGCTCCTCTTTCCGTCTGTAGATGCATTAAAGAGGAACTGTGCAATTCTGGTTGCTTTTCCTCTGTTTTGCTAACCCTCCTCCTGGCTATGTGCATTTGCTTTTAACGAAGCCGGTGAAAAATCAATACATGGAGTGGTGGATAATATTATATAACATATACGATGTTTCGATGCGTATATTTGTGTAGTCTTAACTGTCATAAATGAAAGACTGCGGATTACGGAGCACATTTGTGTTGGAGTGTGGCAGAGACCAAGTACTACATTGATGTTGCAAGGTTGGATTCAGTCATGAGACGCCAAGTGGAAGGCAGAGAGCCTCCATTCTCACTTGTAACAAGTCACAAGTACTGTAGTTGTAGTTAACCAAGAGCTTATTAAGGTAAAAAAGCAGCATAGCCACAGGAAAATCCTGCTTAATTCCTCTTTAAAATCCATTTTCAGGGAGGAATGTGTCTGTCTTCCTCTGTTCTCACTTTATACCCCACTCTCTCCACAACTCAGCTTTACATTTGCACCCACTCAGCTCCCCCTGGGTTACTGTACCTTGAAGGAGATTTCAGTTGTTATGGTGAAGCCGTGAGTGATGACAGGCTCTTCTTCTGTGGTGCGACCCTTCCAGCAGTCCAGTTCAATGCAGCGGCACCCTGACAGGAGAACCTGCTTGTACATCTCGACTGAAGAGTTCCCTGCAAGCTGACCGGCTGCACCACACACACAGACACACAAACACAAGCACACACAGGTGATTGTTACATTGGTCCCAGAAGTACAATGATGCATCCAAAAGCAAGTCCCTCCACTTTTCCAGCGCTCGTTAACCACAGCACTTGTTTGCATGTACAAAACAATTCAGCTGTTGTAATCTGTTGCAGCCAAATCTCATCACCCTGTCACCATTAGCAAAGCAATTATCTCTTCACATTAGCAGCGTGCTTTCCTGCTACACTGGGGGAACAGTGTCAAAATGAGAGGCAGATCTGTGTTGTCACTTATTTTTTCATTCCTTTTCTTGTCTTTCCTCTCACTCTTTTTTTCCTCTTCATGTAACAGAGATCCTTATTCAAAGCCATTAGTGACAGACTTTCATTACTAAATGGGGTTATGTGTTGTGCACTGCACAAAGTATTGCTTTAATTGACCACAGATCAATAGGATGGAAACACATCAACACAAATGAACAAGTTGCACAGGCCTAATCATGTATCTTGTGAAGTGTTGCGCACTGCATTTTGGAAGTTCTCTTTGCTACTATAAAATCACAATGTGTCACTGTGAAAACAGTCAAAGACAAACAGCGTGTGTGAGGGTGGAGACGGAAGAACCTGTTGTTTGTTTTTCTCATTTCTTCATTTTTGCAGGCTCTGAGGCTGGTCTATTACAGAAATTCCATTTTTTACATCGCTGGAGAAATTTGATCCACTTGAAAGATTCAATGCTCTCCAGCTCCCCCCAGAATAGATTTGAATAGATGAATTCTAATATCCATTGAAGAGAAAATGGCCTCTGTATTGTGCCTGCTATGCGTGCGCACACTGCCGGGAGCCAGTTACTGTGACTACCAGTCTAAAGAAATATTTAACTCATGAATATCAATGAATGGCGTCTCATGGCATGACTTGATTGGATAACCTCTTGAGAGGTAACGCCGGAAAGGAGGCCTGATACGCATCGGTGCATTTGATTGACTGACCTGCAAGGTAGAAAGTGGGTGTATTCACTTGTGCCGCCATAATTGTATTTCTAAATGAACGAGTGATCTGCTCATAATGTAGAGGAATAAAGAATGCCTGTGTGCAATCAGTCAGGAATGAAATCAACTGGAGTGTGCAAACCAGACAGAGCTGCTAAAATGCATTACAGCTTTCTGGCTGTGTCTGGATGTGTGTGTGTGTGTGTGTCTGTGTGTACCTGTGAGGTATGTGTTGTGTGAGGAGTTGATGAAGTAGTGGGAGAGGGGAAGGGTCATGTCTTCACTCTGGTCCAGCTTCTCAGGGGGGATGATGCTGTTCTCTTCTCCATTCAGGTATCTGGCAAAGCCCTCCATTGAGATCTGACCTGCATGGACAACCACACACACACAAACACACACATTATTCAAGAGGCCTCCATTTTTCTTTTTTAGTAGAGATACACTGATCCGATACCCGGATCGGATATCGGCTCCAATATTGACTAATTAGCTGGATCAGATATTGGATGAATGAGGCCGATCCAGTGTTCCGATCCAGTCATTTCTTTTTTATTAATATCATACACAGCAATACAGTTACAGTGATCTAGTGTTTTTATTTATTTTTGCTGCTAATGCACACTTGGTTATTTGTTAATAAATAATATATATCGGCGTTAATCTGTTACCTTTTTTTTAACAAGGCTAAATGTTTATGTCCAGCCTGATGCCTTCACTCACATGGCAAGGTACACAGTTCATTCTTTTAACAGTAGCATCAGGCCGCCATCGGGTATCGGCCAATAGGCTCAGCCCAGGTATCAGACTGGATCGGAAAAAACTGCATCTCTATTTTTTAGTATATTTTTTTAGGCTTTTTCGCCTTTAATTGACAGGACAGTTGAGAGAGAGACAGGTAACGGGAGGCAGAGAGGGGGAATGACATGCAAGATAGGGCCGCTTGACATGGGATTCGAACCGGGGCCGCCTGCAGTGAGGACTATAGCCTCAACACAAAGGGCGGGCGCTCTACCAACTGAGCTAAACACTGCCCCAAGGCCTCCATTTTTCTACGGACTACACACACAAACCCGATATTTCAATCCAGTGCCTAAGGAATTACAGGATAAATCTGGTGACATTTTTCCAGTTGTCAACAAGCCCCCTCCAAAAACAGAGTAAACAACAATAAATTGATGTGACAAACAAGTACTGTCTGGGAGGGTTGACACAGAGCCGGCCGCACACATCAAAACGCTGCGCATACTGTCGCGTGACATGTTTGTTCAGTACAATGAACATGGGCAATGTTCACTGTTTATTTTGAGCTGAGCTCACATGCAACATGCTGCTATAAATACTCACATGTATTAAAGAATGTGTGTTAATCCGCCGCTAGAAATAGTCCTCACTCAGTGCAGCAGTTACTTTTGTTTGACTCGTGCACTAGAGAAGTAGTGAGTCAAAGTAGAAGAATGTTTTTGCTTTAATTTTTCATTCATCCCTCTGTCATCGGTTGATAGATGTTTTTGGGACTGAGTTCACAGGCAGGGGTGGGAAGTTGTAAAGCTTTGCCAGTTGGGAAAACATGCTGTTGGTTTTGATCTTTTCATAGGATTTGTCGACAATAACAAACAATACACAAACAATATTGCCAGCCTCGTGCAACAAATGAAACACATGGCATATGGTGGTACACGCGACTACGTGTATTCCGCTTCACAAACACACACCACATCGCTAAGGTTACCGGATGAAATATGTGACACGAATAACAGCTTGGAAACAGTGGGTGTGGTGTGTTTGTGCGTCCACCATACTGTGTACACATTGTGCAGGTTCATTCAAATAAGCAGCTGGAAGACTTGTGTTCAGATGCTTTCAAAGCCTTCATTATAAAAAATGCCCATAATCGCTAATTAAAGCGACACAGAGATTACATTAGTAGTTTCATTTAGCAGAAAGCTTAAGTCACTGTTTGCTGAAAGCTTTTATGGTTAATCCATAAAGCCTCAGTGTTTCTGTTTCTGACATTGTAGGTGTATAACTGTGAGAATCATTAGTCTTTATTACTAATACTCGAGGTTACCCCAAGGTAGGTTACAATACAAATGGTATTTTCTGCTTTTCAGACTTTGGTTATAAAACTGCCATTGCTGATGCTCAAATAATGTCTGACAGTGATGTGAAAAAGCTGAACTGCCTTTGACGTTGTTCTTTCCTTGTTTTCATTGTTTGTCAAGGTCACTGCTAAGCTTTGCCTCTTTGCTGCCATCGCCGTGCTCGTCTCCTAACTGAACTTGCTCCAGAAAGGGAATAACCCTGAATAAGTGATAAGACACGGATGAAAAGCTCACAGCTCCAACATCCAGATATAAGATTTATAACACCTTAGACCATAACCATGCTCATAACAACCACACCTGCATGGATTATATTTTCCATCACATATAGCAGGTGCTCGAAGCAAAACTGAAACACTTGGAACCTCCTCCACCCACATACACATACACACACTTGCTTGACGTTATGCTAAATATGCTAAGTGATGCAAGCTCGACGGGTGCAGCGGGTCCCTCCGGCCACTTTATGCTAATTAATGCGGTGCCGCCCTCTGCAGAGTTGCTGGACTAATTAACGCTGGCTGCTGTCTGTGACATCTGAGCTCAGTTGCACTGAGCGTCGTACTCCCTGCTGACTACCAGGACCTGCCTTCGCCAGGCTGAGCCCTAACCTCTGTATCACACGCTATCACACAGAGTTTCCAGACTTCCCAAGACATTCGTAGGTCAAACAGGGAAAAAGGGTGTTAACATGTCTGGGAATAGAGGTGTGTACTTGAGTGAGAACCCACAGGCGTTACTCGGAAGGGAAAGTTCGCTCAGAAAAGAAGAAAGCATTAAAAGCTGCATTTAAAATGAGAAACTTGGACAAGAAATCTGTTGAGCTGAGAGGAAACTGAAGTTGGAATAAATTCTGACTATAATGATGGATTGCAAGACAAGAGTGGATACAAACAACAAACCAAACCTGACAAAGCGTTTCCTGTCTTAGATCACAGTGTGAGTGTGCTATCCACCATCCACTCTGCTTCTAAGACACTTTATGTGTCTGATTTCATTTAGCATTTTCTTCTTCTGCCTTCAAATGATGTCTGAACACTTGAGCGAGCACAGGCTAAAGAAGCCAAAGGCAATGATAGAGCACTGAGGAGATTAATGACAGGTATAATATTCACAAAGTCCAAAGTGGAAAATAGATAAGGAAGACAGAGAAAGAGTGCAACAAACTGAGTGAGCAGAAAAAAACACAATTGTTTTCTCACTCTCCATCCTTGGTAATAGAATTTTGGGGGCAGATTTATGGAATTCGATCCACTATCTGCGATGAAGGCGTATAAATCTATATGTGCATGCTGTAGGCTTCTGCATTCCATTTAATGCTTTTTCAGTGCAATGCACATTGCCTCATATAATTTAACTTACACATCTGAATACATGCATGAGCGTCCTTGAGGGAGGAAAAAGTGTGTGCATGTGTGTCTGGCTGTGTGTGTGATGGTAGCATGTGGAGCTCTGGACCCCTCTGCAGAGCAGATGGCAGCACTTCCTCCGGCTAGATAAATACTTCACACGGGGAAATCTGTCACTGGGACAGAGAAGGGCACACTTCCAGAGAGCCTGGGACGGCAGGAACACACAATATCACAGTATGAACACATCACTGTGATCAGAGTCAACACAGGGAGGTCAAATGGTATTTGTCAATCTGTTTTTAAAAAAATGATATCAACTAATTTAGGCACCAGTGATTCATTTTCTTTAATACCCCAAAAAAGTTAAGTTATGATTATTAAAAGATGATTATTAAAGGATATATCTGTAAATTTGGCTGTTGCTAAATAGACGGTGTTCAACCAGTGAGTTCAGTTTCAAACTTAATGCTTTAATATCTCCAGAGGTCAGGAGTCAACTCTATTGTCCTTCCATTTCTATTGTTTCTTTTCTTGTCCTGAAATTAGCATGCTAACTGGCTAGCTCTGGCCTGGCCGCCCAGTCCAGTCACTTCCCATTACTGAGTCACTGCAGGAAGGCTGTCCTGAAGAAGCATTGCTGCTCAGAGGACAAACTAATATAACCTCTTGTCTTGTAAAGGAAACACTGACTGAAGCTCTTGCCAAGGCTGGTAAACAAACAGTTGTTAATGCTAATGCCTGCTGTGTAAATTTTGTTTCAGTATAACAAGTAATAAAATCTGATTGGCACAGTGATGATATTCAGCACAGGTTTGTAGATAAACAGTCTTTTCATCAAAGATTAGCATTTTTTAATTTGAGAAGAAATCTATTTAATATAGCTTCCAGGCCAAATAGTCTGCTCTCCTCATATTAATAAACATCTTCAGCCATGTGCTGAACCTCACATCAGCACCAGTTGCAGTGCAGGTTATAAACCAGTCATTTATGTACTATGAGAGCTGCTGCTTGGAAATGCAACCATGTTACTAAACAATGTTTTATTAATTAGGAAACTGAAAACATAAAGTATGTCATGTAATCTGTAAGCCTCATTTGTTTAATGTTGCACACAGATGTAATATTTAACTTGTACGGAGTGTAAAAAGTTCCATGATGGAGGACAATGACTAGCTGAATACAAAATATTCATATATTATTTATATAACAACAATATTTTCATTATTTATTATAGTGTTTTAATGTTTGGTCTCATGTGAGGGAGAAAAAAAGCAACCCTGTGGTTTACTTGATAACTAACAGCATACGGTGTAAAGCCACCCAGTTTGGCACACATGTATAACATGCTTTCCAACAGAGATGTAAATTTGAATTGGCCCGTATCCAACCTGGATGCCTGAGTGGGATGCTCTCCAGTTTATGTGGCTCTCTGACCACTGGCACTTCACACAACATGACACGACATGTCCAGGGGTGTTGGACTCCTGATGCTTATCTGTGCCAGCCCTGATGCTCCGATACTACACCTTCAGCTGCTTCTCTATTTGCCTTTCGACGCCTGTAGTTTTGTGAGGTGGTTTTTCTGTTTATGCCTCCAGTGACAGCTGCGGCTGGAAACATTCAGGTTGTCCATCTGTCTCATTCTCATGAACTTCATATATTTATTTTATGGATACTAAGGCACCAATGGCTGCCACTTACCTACAGTAGCTATAATATAGTGTCTATAACATATGCAAGAGAAGAAACGAAGAAAAAAAACCCATTTGGAAAACATATCCATAACAGATGCCACATTAAGAAAACTCATACAGGCATTCAACAATCTGACAAAATATATTGATGATACAGAGAAGACTCCAACACAGAAAAGTTGCCAATTACTAATATAATAGTTTGCTCGGCAACTACTACTATCCAAGAAATACTCATATACACCTGTAAACCTACACATTGTTGTTAACAGATTGAATGCTGGTAGCTGTTCTGCTCTCTAGGCAAATCAGCCTTAAGCTCCGTGCTAAGCTAAACCAACCTGATACTAGATAAACAAATACGATATATATAGATATGACCAATGAAACAATTGGTCTACACATTTTATAAGGATCTGTTATGGACTGATACATTTTTCATGTTTCCAAATAGATTTACAGGAGGTGACTATAACAAGAAGAAGATGTCATAAAATACTGTGGCTTAAAGAGAATATGTCTTCATGTTAATGTCTTCCAAACTGCATGTGTGTGTGTGAAGGCACACTGTCCAAGTGCTACTCTTTGTTCAAGCTCTCCTGATGGAAACACACACACAGTAACCCTCCCTCCTTTTTACTCTCAGATTCCACTCATATAACCCTATTCAGGGGTATAGGGTATGCGTGTGTGTGTGTGGGTTCTCATCCTTGGCACACCACAATGTCCCCTTACTTTCTGAGCTTTTTGGACACCAGACGGCAGGGTTGTCGCTATGGTAACCCCCCTGCCAAATTTATTGGTAGTGAGGGCTGAAATGGAGGGTTGGAGGGTGGGAGGGTAGAGTCTTGTTAACGCTGGGAAAGGCCGGGGGCAATAAACAGCCACACAGTTTATCTGGGTTAAATTTCTCCCTGTGTTCACAGCTTTAAAATGATTTTTTAAAGAATGAAACTGTTACATAAAACAATTTCAAACAGCAACAGAAGCCGCTGAATGCGTGTTATGTGAGTGCGTGCACATAAGCATGTTTGTGCGCCTGTGTTTGTGCTCACAGACATTTGAGCCACTGACCTTTCTGTGCCAGCGAAACGTTGGGTTCATATTTGTCCACCAGCAGCTGGACCTGCTCTGGTTTGAGAGGAGGGTAGAGGATCTCGTTCAGACGAGGGTCTCGCTGTTTATTGTTAATGAAATCCGTCATCTGCTCCACCGTGAGGTACGGACGACTCTTGGCTCCGCTGAGGAGGAGGGGGAGAGAGGAGAGGGTAGAGTGACTGGTGGGAATACAAAAAGGGAAAAGTGGAGCAAACATGGGTTGCTAAGTGGGATGTGTGCGCAAAAAAAAAAACGGCATTCAAAAACTGAGATATGAGAAAATGAAACGGGAAGAGGATGATGGGGAGGGAGGAGTGGTAATTAAAACGGCAGAGAAATGTAGAGAGAGAGCAACAGACGTGCAAAGGAGCAGAGGATAAAATGCTGTGTTGAGTAAATTAGGAGATTTGATTAAAACGCCTTTCATATCTCTGCCTGTTCCACTGAATTATCCTCTCTATATCCCCCTGCCTCTCGTGCCATCTCACTTAACTGTGATTAAAATCTAGATTTATGACTTGGAGTGTCCACAGTCATGCTGGCATGCCGGCTCAGCTGATGGTCTGAGTCCCTCGGGGCCAAGGGGCAATTCTGCTCGTGCAGCACGTGGGGCCGCAGAGCCAGGCTCAAGGAATCACCACCCGGGTCGTTACAACACTTTCCTGAACTAATTAACTACTTCTGATGACTCCAATGGGCAGAAGCAGGTGCATTAAGCCTGCAGAGTCACACTGCTCAATTACAGCTGACAGCCATTATCTAGCCGCTAGTCCGAAAACAGCAACAGATGGTTGGGAGGGGAAAAAAAATCTAATTAATCACTCTCACACTGTTTCAAGTTTCTGAAACATCTTTTGGGGGAAATTTTGGGGATGTTGCGGAGATCATTATATCCTTGAGAGGGTTCATCAAAGAAAACTAAAAGAAACATGGTTCTTACACATCAGAGAAGATGTGGTCCAGCTCAGGTCGTGAGCAGATGTTGTTCAGAAACATGCTATACACATCTGGAGTGAAGTCTTCCTGGGGGATGGAGTCATTCTGCAGAAGACAACAACAACATGGTCAGACACATTATCGATACACTGAACATGAATGGGCCAGTCAGTGGCAAAGAGTTACTGTACTCTGTTCTGTATGGTGCCATTGCATCTTTATTATTTGTGGAGACTTTTCAAAGACTGCCAGCATTAGGTATACACCAGTTAAAAGTTTGAACATGTACTGTACGAACATTTTCATTTATTCATTCATATTTTATTCTTATCTCACAAGACAGACCTAATGTCTCAAGTCAAGTGAACTTTATCTCCAGTAGCCTATAGCAAAGAATCAGTAGTTGTGTTAGTAGTCTAGTTTGTGCAGCATGACACCGTCTATCCTTAAATCTTGGTTCAAAAGAATTTACAACCATCCAAAAAAAAAACTCTTGCTCAAGAAGAGCAACAGATAATAAATCTATTAGATAGTAAATCAAGACTAAACCAAGTGAAAATGACAGGACCTATTTTCATTCTGCCGAGTGTCAGCTGCTTTCAGCCCTTTATCTGTTTGCTTCTCTTTTTCTCTCTGCTCCCATCTACTGCATTTGAATTAACAATTAAATAGTTTTCTGTTCTTCTATTTTCAGACAGTAAAATGTGAATGAAATAGTGACGCAAACGCAGCCCATTAAGACTATAATCACTTGCAAGCCACATCCAAGCTGCTACAGTGCTAAACTCCTGATTTCATACTCAAAAGCGTCCTCATTGGGAAAGTGTGTCCAGTCTTTTGACTAAGCTGTGAATTTGGCGATGTTTAAATGTAAAATGATGACTCAGACTCAGAGAGAAAGGAAAGAGTTCACTCATGTGAGCTTCTGTGTATTCAGCACAGAGACGTGTGCCTGCAGAGGGAAAGCCTGACCTCACGCTCATGGAGCAGTAGTGGTAACTCAGTAAAGGCTTACCCAAGACGCTGCTACATTTGTTGTTAGTTGCTGTCCATATTTAAAGGGATAGTTCAACATTTTGACAAATTGGCCCGATGCCATAATCCCTATCCACAATTTTCCTGGAATGCCAGGAAAATGTAATGATGTGGTGAATGTGCAGGTCACAACTTGTCCACCGGAGCGTTTTGGAGTTTCTGGATTGTGTATTTGATGAGTTTGATGAGGGAAACCAAGAAATCCCATGAGCCTCTGCAGCGTAGCTCTGAGCAGCTCGCAGCTCTGCTCCGCCGTTCTAAAAACAATTTGCACCGACAATTAAAGGTAATGAACCTACAATTTGCCAAAATGTTGAACTACCCTTTTAAACAACCATGGTTTAAACTTATCAAATGTTGTACCTTCTTTGCTAGGTCAGTGAGTGTCATGTTTTCACAGCTAGACCTCAGAGTGGTGGCCCTTGGGAGACTTTTAGAGCTTCGTTCTTATATGAGGTTGTGTGACTTGTAGAGAAAATGCAATTTCAGTTTAAGCTTTTCTCCATTGTGCTTATTGTTAGAGCCCCCAAAATATCCTTGCACAAAAATAATATTTCACATACAAGTTAAGTTGCCTGCTGTTACACAAAATACATACAATACATATTGTATCTCCACGCTACTGGTGTGACTGTAAGACAGACACATGTTTGAATGCCATGAGATGTTATAGACCTGGCCTCTTCTCTCCCTCTGGAGGTGATTACACATATACATTTCAAATAAAGTAATTAACAGGATAGCTACCTGCAATTTTCACATGGACTAAAACAAAACAGCTGTAACCACAAAGGTTATTTATAGAGCTACAGTATCAGAACCAAACAGCTCTGATAGAAACACAGGGCGCTGCACAGCAGCAGCAGCAGCAGCAGCAGCACTGTGCCAGCATGAAACAGAGCAGAACCAAAGACTTAGAGAAGAGCGGGAGAAAAGAAGGTCAGGAAAGATGCACTGAGGGAGGGGGGGATGCAGGTCAAGCTCCAACGAAACTTAATGACTCATTCTAAAGACCTTGGTGCGAGCTAGGTTGTGCATGCACTTTTGTCTATGAGTGTGTGTTTGAGGGATTAACAGGACTACCATTTAGCTGTAATTACTTGCGTGTTGGAACAACAGAAAATCCCACCAGGCCTTCATACAGCAACATGTTTTTACCTCCTGCTATCTCTCCCACTGCTAATTATGTATAACCCGTTGTGTGCGTGTGTGTGTGTGTGCATGTGTTCATTCTGTTTGTATCAAAGTCATTTAGCTACAATGTGTTTTTTCCACTGTATGTGTCTCATCATGTGTTCAGACCTGCGTTCAACAGAATCTTCTCACTTTCAAACATGCAAATTGCTGCTGCTGAAATACAGAGCTGCGTTGTGGGACTGTTTACACCTCTATGCATGAGGGGGCATCTTCTCTCTGGCGATATCTCAGAGAGGTAAAGATAAAACAGCTTTTGTCATCTCTATTGCTCCCACTGGGTCTATTTGTTTCATTACAACCAAGGCTAAATCAGTTCTGAGTGGGAAGCCATGCAGACATCCAGAAAATAAGACTCCAAACAAATGAGCAAAGCAGCAATCAGCTGCTGTTTCAGGAGAATGGAGAATGAGCTCAATAGAGAGAGGACAGACTAATGCGTGGATGGATGGATGGATGGATGGATGCATGGATGGGGAGACTGAATAAGCTTGGAGACAAAGATAAGAGAGGCAGACAGAGAGAGAAAGAGAAAGAGAGCAGGTTCAGAGAGAAAGAGGAAACCCAGGGAGATAGTTTCAGTATTTCGGTGTCTCACTCTGCCAGAGGGGAGGCCACAGTTTTCCAGCGCTGTCTCCACTCGCTTCCTGTCTGCAGAGTACATCCTGAAGATACTGTGTGGGGGGACACACAAACACACACCCTTATGAGTAATCACAGAAAATGTCCCACAGAGACTTCGCGCCCTTAGTGTTGTTTAATCTCAGCTTTTCATATCAAACATAATCATAAACCACATTCAGAAACAGCAAACAGCTGGCCAAAGTGCTGTGCAACATCTGGAAAACGCACAGAAAACACAAACCCACAGAAAATCAGACAGTTAAAAAGGAGAAGAGAGATAAGCAGGGGAGGCGACTGATGATTCACATGTTAGTGTGTAAACATGCTTTGAGCTGTTGAAGGTGTTGATGGATGGAGCAGATCTGACAGATACAGGCCAAGAAAGCCTGGTCACTTCTGTGTTTCAGGTGAGTGTGAGGCACGGTGCAGAGGCTTACATAGGTTGAAAGGTGGTACACGGAGGGAGTATTACTCCAGTGAATGCTTTAACGACAAAAAATAATATCTATTGGAAGCCACTGCAGAAAGGCCAGGAGTGTTATGGTGCTTTTAATTGAAGGATATCCTGTGATAAGGAAGGAGTCGAAAGGAAGCAATGAAAAAAAAGAAAGAAAATAAAATCAACTCAAGCATGTGGTGGGTGAGAGAAAATACAAACCACAGGCTCCAGGGAGAAATTAAAGATTGAGAGACAAAAATGAGACGTAGAAATATGAAATAGTGTAAATGCAATATTGTGAAGACACACAAAGTAAAACTAACACAATCTGCCAGGTTTGCAATGAATGAAAGTCTGTATTCATCAAGGTTATACAGTAATGATTTCTTTCTGTTGAAACTATTGTGGAAAGATGCATCGTGTTAAGCTGCAATGTTTTAATATTGTCTAGACACACTCTCATAAACGAGACAAATGAAAGTATCTCAGCAGAGGTGATTCGTGTGCAGAGATCTGCTGAAAAAGCACTCTCTGTAAGAGCTTATTATCAAATATGAATGGTATGTACAACACAGTGGGATGACTTGATTACTGCTGTTCACAAACATCTGAACTCCAGGCGGGCACCACATCCACATAAAGACTGATGCTGTTTGTAATTCTTTATAGAAACAATAGAAACCCAGACATGTTTACAAGGCTGAGCTCATAATGTTGCATTCAAAATGTTGTCATTTCTCGTTGTTATAATCATCATCATCATCATTATCACATCACAGTCTCTTACTTCATATATTCCATAAACGTCTCACCAGTTGCAAAACTACTTGTTTTTCTCTTGTGTAAATAAACAAGAAGACGTGTAGAGAGAAAACCATGAAATCTGTGCTATCACTTCTTCAAGTTAAGAAAAACAGTCCTGTTCTGGGCTTTGTGACTCTACATTTTTTTTAGATAATCCAAGGGTTTTTCAATGAGTCATTTTTCTTTTGGAGATACATGGTTTCCATTAGACAGTGGTGTATCTGCTTGTCTTGCCTCATCTGTCATTTTGAGTGTGGAAGGAGGGAGAGAGACGGAGCTTCTGTGTGGCTGGGCTGCTGCTCTCTGTTTTATTATAGTGTATAGGGACAATAAATGTGATTTACTACGATGAAAGCTATTGTTGTTACTGCTACCTCTGGCTGTTTGGGTCTGTTTCCGCTGGCCATAGCCTGTTTTAATTACATGCAGAGGTATCCATGAGCAGATACTGTATGCTCGGTGGGAGAGCGGAGTCAAGCTGACATTAGTCAAGCTGACATGTCCTCCCAGCTAGGAGGTTAATTCCCTAAACGGCAAGGAGTGTCTCTCTGCCTCTCTGTGCTGACACCCACTGCTTTCCTCTGCGGCTCTGAGGGAGGTTATCGCAGAAGTTCACTGTTGCCCGCCTGAAAGCTCAACTTGACTAATGGAGATGGAAAGAGTTGGATTTCTCAATGAGCTGATGACAGATGCCACGATAAGTGAAACGGAAGCTAAACTCCTAAAAACTGAGGAAATTCTCACAACTGCCGCATTTTTAAGCTGAGGGCTTAAAATGCGCACACACCCAATAAGGGTGGGCTCTTGAAAACTAGAGGAAAGGACGGCGGTTGATACCGTGGAGCAAATTTTACTGCAGTGTTGAAGAGTGATGGAATGAATCTAAGACGGATGTTGTGGAAACAGAAGGGAGTGGCAACATATTCTAATGAATGCGGACGTATAGGCCGGGAATGTGAGCACAGTGAAGCGCATACATGCTGAGAGCAGTGATAGAAAGCAGAGGAAGCTATGCATTGATCAAAAGAGTGGAGCGGTGGCAGGGGAGGGAGGGATGAATCAGAGACTTACTTCTTGACGGGGATTCGCCCCTCAGGGTTGAGCTGCAGCTTCAGCCGAGTGTATCTGCATTGGACAGAGGAGCACACGCCTTACACAATATGTAATCAGCAGTTTGTCTATGCAGTATGTTTCCTTTCTTGAGTTTACATGTGATGTTCATGTCTGCTTCAGGAGCAGGAGTGGAAAATTCACATGCACGGCTGTAGTGAAAAACACACACACTTATCAACACAACACCCACCCACTGACTGCATGTGTAGAGTTTGTGCACACCATGAATTTCGGGCTGGGATCACGTGACAGGTTAGAATTGTGGCTAATCCCTGGAAGTCTTGCATCGGCAGCACGGAGCCATGCAGCAGCAGCAGCAACACGGGCAGCGCAGAGCGGGCTATAAATAGCTCGGCTGCAACAGGAGCCATCATTACAGGCTGGGCCTTAAGTAGCTGCTGGCTAATAATTAATATCCATTACAGTGTCCACTTCATAGGGCAGGCTGGCCGCCACAGGCAAAGTCACCGACCACTGTAATGGTTAACAGGGTCAGACGAGGCTCTGTATGAAACTGTTCTTTTTTCTCCAAAAAACAGAAGGAAACGCGAGGTGAAAACCGGTGTCGGACGAGAATGAGCCGGTTGACAACAGCTGACA
Source organism: Decapterus maruadsi (assembly GCA_030347415.2). Lineage (NCBI taxonomy): Eukaryota > Metazoa > Chordata > Actinopteri > Carangiformes > Carangidae > Decapterus > Decapterus maruadsi. The sequence continues at coordinate 6,202,670 of CM064891.1, read as the reverse complement.
TCATACACAGAGGCTCCATGATGGTGACTTTTGAAAAAGACAGAGAAAGGGAAAAGCAGGGGAGAAAGGGAAGAAGGAAGGAAGAGTAAGGTGTTTCTCGATGCCCTCATCTGCCTTACAAGTGCCTGCATTATTCATTAAGACGAGAGGGGGAAAACAGATTACTTGCATCTGTCTCCTTTCATGTTTATCTCGCTGCTTTCTCCTTCTCTCTCTAACTCTTATCTCTGCCTTCTTTCACTAGTCAGGTCTAACTATAGCTATAGGAAGGTCAGTTTTCTTTTAACCTCTGCTAATGATTTTTTTTCTTTTCTGCAAATCCATTTTGTTTTGCAAGGAATAAAATGTAAAACATGAACAATAAAGCAATAGTAAACTATGCAAATATGAAATTCTCAGTTTTCTAGCACAGTGACAGCTCATCCAAGCATATCTAGTTGAATTTCATATAAAGAGTTTATGTATTTTGTTGCATTGATTTGAAAAGAACATCTTGTAGCAGCCTGGCATTTGAGGACACATGGGCTCTGATTTGTTTCCTGTTGCCGGGAACACTGCTCGTCTACGCTGACCCCTGGAAATGTATCGCCGCCTCAAGAGCCAGCGAGGAGGATTAACCACATGCAGGGAAACATCAACATCACTTCAGGGATGAGGCCTCCTCGTGCTGCAGCAGTGGTATGACAAAGAATCGCCTTATTTGTAAGCAAGCGGTGCACAACGACTGCTGCTGTGAGGAAGCAGCATGACTGCGAAACCTGCTCTATTCGATTCTACGCAAACTCTCTGTGTACTATGTGGTCGATGGCCACTTTTATTGTCTCATAAGTCAATTAGCCTCCTCGGGGGTGTGAGTTAATGGCTTCTGTTCACTGATAAACAGCGGACAGCTGGGACTTGTCATCAAACAGAGACCTGCGTATCCTCTCAAAAACAATACTGCGAATTCATGTTCAAGTTCACCCCACACCAGTTTCACTCAGTCACTCGCTGCACAGATAAATCAGAAGTGGACCACGGAACAGTGTGTCTGCTCCAATCAGATCAATACAAATGTGGTGCTGTACGCCATTAGACAGAGTTGTTACATACAGTAGGATCAGGGATGGTCTGACGATGAAAACTGCCTTACTGGACAAAGAGCCACTGATGAGGGAAATGAGTGGTTTACATAACTGTCTGGAACTGACAGGTGTGGCCCCTCTTAAATATTTTGACGCCCCTGCTGCTCAGGCCAGAAAGCTGACCTGTTTAAAGGGATAGTTCAACATTTTTGGCAAATTGGCCCATTGGCCCATTGGCATCCCTATAGTTTTAGTAGGTTCGTTACCTTTAATTGTCGGTGCAAGCTGTTTTTAGAATGGCGGAGCAGAGCCGTGAGCTGCTCAGAGCTGAGGGTTTCCCTCATCAAACTCATTAAATACACAATCCAACAAGTCAAAAACGCTCTGATGGACAAGTTGTGACCTGCACATTCACCACGCTATGAGATAATACTGGAACGTTATGAGACAGAGTTGCCAAAAAACTGCCCCCAACAGGAATGTGCACCAGCGGTATTGCATGAATTTACCTCGACAACAACTCTGTCTCATAACGTTGCATTATTATCTCATAGCGTGGTGAATGTGCAGGTCACAACTTGTCCATGAGAGCGTTTTGGAGTTGTTGGATTGTGTATTTAATGAGTTTGATGAGGGAAATCTCTGTAGCGTAGCTCTGAGCAGCTAGCGGCTCTGCTCCGGCGTTCTAAAAATAGCTTGCACCGACAATTAAAGGTAATGAACCTACTCCTAAGACTATAGGGGTTATGGCAGTGGGTCAATTTGCCAAAATGTTGAACTATCCCTTTAAGAATCTGCTGACACTGATCTGCCCTATGTCATGAATATGACAAAAACATTATCTAATGCACAGTACAGTACAGTCTGACTGCATGTTCACTCACATGCAGTCACGCCGACACGGACCATCTGAGAGGAACAGTCCAGTGCATGAAGCGAAACATTTTTCCATCTGTTTTATTTATCCTCCTTCCTCCTTCCTGCCTGTTCTCCCTCTCCTTACTCTCTCCATCAATGTGATGTGCAGTGCCCTTTATAAACTCAAACCCTCAGGCTGCCTGGTGGAACTGTGAAAAGCAACTTCTTACCTCCTGTATGTGTGTGTGCGCAGTATTTATGTGGGTTTATGTGTGGAGGTGTCTGTGTGTATGTTGCAGGGTTTACAATGTTTTATAGCATCGTTTTTGCACTCGCATGCATATTTCCAGTTGTCAGTGTGTGAAGCTGCACTGTGTCCAGCAGAGCGAAGGAGCTCATCAAGCTTTACACAACATCCCTGTTGTTTCAGCTGGTTTAAAATACAGTTACTGTAGTTAGTGATGTGACGTTGGTGAAGAAGACTGACTGATGATTTTGCTTTCACCAGAACTAATTTTCATATTTATCTATGAGATTGTAGATTTACATTTTTGTATCTGTTTGTATCTCTGTGTGTGCGAGTGAGCGTAGGTGTGGCATGCAGATGTGTGTGCAGCCGACCTACCCTTTCTCAAGGCAGGCCTCTCTGGACATGTTCTGCACAAAGAGGTTGGATGCCAGTGTGAAGAGCTCTTCAGCCCATTCCTGCAATGACACACACACACATGGTACTCAGTCATAGAGCCATAAGTAGATACGTTGATGATCTGAATTGAGAAAATACAGTTTTGGTGACATTTTAATGTCACGTTAAGACTCGATCCTCCTGATCCAATAAAGTACGATGTCCTCGTCTTAAGTCTAGCAACAACAGAAGAATAAAAAGGAGCTTCATCACCTCCTTAAGAATAAGGAAGTCAAGCTACTGATCACATTGTTGTTTTTTAATTAACCTTTTTGTCATTTAAAGCTTTTGTTTCAGCAGTCTCTAATATCTAGGGGATCAGGTAAAAACCTTTCCAAAGTCTTTTCAGTGAACACAATCAACACTGATCCCACAGAAACAAAACAGAGTTTTCACCCGACAACAATGATATACAGTATATATCTACAGTATATATACATAAAGCAGCTGTTTTACCTTTGCCGTCTCCTCTTGGAAAGCCATGAAGTTCAGGTAGGTGATGTTGACCATGTCAGGGCCACTCACCACCGTCAGCATCCTGTTCTCCATCTTCCCCGCCAGGGTGCTGACATCCAGTAGTTCACGCAGCTTGGCCTCCTTAATGATCAAACACAAACACAAACAAGACACGTCACAATCAAGCTCACATCAGGCAAAATAATAAAATCAAAATCTGTCACAACTCCATCAATGGAGAGGAGAAAGAAGAAGACATAAAACAGAGTGTGGTAAATTACATGGTATGCTGTTTTTGTCTGGAGGTGACAGACAGTACTGCTGTGTGTCATGGTGTTTTGGTTTCATGTTGTTTCACAACAGAAATTGCCCTCTGAATGCACCAGACTGAAACAAGACCTGTCAGTATTTTGGAGTTCAGGCATCGTCTGAATGCTGATGTGTGTGATTAATGAGAGGTCGGCTGCCTGAGGCCGGCAGAGTGAGGAGGCCACAGTCCCGCTGGATCATATTGTGACATGTTAGACCCATATTAGAGGCAGCATGGATAAATAAAAGCAGCAGACTGGTTCAGCAGCATTATGATAGGAGGTATGAGAGGTGCTGGACTGATGCCAGAAAAAAAAAAAAGTACAGCATGTAGATTTCTAATAAGAAACAGGAACAGCAACAAAACCTCTGCAGGGATATGATGTCACTTTCTATCTCTGACCCTATGACAACTTGCCAAACCCTGAGAGCTCACTGGTTTTCAGGCCTTGCTCGTTTTTAAGTGTGAATAACATCCTCTAGTCTCATCGTATTTTCAGCTTAACTGCGGAGGATGAGCCTGAGAAGAGCAGCCAACACGCAGCATTACCTTGTGACCAAGCATAACATCACAAGACAAAATGTTTCATTAAAAATAATCAGTGGATTCACTCGCCTGGAGATATCCCATGAGCGCACCGTTCTTGCACAGCAAGGTTTTTTTTAAACACGTGCTTTCACGAACATTGCAAATCCATGAGAAGGAAATTATCTCCACCTTGAGCAATGCGATTTTCAGATTTAACTTTAATTCCCTGTATCCTTCTTTTCATCCAACACATTCAGCAGGTGAAATGAGCCTGTTGTCTGCTGTAACCAAAACGCTGGCTGCTGGCCACACTCCAGTTCACACGCAGAAAAGCTCACATTAATTTGTAGTCAGACCTCATAATTGTCGGAATAAAACTAAACCAAACTAATTTTAGCAAATACACATTTAATCAGCTCATCTTTGGTGCAAATCACATAAAAAACCTAACACTCCACTGAGGTGTAAAAGAGGAATAACAATCATCTTTTTCCTCTCCTTTGCAGCCCGGTACGTTAGCAGCATACAAAATGGTCGCTCCGGCTTAATTAACACAACAAAAAAGCTCTGTAAAGGATTTTGCAGTGAAAGCAAATGAGCTCCCACTAATTCAACCAATCAAACAAAGAGCATTGTGTCCTGTGTCACGCTGATAAATGTCCTCTACACGTCCCTCACGCCCCCCAATCAAATTGTGCGGCTTAGTGGCGCCCATTATTATCACGCTGAACTTTTCTGAGGCAATGAATTTCCCTTGGTGAGGAATCTCTCCTTTGACGGCCTGTCTGTCTGCCTGCAGCCACAGCTATATGACACTGGGTGGAGAACTACTTTCATAAAAAAATCTGCCTTGCTATGACTTCACGAGGAAGGAATGAGTGATAACTAACTGCACACAGGTCACATTTGAATATACATATGATAACATCAAAATATCATTACTGTTTTATTATTAGCTTTCCAGTTATTGATCTCTAGATAGGATGCTTACTGTAGGGTTACAACATCCTAAGCTTGAGCACCAATCAGATGGATACAATCCACTGCTGTCAAGGTACGTACTGTAATCTGAACGCTCCCAGTCCTATCAATCACAGCATAAAAAGACACTGTCAATTTGCCAAAATACACAATGCTAAAATACCCTATGAGAGATGTTTTGGCAGCCGTCTGAAGATGAAAGGCTTCTGAGAATAAATGAGACAACAGCGAGATGCATATTTCATCTATTACAGCGCTTGAACGTCGGTGCAATTTGATGCTGTTTTGATGCAACTTGTAGCCATTAGCTGAACATACAGCTCATCGCCTTGTAAGCAGTCAGCAAAGGGCTGATCTAGGAGGGAGCTGCAGGCACATCCACTGGAGAGACATCAGCACTTCTGATGGGAAAGGACTTAGTCAGAGAGAAATAAGCTGATGTCAAGGAGGATGGCCCTGCTGGACATGAGGAGAGGAGGGGAGGAGGGAGGAGAGAGGAGAGATAAAGGATAAAGTAAAGTAATAACTATCTTTACTTGTTAAAAAGTGAAGCTAAACAGAGGAGCTAAAGAAGACAGCCTCCTCTCTTCTTTAGCTCTGCCATGTGAGAGAAATGCAATTTGTGCTGGTGCATTGTGGGAGCTGTTGGAGGCATGCCCGAGGTCCCAGTTACCATAAAGACGGTGGATTTAGAGACAAACAACCGAAGGGTGGGGGTAGGATGAGATTTGGAACGATGGTGTGGTGGTTGCACGGCTTCCCGTTTCACAACATCCTTCACTGTGAGAGCCTGCGTCTAGTATTTCCAGAGTGTATGCATGTGAATGGTGTGTCGTGCACTTGTGTATTCATGCTTGTGGGAATGTGTTTATTCAGGCATACATGGTGCATGTTAGCAGCTGCAGAGTGTCAGCGAGGGAAGTCTTCTCAGTCACTTAGCATTCAGGTGGAGCTGCAGCCTGAGGTAATTCACAAACTTCCTCTTCCTGCCTTGTAGTTTGTCACAAGGCTGTACCTGTCAACAGCTATGCACTCAGAGTGTGTCACACTCCGGTGGGCACAAGGGAAAGGATTCAGATTGGCAATGGGAAGTCAACCACACCTCAGGTCATTAAACCTGCAGCAGGGCAACTGTCTAAACTCTCTCACACACACACATTGTAAATCCACACATCCACTTTAGCAGACACATGGATAAAACTTACTTCACACGCGTGTGTGGGCACGAACACATGGGGATATCGGATCAAAGAAAATGTCAATATGAATGATTGATGATGACCCACCTACACACAGGCCGCTCAACACCTTTGCTGTATCTAAAAGCATCTAGGGGACATTATAAACCTGGGACTCCTCCTCTGTCCCACTGATCAGCTTCAAGGAGACAGCTGGAGGACTGCAATATGAAAACTGGACTTACGCAGAATTAATGGGACTTCACAAAAGAGGCATTGTGATTTTTTTTTTTTGACAAGTACTTGTGACTACGTTTCCTGTTTTTGTCAAGTGCTTCCTTAAGAAGTAAAAGGAAAAACAGAACGTGCTGCAGTGGTTGAAATAATTGATTAGGTGTCAAGGATAGTTGCTTTAATAAGTGAACAGTGCCTCGTTCAAAGAAGGTGCTGCTGCTGGACAAATTGATGTAGAACGCTTTCTTCAAAAGTCACGAGAAAAGTGTTTCTTTTTTTTTCTCCTTAATGTCCTGAATCTCACAGGACATGCAGTTCACAGCACACTGCATAAAAAGAACATTTGGGTTGGTTTCTTGAGGATTGTTGCACTTTAGTTGACCCTGGTGGGCTGCAGCTCATACTACATATTTTAAACACAGACCTTAAAGAGAGAAGGGGGGGGCTGTAGTGTATAGAGGGATAGACATTAGTGGAAACAAATAATAAATGGTGTAGGATTTAAATAAGCCAATGATTCCATACCAGGGCACATTGTGGAAACATGTAACTGTATTTCCAAGATGATCAGTAAATATTCCTGATCATTTCATGAGCCTGTTGCTAAAATGGTTTGTGTGCACAACAGCTAGTTCCCCCCAGGAGACAATAACCTGTGGTACAACTCTGTGAAGACACATGCCATGTCACGTTCAACACCAAAACAACCAAATAAATATGTACTGTAGGTTAGCTGCAAATTAACAAGGGTAAATAGCCCAAATGTCCAGTTACTGTTGCTCTGGACTCAGGAGAGTGTTCAGTGGAGCCTGAAGGCAAACTTAAACCGCCACAGCCTCAGTGTGTCTTTTTTATGTTTAATTGAGTTCAAAAGATCAAAGATGCAGGAGAATCATTATTTATGATATAATAAACTGTAAGTGTAAATGTCTTTGTACAAATTAAATAGAGAAATTAAACTGATTTTCATTCCACAATCAGTTGTTATGTTTTATATGACCACTTTTGGAGAATCATCAACATGTATGACAAAAAGGTTGGGAACTACTGAAAATATAAGCCATGGCAGCTGGAGTAACAAGTCATCATCTACTACTGTGTATTACCTCTGACCTCATACTTCTACATAGCTCCTCATGAATTTCTAATCACTTCATCCAACAAAACACCCGATTATGGACCTCCCATCCCCTGAGAGCCACAGGGAGAGCTAAACGTAATCTCACCTCATGAGCCGGACTCATGAAATTTACAAATCCAACTTGTGGTTATCGAGATCTTAAAGTAGGAAGCTCTGACGGAGCAGAGCAGAGGAGCCGTGCAGGTTAAGAGCAGGGCACCAATCCTCCTGCTGCTGGCCAGCCTTGTTAACTAACAGAGCAGCAACACGCTGCTGGTGGAGCAGTAAAAAGCCTCAGGCGCTGGGCAGGAAATTATAGGACATCCAGCTGGGGGTGATGTGCTCATTGTGCCACACTAACACTGTGCAGATGCATGTTTTTGTCATTTGTATGCACCTGCAGTATGAGTGGGAACAGATATACACTGGGGACTGAATGATGATCCACCTTAGTTCTATTACCTGTATGTCAATTTATTGTCTTGTGAAGGGTTTGTGTGAGCATGTGTGCCTACTAGAGCTGTTACATGTGTTTCTTGTTTATCAGCCGGTATGAGTCAGAGTGCACACCCACAGGAAAACTAATCCTAAAAAGACCCTCTCTCTACAGTCATTTATTTAAGAGGGCAACGCTGCAACTGCAGAGCATGTTTAAAACATTAGCTACATCATAACTTACACAGACAGAAAGCACTGAAACATTGATCCCATTAGTAGAGAGGGCCCCATCTTTCTGGTCAAGCTGAAGCTTAAAGCTTCCTGTACTGTAAGTGGCCTTCCTAATCATCCCTATGCATGCATGTGCACACAGACGCACGCACGCACAGGGAAGTCACAAGAAATCTAGACATCACATTCTTCAGGGTATCTCAAGCTGCAGCCTGCACACACGCACGTAGATACACAGTCACATATGTTTATCTCTTCTCACACTTGCCCTGCAAATGATGCTGCATGCTGCATCGGCCTGAACAGCAACAAACACACACACACAACACAGCACCGAATAAATCTGTCATTTTATCTGAATGATAAATAAGCAGAGAAAAAAAAGAAGCCCCTCCTTAAAAAATACTCAGTGGCCTCCAAAGCTTTTCACTGTTAAATATCTGGCAACTGTTCTACTCCCTCACTCAGACCTGATCTATACAGTACATGGTAAAACCTTGACCCCTGACCCCTGACCCCTGATGCTGGTTCAATCTTTAAACATGTCACTTTCAAATCGAATGATTTCCATTATGAAAAACATGTGGTCATATGAGATTTAACCGGACTCACACAGACACAAACAAAGGTACCATCGGTCCATGCTAGGTCTAGGCTCGACTATTGTAATGTGCTCTATTCTGGTTTAATTTACAGAGACTCCAACTGATGCCACAGTTGGCTTTTAACCAGGCTTTTTTGCCTGAGTCTTTGCAGCCCTTCACCGGTTAGCTGTGAGTTTTAGGATGGATTTTAAGATTTTAGATTTAAGATTTTAAAGCCCTAAATGGTCCGGCTCCAGCATACATATCTGAACTTTTATCTCCATACGAGCCTGATCGCTGCCTGAGATCCTCCAGCAGGAGCCTACTACCGTACTGCCGGTCCCAAAATCCCGTCTTATCTCAAAGGGTGACCGTGCTCCCCAACTTGGATCTCAGGCAGGCAACCTCAGCATCTTCTTTTAAATCCCTTCTTAAAACTCACTGTTATTATCAATTATTGTTTTAAATGTGAAGCACTTTGTAATTGTAATTTTGATAAGTGCTATAGAAATAAAGTTATTATTATAACAATGCTGGAGTTCACAGCCTCACAGTGGGGAGTGGGGAGTATGGAGTATGGAGTGTTCCTGCTACAGGGGGACACATGTAACTCGGCTTTAAAGCTTTTTTCTGATCAAACATCCTGTTTGATACAGCCTCAATAGCAGCAGCCTCTCAGCAGCGAGTCCGCTCACACTGAATATCTGAGGTTTCTTATATCTCAAACCACCTCAGCTTGAAAATCGCCTTGCATATTTTTCTATCTCGGGGTGAAATTCAGTCACTGCACAGTAATTTATGTGTAGATTTTGGATAAGCCACGGCTAAATCACAAACAAATGCATTGTAAGCACGATCAAAGACTGCCAATGAGAGCAGGGGAGGATGAGATGGAAGGGACGGGGAGAATCAGAGAGGGATCAGGACAGAGTCTTTGATTCTGGGGCATCCATCTCGCTCTGCGCCTCTATCTGCATCCTGCTCTCATCCCCTCATCTGCAAGGCTCACTTGTCTCCACTCCGTTTTTATTATTCTCCCTCGTGGTCATAATTCATTTGAGCACCAAGTGTCAGTGGATGCAGACCACCACAGTTTCATGAGGCGGAGAATTGCCCACAAGGCCAGGAGTAAAAGGTCAGCGCTTCATCAGTCAGCTGTCAGGTGATGCATCACTGACCACAGAATGGCACCAAGTGTGCGCACACTGGGCTTTGCGCGTGTGGATGCATTGCAATCATAAAACCATTCTCAGAAAATCTTGAGTGAGGGTTTGCTACTGGTTAAATGTGCCAAACTGATGCTAATTTTTCAAAATGGTACTTATTTTCCTCTAAGCCATCTGGCTCTTCTTGCTTGCAATGCAGCTGTACTGGCAACTCTCCATCAATGAAGCATCAATAAACACAGCTATGTGGGTTCAAGGATGCTCTACAAGCCGGTGTAAAAGCTCAAAAACACAACATTTTCAAGTGTATTATTTGAGAAGATGTTAACCCTCTTGAGCTCAGTATTTTGCCTTTATCCTGTACATGCTTGATGGAAGGGTATCACAGTTAAAAAGAGAATGAAAAATAAAAACAACATCCTGATCAGAGGGAGGATGGTAAATCCTCAGCTCATTATTAACTCTCCACTGGAATACAATCGCCAGTGGTGATGTGCCATTGGCGCTCATGCATGGAGGCACAGGTTGAGAAAATGTGTGGGTGGAGGTTGAAAGCTCATATGGACTTAACAATCCCTCATTCTGACTCTTCAACAGGGGCATTTCATTAACCCCCGAAGCAGTGAGACATGAAACGAGAGACGGAGGGGTGGACGGGGTGGAGATGGAGAGCGCATATCACACCGCTTCCAAAATGCCAGCACTTCAGCAGTAACCTGCACTGACAGCCACCCATTTTCATGTCTGGAGGACGTGGCCTAACGTTCACACCCGGTGCTAATCACCCCGTGACGCACGGTGGAATTCAGAATAACAGACTTTGAGAAACACGCGTTATAAAAGAGCAGTTATACAATGACTGATTTTCTCATTTTGTCGACAGCAGCTTATTATAGTAGATCCTCTATCTGATCAGAGTTCCTTACTTCTGTCAGACAGTCATTATTTCTGCCGTTCGGCTAGACTCCACACTTAATGCAAAGATGTAAGAAAGGAATTCATCAGTGGAGGTGTGTTTGATGTGTTGAACTGCACAACTGCATCTAATCCACTCAGTCCACTGACTAAATCCACTTACTCTATTTTCCTGTGGCAGTAACCGACCAAGTAGAATCTCTCCCTGTAGTTTTGTATAAAAGTGATGATTCCCTTTGTCACATTCATGTTGGATGAGGTTGTCCAGTGAAAACATACTGATAACAATCACAGTTATTCTTTCCAATTCTGTGCAGTTTATTTAACCCTTAATCTAAGAACACAAATTCATGACATCGAAACCCAACACATGGGTTTGAGAAAGTTTGAGAGAAAGACAAGACAGTCACCAGGCAACTATCACAGAGTTGTGATAGAGTGAAACAAACCTGCTGATGTCTGACAGCTGTTGACAACTGTGCCTGCAGCCTGGGCCACAAAATGGCAGTGTGCCAGCCCACATATAAAAACTCTTGACATCTTATTCAGGCTGCTGCGACGTATAGAGAAATGAATTCTTCTCTGGAAATATCAGGAATGTTTGACAGAATTTGAGTGCAAAGCCCCGATAACTAAATCATCTGATTTTACAGTCGACTGGCAGACACTGTCACAAAGAATCGGCCACTGAGGACTTCTCACCACCTCTGACGTTTCCTCATGCTGCAATAACTCATCTTCAAGTGCATGTGTGTGTGTGAACATACAACAACAAAATCTCATCTACTGTACTACCACAACATAATTGAAATACCTTCAGTGTTACCCAATCACTTTAAAGTAATTTCAGATCATTTTTGAAAATAATCTGTGAATGTTTTTCATTTCGTGGTCAACATGACCACAATATTTCAAAAAAGGATGTGAAGAATCTTTATTGACTGCCTGTCTTGACCACAGGGCTTTAAAGAGAGCAATGCTCCAGAAATGGGGAGGAAATTGGACAATCTTTCTGAGAAATGTGCTTTACTCTACAGTAGCACCAAGGTAACATGAGAAGCACATGAGGAGATGACTGTTGCAGCTCTGATAATATGCAATGAGACAAATACTTCAGATAATACAAAGCTTTACAGAACAATTAAAGTTCTTTTTACCATGTATAAAATAATGGGGTTTTTTTCTAAATAAATGAAAAATACATAGCAATAGCATGAGCATGAGCAATAACTAGTGTTATTTGAGCCATGGACCTTTCATACTCTGCAATGTGATTATGTTCCAAGTGATAACAAAGCCTAAGATTCAAGAGAAGGCAGCCACAGAGAAAGAAGATGCTTCTCAATTAACTTTAAAGGGGCACTATGCAAGATTTTTCCCTTAATTAAACAGCTTCGGATTAATTGTGGTGGTTAAATAATTTGTTACAGGGAGAATGGAGGCTCTCTGCCTTTCGTCTAAGTGTCTTTTGGCTGAAAACCAACCTTGCAAGACGAGCGCCACCGACCCGGTGTCCCAGATCTTGTCTCGTGAGAAACATGGACTGCTTTGTGACACTATCACACAAACAGGCCCAGTAATGCCTAATCTCTTGTAAACATTATCCACCTCGATAGACATCACTTCAGATTGCCTTCTTGCAAGCTTTGTTGAAAACATGCAGGAGGGTTAGCTGGGAGTTTTTGCAACAGTGAAAATATGCACTCCGAAAACAGTAGGGGGAGCTCCGGAGAGAGAAAAAAAAAAGCAACCAAAAGAGCGAAAAAGAGCATGCATAGTGACTTGCATAGTGTTCCACTTGAAGGGTGGAATTGTTTTTTTCTGTAAATACTCTTCAGAATGACGTTTTTATAAATAACAGCTGTTTTAATCCATGTTCACAGAAACCTGATCATAACTCACCCTAACACCTGGACATGCCACCAGAGGATAGTAAATTACACTGCCATTAGTAGCCAAACCCAGACTTTTGCAGCAGATGCCTCAGTAACCGGGGGAATGGGAGACCTGTAGGGAAGCAGCCTGCCAGCATGGATTAGAAGAGAACATAAAAGCTTGGAGGGCAGGACATAAGGATAATTATACAGAGGAGACTAACCACATCTTTGTCACCGAGTCCCTTCGCGCCTCAGTTCAAGGGAATGTAACCTGCATAATAATCTCTTACGAGGAAATAGGCTCTGTTTGCGGCAGCAGGACGAGGCTGTAAATTTTACACGTGTTACAGCACACATGAGGTGTTGTGTGATACAAGTCTGGGTCACAGTCTGTGGGAGAGGTAGTTCCAAGGAGTGAGAGAGAATAAACAGAGAAAAAGAGGCAAGAGGACGAATCACGCTGTGTGTGAATCACTGTGAGGGAAAGATGGAGAGACAGAAGGGGCAAGGGGCAGGTTTGATGAGGTGGAAGTAGTCTGCCTGGCATGCTCTCTTCCTCTCGCTGGCTGCGCTCACATTGAGCAGACAGAAAAGCAGAGGCACAGTCAGGAGGGCGCTGACCTCAGATACACCATATGAACTTCAGCAGGAGAAAAATAATCAACCGCTGTGACTCACCAGCTCAGCACTTCTCATTAGAACAAGCGCTCAACAAAACCGGGAACTAAGTGGCATGGGAGCCAAATAGCTGAGCTGGCAATCAAATCAAACACACAGTTCACTTGGTTTAAGTATTTAATAAAGGATGATGAGCGTGTTGTGTAATAAAATGACACCCTGCCAAAAACATAGACATGAAAATTCATGAATAGGCAAATATTCCTACATATCAAATACTCAAGAAAACATAGTTCGGTCCATGCGTAAATAAGCCTCACTAAATTTAACACTAGTGTTGCTTTCGTCAATGAAAATTATGACAAAATATCGTCGTCAATAAACCTTTATCATGTGATGATTGTGTTATGGGTTAAACAAAAATCAAAGCAAGACCACTCCATCCTTGTACTGAAGAAAACAGTAGATGACACATGCCAGAAAAACAAGCTGGAACAAACAGTGTGATATCACCTAAAGTCACCCATGTCAGACTCCAAACTTTGCTTGTTATTTTTCTCCTTGTGCCATTTCAAAGTACTTTTTCCATCTCAGCATGCCCCAGGTATTCTGGTCATTACTCCCACCCACTCTCAGTGACTCATTCGCATCAATTAGCGAGGTGGACGGAGCCCATTCTGTTCAAGCTGTCCATCAAGTGGCAGTCTTTCAGAGGTGGCACTAAAAACCGCTTCCAGGCACAAGAAACTGGCAGGTACATAACTACAGTAATTATCCTGTAATCGTACAGAAGGTCTAATTCAGTACAGAGAAATTGCTAACAGCAACCAGTACAGATACAGAACATCATACACCACATCCATGTGCGTCTACGAAGGCACAGATGCACAAACACCCACACAGGGACTATTGAAGTAGGTGCAAACACACAGAACAGACACACTCCCGACTGGTGGAACAAACATCCACATCTTTGATGTGTTCTTAGGACAGACACTCACTTACAACTGTTCTATTGTCTATTATACTAAGACCTCTTAGTACTCTTTGGTCTGAGTGGATCGAACACCAAGAGGGGGTCAATAAAGCTTTCAGTTTTCACAAATATGAGTATTTCTGTAAAAGCTAGACACATAGATTAGTCGTAACTGGAGAAGTGTTACTCTGTGTGACAAACATTGCCAGAGCTGTGATTGATTGAGCAAGCCTGTTGGGAGCTAAGACTCCCAACAGGACAAATGATTTATGCCAATACAGAAAAAAAAACTAAAAAAAAAAGGAAAATAAAGTTGGAGCTCAAGCTTTTTTCAATACATGCACTTCTGGGTCTCCCCTGCTGTTTGATGAGTCTCGACAAGGAGCGATTGCTCTCAGACTGCAAGGGAAGCTCTGCTTCCTCTAAAATGTCAAGCAATAAATGTTCAAATATGAACTGTTGTGTTTACATTTCATCAATTGAAAAGAACAGGTGAACCTCTCAGATGAGCTCATTCAGAATCAGCTACTTATCTCAGGTCGACTGATGTGATCTTCTACTCATATATTCTTGTGGCATCTCAGTGCATTAAACCTGTTGAAGCTCAGTGTCCATGGACTTCAATGGGGTTGCAGAGATAGTTTTTTTTTCACTGTAGTGGAACTTGATGGTCATAGGATAAATGAATCTGTCCCTCCCATGGACACTCAGCGCCTCTGGGAGTGAATGGAGTAGTGGGCGGGGTCTGGACGCTGGGCTTCTGCATTATGATTGGGGCGAATGAATCCCTTTTTGATTGACAGTGATTTCGAAACATACACCAGTACCAGAGTACTGCTGAGTTCAGTCCCATTGCTGAATTAATTGCACATGAAGTGGAGAGACGAACTGCAGCTCATTTATTGGTATTTGCTTGGTGCCACAGCTCATTTCCATTGTACATATCATATAACTGTAAATAAAACCCTATTATGGCATTTCCCTGTTTCAGTTTACCATAATTCTCCAATTTCCATGTTTGAGTTTCATATAATTGGGTTAGTTTGGTTTATTCATTCGTACTGTAGGCTAGGTCCTCTACTCCTTAATCAAAACTAACCTCGCCTCAAAAGCAGCCAGCAAAGACATCAGGCTGTTTGGAAAAAGGGCCATTTCCAGCCTTGAGTCCTCCCTCTGGCACCTTACTCTGGCCCTCCAAGAGCCAGGGGCCCCATGGAGACAGGCCCTGCAGGGGAAATGTCCACAGTGGGGTCCAGGAGTAAATAATATATGAGTCCCTGTTGGCTCAGTGCATTCAGGCTGTAGAAGCTCTGCCACTGCTGCAGGGAGGCAGCATATGTCGTCCCCTTCTAGCTGTTTCCATTCTTGCCATCTTTCACTTCCTCCCCCTCATCCCACCACCTTTTCCCCCCATCTTGACAAAACACTCCAATATACAGGGTTCCTCGCTGCACAGAGGACATTAAGCAGATTCCAGTCCCAATGACATCTTTAATAATTCTGACCAGAACCAATTGGGTTTATTGGGGGACATTCCTGGAGGACTCAGGGGGAGGGCTGTGCAGCATCAGAGGCAGTCGACATGCTGTATAATAGTGAAGCTGAAGAGGAGGACCTGTGCTTTGTCTTTGTGCTGATGGAGACGTACACAGAGCCCTGGCTTCATTCACCCCAGAGACGCGGCTTTGTCCCGATTTGTTAGGGTAATATGAATGACGCACAGCAGTTGTGCAACAATACAATACATGGCCCACAACTGTAGGGACGTCTAAGGGCTGATAAAATGAAGCTACATATTACAGATGCAAAACACAGAGCCAGAGACCTGCAGCTCAAGCCATGTATCATGAGCTTTGGTCGGAACCATGGAAACTTACACAAGATGATGCTGGAAAACAGGGACTTTGTCATCGGCTGAAAATCTTCACTTGCTTAAATGTAATATCGATCCTCTACTCACTGGAACGAGGAAGACATGAATCATTCCTCCCCTTTGTAGATATGTTTAAGGCAGTTTGTCTTTATTCAGAGAGGACGCTGAGAGACAAACAGGAATTAATAGCGAGCAATACTGTAGATAGGGTGTGACGTGCAACAAAGGGCTGTGGTCCTATTTGAACCCGCCTCACCCTCATTGTTTTGGAAAGTAAACATCACACACTCTGCCAAATACACAACTGTCCAATAGTATCACTGATCTAGCTGCAGTGCTACAGTCTGTGAGTTATTGATAAATTGCAGTTTTATAATGATGGACCGGGTGATATGGCTCAAATCACATTTGATGGTTTCTTATGGACAATATGTCCTACTTTAAAATGGTCCTACTCAGTCCCCCAACCCTACCTATTTACCTAGCCACACTGCATTTTCTTTGTATGTGTACAGTATATGAACAATTGTATTCATAACTGTTTTGTTTTTTGTTTTTTACATGGTGACATCGAGTGTTAAAAAAAGGCGCCAACAAATAAAATGTATTATTATTATTATTATTATTAAAATTTAAAGGTATTTGATCATTTCACAGGAAGAAACAAGAGGGACTTTGATTTTCACTCGGAACATCTCGGTGCTCAACCTTCTTTATCTTTACGCGGCCTTACAGAATCCTAGACTCCTGAAGCATAGTGGCTGCATAAAGGTGAGTCTGATGGAACAAATCCGCTGGCAAATATCGAGCAAAAGAAATTGCTCCTGACATTTAAGCTCGATATTTCCGTGTGAAATCGCAGCAGAACTGAGAAGAGCAAAAAAGAGGAGGTCGGGGGATCGGTGCTTCAGACAGCACTGTACTGTAGGCTGGGTCGTTCAGGCCAGTCTGAGTAAACAGTCGCGCTCTCGCACGGCGCCGTTCCCAGATTCTACCAGGTCACATAATTCTTTACATAAACAGGGTTAATTGGGCCTCCTAGTCCCTCTGCAAACATTTGAAGATCCTTGCTAAGCTTTGTGCAGTGATAATTGTAATTTATCTTTTGTCTGTATGATCATTTAGCCTTTTGCCATCATTAGCTTTGCTGTGACACAGAGAGCCTGCTGTCCCGACATCCCCAGACCATCTGCTGGGCCGGGACATGCCAGCCACCAACCAACCAGCCACCTACCACCCTTGCATAACGCCCCATTTGGTATGGCATCTGTCTGCTCCACTGATCTGCCAACAAAGGATTACTGAATGTTTAAACAAGCCCTTGGATATTTAACAATTTATTCAAATGGCCATTTAATCCTATGGTTGATGTTTGAGCTAATGCACTGAGCTGCCAGTGATCTGAGGACAGCCCATTTCAAGATGCCACGGTGTTAATGACACACATGATGAGAGAAATCAACCCTCCATGCGGAACTAGCCTCCATATCTGATTGGCTTTGATCCTTCGACTCATCTCTGATAAAAGATGATTATCAGGCCACGGTTATTCTCTGCCAGACAACAAACACCTCTAACATCTCTGAGCTTAATGAGCGACTCTTGGTTTCTAGAAGCAGAGCAGGAGATGTGTCTAGACAAAATGCCTGTTATCTGGTAACAACACAGTCTATCCAAAAACAACTCACGGTCAAAGAAACCTTTGATTTGTCGTCTGCTGCTTACAGTGCTTAACAAGTTTTGATTTTCTTCTGGAAGGGACACAAATGGCGCTTTTCCACTAGCTGGTATGGCACGACAAGGCACGGCACGGCTCTACTTTTTTGCTTTTCCACGAGTGTGACTTCCAATACAAGAATCAAACTCGCTAAATTTTAAAACACACCAACCACCAACAGCGCCCACTGATCTATGCTGAGACTGTTGTTACTCTATGTGAGTTCAGTGACTGCTGTGTGGAAAACCACACTGTGATCCGTAATCGAGGTGCAGACAAGAGGAGAGACAAAACCGCCGTTATATGACGACCCTGCCCCCACTGTGGAGGACCTATGAAGACCTAAGCTGTAAAATATCAGGCAAAATTATGAAAATACGATAGAGGGATTGTGATGGTCAATCCTCTGGTTCAGTCCAGGAACTTCAAATCTGACTCACATGTCAAATTCTATGAGCACAGCACTTCAACAGTGTAATTCAGCAGGAACGTGAACAAAGCTATGTAGTCATTTCTAATAGCTCAGTGAGTGTGCACCTGTACCTGGATATTATTCTGAATCTTGAGTACATGTTGACTGTTTAATGTCATTACTCAACAACAGCAACAACAAGGAGCAGAATGCTGCATAAGGTCCATGCATGGGACATGAAGGTAGTTAGTACTGGGAGGAAGGCTGCATTTTCCTCAGGTTGTCCAGACAACCCTGAGGCCGGATGTGGTACTGTGGTCTGAAGAGGCAAAGAGGATCGTTCTCATTGAACTTAAAGTCCCACGGGAAGAACGGTGTGATAAAGCCTGTGAAAGAAAGAGCGCCAAATACCAGGACCTGGTGAGTGACTGCAGGGAAAGGGGATGGCAGGCAGCGTTCCCAGGCGAGGTTGGCTGCAGAGGATTCCCTGCCAAGTGTGGAGAATGCTCACAGCCATCGGGAATGACAGAAGGAGAGCAGCTCACAGGTTGGGGAGGGGGGGCAGCAGAGAGCCTATTGCTGGTTATGGAGCAGGAGAGATGAGCTTAGCTGGAGGCCAGGAAGAGGAGATGTGCCCACTGCTCACCACTGCTGACCCACCGTCAGGAGGGTGATACAGTTTGGGGTCGAGACACCTGATGAATGACGCACATCATCTGACGACATCAGATCCTCCTGGCCAAAGTTACAGGAAGGAGAAGCATCTGTGTAATTAGGATCACAGATGTTTGCACAACAGGCAGGCAAAGCATCATCTCACTGCCTTTATCTGTCTCCAACACTGTCAGCCTATCATGCCAAGGCAAACTATTTCATCAAATCAAATCAGACACCCGCCCTGTTCCACATACTTTTTCGCTCTGAAGTATAAAAATTGTCATCATATCTGATGGTTACAATTACAATTGCTTCATATTATTATCTTATTTGAGAATGTTTTGAAAATGTATCATAAATATAATTGACTTTGACATGTTCAGGTCATTATATCCTCCTCAAGCCGAATGCCTGCCATAACGCTTCCTACAGTGCAGTACGTAACAACATATCTTTGACCTGAGGTAAAATGTTATTTCTGAATCAAGGGGGGTTTCCTGGTGCTAATGGACTGGTCTGCTTTATCGCTGAATGCTAAAAAAAAAAAAGAAAAGAAAAAAAAGAAGTAGAATTGTAACCTGCTTTTAAGAAAAACTTCACGAGTCTGCAATACTTGTTAAATGGACATGTTGTATCACAGAGTGTTGTCAACATTTCTGGTAAGTGTTACTCTTGCGAAACAGCACCTGCAGTCTGTCAGCTACCAAACCATGCGGTGTCCAGGATGGAAGTGGAGGGGGGGTTATTTTGTAGGCCAAACAAATGCCTCCAACAAACGTATTACAACTTCCTGTGGAAAAAAAACATCCAAAAAAGAAGAAAAAAGACCAAGTATCCAAGTGCTAAAGATTCAAACTTTTTATACAACAAACATCACTCAATGGGGGTAAAACAAAGCAAGAGGAAAGAAAAAGCGAGCGTGTCTTCAGCCTCCGTTTGCTCTGGTCTTTAGAAATAGGAAATAGTTTGGGAGAGCTCTGTGGTCTCTGGAGCAGCAGCATTAACAATCAAGCATTTTCTTAACCAACCCTCCTGAGATTTACTATTGAAAACCAATTAAGTCTTTGGCGTGTTTGTGTGCTTGGGAGGGATCATTGCAGGGAGCGAGAAAGGTCACCTGTCTCTTTATATCCTTGCCTTGGAACAGTCCTTAAAACACACACAGACACGCACAAACACACACACAAATGCCAACATGTACTGTATGCGTAAGGCAACAGTTATACTGTATGCCTCCACTGGTCAGACTATCTTCAGACTACATCCCTGTTTATCAAGAATCAAATAAAGTATTACCTATTTGTGCAAAACTTGTCATAATTGTTATATTTTCCAAAACTGAATTAGTTAGTCCTTGAGTCTAACATTAGTGTCAGATTAAAGCAGATATCAGTGGAATGTTTTTGTTAATATAAGTCCTAAATAGTCCTATTTTCCGTCAGCAATCACTTACATGGAGTGTTTCAGCCGTAACACGAGTCTCTCCGTCACTCTGCTCTGCTGTAACCCAAGGAAAAAATTTTCCTTGTGGGATACAAGTGTTATCCAATGAGGAGAGAGAACGGCATGAAGGGCTGTGTGTGCAGCCAGGGGGTGCGCGTGAATGTGGTGACGTAGCACGAGGACCAATAGATGCCTGACGAGGGCGGGGGCTGCTAACTCATGGTGCGTTCAAGGAAACTCGTACTTTGTGTTTTTCCTTCCTGTGAAGTCATACCAGTTCGATCTGGTACGAGTTCACGGGTTGAAAGTTACGAGTGGCCGTTATAATGCACTTTCACAGGCAACAGGTCGGTAAAAACACGAGCTATGGGTTACCTGGAACGCTACAAAGTCGTAGTTGTGACTTGAAGCTGTAACTTACGGTTTCAAAAGCCTGCCTTGAACGCAGCATTAACCGAAACGGCCGTACCGCTGATAGCTGCTTTAACAGAGGCCCACAGATATCGTGTTCACAAGATCAGGCCTCATACTCGAGTTGAAGTGAATGTTTTTGTTGAATTTAAAGAAATTGCACTGAAATATTCTCATGGCATACTGTAACTGAATTGGTTGAATAACAGATGGAAGGATAAATGAAAACATAATGTCTGTGGTGCTGGCTGATGCCAGCACATTAGCATTATGACCACCAGTCTCACCTATGTGATTGATGGTGCTGGGAGCTGACTGGTGTGACCCAGGCAGCAATTAACTGAATTCCCAAGAGCTGCTCTCTTATCTCGCCGATGGTCCCCGATGTGTTTACTACATATCCAGACAGATGATAACAGTATGGTGGGAAATTTTTTGAAGAGCTATTGATCATGCCAATTAAATTTGAACACATAATGGAGGAAAGAGGAGACACTGTTCTGCCCTCAGGCATGTCTGGATGTTTACTGAACTATGCGGGATCTATTTCCAAAGTGAGATATTGGAGGTTATAAATGATCAATGATCATTAGCATTACCTCATTAGTGCCGCTTCATTAGCATTCACGATCAGGAGCAGAGCATGGCAGATAGTTTTCAATTAAAGTTGTGTGTCATTTGAGATGTTTACAGACAACACTCATCAACTTTTGTTGTTTTAAAGAAAGATTAATTTCTCCAAAACTCAAGGATATCAAAAATTAAAATGGTTCTGAGACTGTGCTAGTGGAGTCTCAAATCACCCAGTTCATCAAATAGCTTTCTGCACATTTGCAGGTCCACAGAATAGCAAGCATGGAGTGTGGCACTTACTGGGCCCATTTAAGAGCAGTTGCTTTTCTTTTACTCTTGTCCTTCACTCACATTGAGAATTACACATCAAGAGCAGCTGACAGATCTCAGCGTACTTTGCTCCAATTACTGAAGTTAAAGAAAGTCCCTAGACTGACAAGGATATCTGCTTCTCAACTATGACAGACGAAGAGAAGAGAAGAGAAGAGAAGAGAAGAGAAGAGAAGAGAAGAGAAGAGAAGAGAAGAGAAGAGAAGAGAAGAGAAGAGAAGAGAAGAGAAGAGAAGAGAGTTAATTAGTGGTGGGTGCGATCGTTCCTATGCTCTCCTGTCAAACAGCAGAGAGCTGCCATGTGTCAGAGCACCTTTCCTGTCCTTGTTAGTTCTATGTTTGCCCTCTTCTCCTTCTGGTTTCCACGGTTACAGACCCATCAGACTGGTCATAACCTTTATATTTCCTCCTCACCTGCAAGGTGGGTAGTGCATATTGGCGCTTAGAGTATGTGTGTGTTCATGACAGTGTGTGTCTGGACAGCTCTAAAGCTACTGAATGTCTCCATGTAAAGTTCTATCCATCGTTTGGTAAAGTGTCTTTTTCACCTGCTTATAATACTGATTTCCTACAGTATGCAAGTCAATGGGTAGCTGGTCTTTGACTTTCAGCTACAGTACCACTGTATAATCTCATTTGATAATTAAAGCCATGAAATGAATCCTTCAAGGCTATCACGCTTGTCTGTGAATTATGTAAAATACGGTGCAAGGTTAGGGTGGCTCTTCCAGATGTAGTCATACATCAGCATGCTAAGTAACGATTGGGATTCCAAATGGCTCGAAAAGAGCAACTGGTTCAATACATCGACAGTGACACACTGATTGTCCTGCATGGAGGCAGAGCGATGCTCAATACTGAGGCTGCTAAAAGCCACTGATTGTAGACTTGCAGTACAGTAGCTCACTTGTCAGTGGTAGGTAACTGAGTTACTGTGAAGATTCATGGCTGGCAAACTTTACAGCAGTGAGTCACAACCAGGGGTTGGTTTTTTTGCAAAATATGATTTGATTATAAGAGAATGACATCATATTTTTTGCATCTGCGCCTAAAATAGATTAGAGTAGAAAAAATAAAGGGAGCACACGTGCGAGTTTGGATTTCAACCCTTTCATTCGTATTTTGCTAAATACTTACTAAGTGAATAAAACTATTCGCCCATCTATACAAATCGACAAGTCATGGCCTACAACTTCTTTCTTTTTTCACATCGGCAACCTGCAAAACACAGAATTCCTGTGGTGATGTGCGATGATGTCTCAGTCGCACAAGATGCACTCACTGAGGTAGCAGATTTGAACAGCATTGCGGGAAAGTTGACCGACATTGAGTGTCTGGTGAGAAATGAAGAAAATCGAGTCGTATTTTCAAAAAGCATGCCAGGCGACTTAACTACAAAAAGCTATGGGACAGGGATGTTGTCTGTGTTTAAATGACCGAGCAGAAGGCCCAATGATAACACTGTTGGATAAAGATATTTTCTGTGTACGTACAGTATATGTATTAGCACACGTGTGTCAGTGTTTGAGTGTTAATAATAACATTGTGTTATGTGCTCCTAGGTTTCTTCATTTAGGAGCACCTGTGCTCCTGGTGAAAAAGTTAAGCGTGCAGCCCTGGCTTAGGGAAAAAGGGTTACCTTTCAAATAGGACTATAAACTGGTAACAACAAGAGGCAGCTTCCATACTACATACCTGTCCACCTGTTGTAACACACACACACACACACACACCTTAAGGCCACTCTGCCTCACAGCTAGAAAACAGCTAGCTTAAAGTAACAGATAAATGTTTACATATATCCTTGTAGATTGTAAATGTAGACGGACGGACTGTGTTGTGTGTGAACAGATTTTTCTTCACAAACAGTGCTGACTTTCTCTCACTCTGCTCTCTTGTGTGAGATCTCGCCTCCACTGGTTCTTATTTGATCAGCTCCAGTTCCACTGGGACGACCTTTGCTGGGTTAACAAAATGTCACATCTGATTTCACTGCAGGCATCAAGTGACTTGGAGACAAGTGCCAAGTTCCACAGGAACAGACTGAGGCCAGCACAGTGGGGCTCATCACAGGGCAAAAGCCCAACAATTCATTTGATTCCAGATTGATAGTTTCAGTATTCTTGTATTGCAGGACTCTGTGACCTTCAGCCAAACAGTGTACGTGTTGATTATGATGTATTATGCACAGTATATAAATAATATTCAATTTTTTTTTGTTTTCCTCTTGAGAGTCATTCATTTATGGTTCATACTTCTGCCATTGTATTTTGGGGGTATTTGTTTGCATGAATCAAGGGACGGATAAGCTTTATTTTGTTTAACAATCCCACAACGAAATAATCCCCAGCACATGTCAGACAAAACCAGAGTAAGGTAAGAATATCTGAACTATCAAGCCACATTTGTTCTGAATATATTCTGCCCTTTGTTTTGTTTTTTGTTTTCCTCTCCTGTTGCTGTGCGCCTGAAATGCTTTTGTGATTTAATGAGATTTTGTGAATGCCTCTAACCAATGGTCTTCTGTTCGAATTTATCTGAGACAATGCACAGTGCACAGAGTTGGTTTAAATTCAATAACAGGGACAACTAAACAACAAATATAAAAATGTGAATGTCATGTATTACTGGATAGTACATCCTATTTATGTAGCTTCGCGTGAAAAATGGTAATTGTTTGTTTGGCCGATCTATAAAACACTCCCAAGATGAACTAACCCAGAGAGAAGTAAAAACGGACACAGACACAGGATGCTTGTCTTCCCTTGGGTCAGTTGAGACATTCCATCTGGGCTTGGGCTAAAAGTGGGAACTTTACCTGCACAGGTGGACCATTGTGCTCACTTTGGCCTTTTCACCGTGATAGTCATCTCTGGCCCCGCTTGGGTAACTCTTCCTTGGCGCTGACACAGTCCACTCTGTTCATCATTACAGTGTCTATTTCTTCTGTTCATTCATTCACTCCCTCTTTTGTCATTCATCTTGGGCCAGCAGCTCAGTCTCAGTTAGCTGGGAACAGGAGCAGCTCCTGTGCTTCTATTCCAGATAGAGAGCGAGCGACCATCACCTTCGATCTCTCCGGGAGCGGTAATGAGATGGCCAGCCTCGCACCAGGGGAATTCATCTGTGTGCAGGGATCACCAAAAGTAATTGACTGAAGAATCAAACCCAAACCCATCAGGGTCCATCATGCTAACCCTTTATTTTCTTTTTCTTTTTTTTTCAGTCTGCCCTCTCTCGTTCTCCACCAGTGCTGCTCGCCTGGAGGTTACATTGATGCATGATGCTGATCAATTGCTTGTCTTTGGCTGATGACAAATGGTGCCGCAGTTTCTTTTATGAAAATCAATGAGTCCATACACGCGTTTACTTTAATCACCTCTTACTGCAAGCTGCCATTTGCCCTGGAGCCAATCCCGCTGATGAAAACGACCGTCAGGAGCAACAGTATCCAATCTCTTCTTCACATATTGGCACTGACTGAATTGACTATCTGATTGAGAGTGCCAGACGGACTGAAAAAAGAGAGAGGGAGAGTCCGGCTTGGGAGGGGATGATGCATGGCCGGATAGTGTGATGGCATTTTTATTTCAGTGACCACCATAAAATCCGGAAATACAACAGTGCTCGGTAAAAAAACAACAAAAAAAAACTGCCATGGCATGACTGTGAGTGTTTGAGTCTCATGTGCGTGAATCATGTCTAAAATGGGAGTGTGTGGGAGTTCTCATTCCAGACCTGTCAACTGACAACAGTTTCGAGCCTCTGTACACTAACATGTCTCAGAGCAAAGCATGCTGGGGAAAAGGAATGAGTAATAATTCATTCACATCCATTCACATTTACCATACAGTATATACTAAATCTCACTCACTTTCATTAACTGCACTGTCTGGCTTGTGTGACGATTCACTGCTTGTCTAACTCCTCTATCATAGCCAAGGATATGTTTGGATTTTAAGAGAGACTTTGAAAGGTGGTTGTTACATCAGACAAAAAACAGATCAATCATAATTTAATAATCCTCTTAAATGGCAGCAAGAAGTCAGGGTCATTATTTTAAACAAAACAAAACAGAAGCAGAGCATGTTTTCCATTCTTCCCTTTTGGTTAATCACCTTAATGACCTGAATGATAAGTCGATTAAAAAAAAACAACCTAATTATTCTTCTGTCTTTTTATCGATTGATCAACTGTGATGAATCCCAAACCTATATTGCACTACTAGTGCCAAAGCCAGCAGACATTTAATCTCTTTCTCACTATTGTCTGATAAACACACACACACTCACGTGTATAAACAGATGAACACGCATACACTCCCTCTGTGTCTGCCTCAGCATTTCTTACAAGGGCACTTAGAGAGAGACTCATTATCATTGATTGTCCTCCTTAAATTTCCTTTTACATTAAGCTGCTCATCTCTCAAAACATCAGGGCTCATTTGCATATTTGTCAGTCCGACAGATCTGATCATTAATACACTGCAAAACACTAATGGCCCCCAGGTCCACTATTTCAGCAGGCTGCCATGTGACACTAATCTATGGGCTATCAGTGTGAGCAAGATGTGCTGCCAACCTCCATCTGACTAAATCTCATAGGTTAGCACTGATCCCTGCATGTCAGCCTGTAAGCAGGGATCAACTATTATTTCTCTTTGGCTGCAGGCAGACTGTGTAGTTGTGCAGCAGGTGAGACCGGGGTTTGAATTACGGTTCGTCTCCCTGGCATGTGGGTGGGATGATGGTCCAGGAGAGCGTTTGCACAAATGTATATCTGTGTTATGTCTACAACACGGGCTCATGCTTACATGACATCACTGGGTTCACTAAAAATATCACCTCGACATAGCGCAGATATGATGTTACTCCACACCAGCCATCAGGCACGCACACATTTATAGATTTGCTATAAATGTTTTGAGCATCAATATACAGCAAGACACCAGCTCACCGGCTGAGATGGTTAAATGCATCTGGATACCTCTGACAGCTGTTATTAGCTTCTGTTTAGTGAGAGATTTTAAACTTTAAAATAAACTTTCATAGCTTTGAGGGAATCTCCTCTGTTGCTGTAAAGTAAACCCTGACTGACAGCCTCTGTGGACCGCTGTGAACGGTTTCATGTCAGCAGAGGTCGGACATCTTAACTATCCCTCAGTCATCCTGCGACGACTGCAGACAGTTATATTGCACACACAGTTTACAGTGCATATTATGCCACGCACATCAAACTCAAGGACTATTACCATGTCTCTCGCAGCGATTCATCTTGTCGTGCTAGCTGCGGTCCAGGGTCAGACGAGGGCCTTGCCCACTCTTACATCGATAGATTTGAGGGGTTGTGATTGTTGCGGCTGGAGCTACTGTGACCCTGTCCTTCAGCTATACACACTGGACAGCACACATAATGGAAATAGACACGGACACAACAAAAGCCTTGCTATAATGAGGATTCAAAAATGAGGCCTCATCTATACAGCTATATTTAAAGGGATAGTTCACAATTTTGGCAAATTGGCTCATTGCCATACCCCTTATAGTGTTAGGAGTAGGTTTGTTATCAAATTGTCGATGCAAGCTATTTTTCGAATAGAAAGAGCAGAGCTGCGAGCTGCTCAGAGTGGAGTTGTTTTGGAGGCAAATGCAGAGACTGCTTGCCGACTGCTTGTCCTCGATGGGAACGCGCATCAGAGGCTTTGCATGTATTTATTTCAACAACTCTTGTAACGTTCCGTTATTATCTCATAGTGTGGTGAATGTGCAGGTCACAACTTGTCCACGAGAGCGTTTTGGAGTTGTTGGATTGTGTATTTGATGAGTTTGATGAGGGAAACCAAGAAATTCCATGAGCCTCCGTAGCGTAGCTCTGAGGAGCTTGTGGCTCTGCTCCACTGTTCTAAAAATAGCTTGCACAATTAAAGGTAACAAACCTACTCCTAAAATGATAGGGATTGGCGATGGGCCAATTTGCCAAAATGTTGAACTATCCCTTTAAAATAACCTGTTAATGGTATATTTTTAGTTAGCTGTAATACCTTGCTTTGCTAAATGTTATGTCAGTAGTGATCAGAGCTGTCAACCCAAGGTCTGGGTCTGATTTCAGTGAAGAAAATGCTGTGTCCCACAGTGACACAGGTAAAAGCAGGGCAGTGATATACTAAACTTTGTTTCACATTTGATTTATAAATCATGTAATCTGTAATCACAGCCTCAAACATGCTGATAACACGGCTCATTTGAGTATGCATAGAACAAGTGTATTACAGAGGGCGGCTCTAAAGCCCACAGTAGCTCGGCAGGTACTCGGAGGAGCTGTTTGGCGCTTGCTGCTGGGGGAGATAGAGCTTTAGCTGGCTTTGTTGGCCAGACAGAGTCGTGGTGATAATGGCCTGTTGGCCTCTCCCAGATCCTGTTACACTGCTGGGGACACACAAGCTGCTCTGTATTTAGCAGCACTCCTCTTTGCTGTGAGCTTTAGGCGGTGCTAGTGGCTGCTTCCTCTCACCTCACAAAAGTCTGGAGGAACAAATTGCTCTGGAGGAAAGGAGAACTGTCGCCTCGATTCTGCTGCCAACTCTTAACGTATTACATTTTAATTCACTATCCAAACAGCAAGGGAAGCCATAAACGAAAATATAAGCACTTAAAACTGTTGCATTGCAGACTGATTTATTGCACAACAGTTAAAAACTGTCCATCTTTGAGTATCACTCACATCCTTCATTCTGCGCTTTAAATACACACTGTTGCTGAGCAGCCGTGGTTGTTTTTCACCTTTGTTTTACACTTGTGAGTGATCGCCATGTGTTTCTCAGCTGATAACAGTGGCTGCATCTGTCCAGACGATCCTACCTTTGTAAACTATCATTTGTGACAACACCCGGAAATCAGTTTGTTCCCCTCTCAGCTGACTGCGATGAAGGTTTCTGTGAAAACTTCCCTTGGAAGACATACCTGTTTATGTGTGAAATCTAAAGCCAAAAAACATTTGAGAACTTCTCTGCCTGTGTGTCAAAGCATGAGAGTCTATACAGCCATCTGCTACACTCAGCTGGTCTGCAGTATCTCAGTCCCATCATGCATGAATCAAGGGGTGGATAAGCTTTGTTTTGTTTAACAATCACACAACAAAATAATCACCAGCACATGTCAGAAGAGACCAGAGTAAGATAAGAATATCTGAACTATCAGAACACGGTCGTTCTGCATTCTGCCCTTCTATTGTGTATCGAGCATCAGTGCTCGAAATAAATGAAAAGATCTGAGAATGAAGGCTGGTGTTCCGAACACTGCGTCATTGAGCTTTTCTATTTTCAACAGTATTTTACAGCCTGGACTTCACAGGCTCTGAGCACAGGCAGGACATTTCATAGACAGGTATCAGTTTGGTTGTCTTGGCGACAGAAAGAATGCATGTAATTTTGTCTGACACCTACTCTGAGCAGCATGGTGAGATGCTGATTACCTTTTCCTCTTGCCAGAATTGTTAAGAAAGCCCAATGAAAGAAGACATCCAAAAGTCCCAGAGAGATGGAGGGACTTAGAAAATATACCGTGCATGAGGACGCAGGGGAGTAGTAGGGAAGATCTAAACAGCTGTGTAGTTAGTCAGACGGTGAAGTGTCCACCAGAGATGGCAGATGTGGTTTTAGCTGTTTGGTTTTGTGCTGAGAAGAGGGAACACGCTGTGCAGGAACAAGCTAATCTGCTGATTTAATAAAGAGACAATATGGTGCTTTGGAACAGTGAGGTCTGGTGCAGGAACCTGAGCCGTTAACACATGTAAAAAATAAACCTTGTTAAAAGAACATGAGAAGAACATGAACTACTGTTTATCTACAGTAGGCTCAGTCCTACAGATCCCAATCCAGCCCAGTTTTATAGAATTGATAACAACGAGACGAGGTGGCTGCTGTCTTCAGCTAAATTTACAAAGGTTTGTGGCATATAGAAATGCACACATCTTTTAGCATATTCAGCACTTTTCTATTAGATCAACCTCTGCTGAACTGCTGAAATGGTTCAGCCCATAGAAGATGGCAGTGGAGGAACCAAAGCTCAGCCCTACACTGAACCACACACTGCTACTGGGAAGATGGTCCTATCCCCATACTGCTGAAGGGGACTAGCGGAGGACCCAACCAGGAGAAGATCCACATAGACTCTTAAACAGAAGACTCCTGCATCCAAAGTTCAGGCCAGGGAAGATAGCAGTGTTGGTTCCAGTCTAATTTGGTGCTACTTGCAAGGGAAAAAGCAATTTCCATTACAGCTTAAATTTCCAGGTATGTTTAATTCTACCCTGACCTGTTGCTTATTGTACATTACTGCATATCTACATGGACTTACTGACTAAAGACCCTCTGAGTAACACTTGCAACTGATGGTTAAATAGATTTGTAGCAGCTAGACCCAGTGTTTTTCTCCCTAAAGATGATCTGAAGCACAGAGGTCTTGTCTGGAAGTTTCTATAATGTGATAAGAAACTGTTACTGTTCTTAAAGGGATAGTTCCCAATTAAGGGTTCACTCAAAAGACTGGGTTTTATTTATTTTAAATAGAGAATAACATTAGATCTTGTAACAGCTCCTGACTAAGGGCTGAGGAGAATACTGTTTGTTATCAACATACACGCGAGT
The DNA here is from genome assembly GCA_030347415.2 of Decapterus maruadsi. NCBI lineage: Eukaryota > Metazoa > Chordata > Actinopteri > Carangiformes > Carangidae > Decapterus > Decapterus maruadsi. The sequence continues at coordinate 6,172,391 of CM064891.1, read as the reverse complement.
TATTCACTTATGGTGTCAAAGTGCTTTTTTCGATAACAGTAAATTGTAAACTGAGTAGAACATTGAATTAGTAAATTAGTGTGTAGAACAGTATCACTAAAGATTGTGTAGCTGATGGCGATATTTAACAGAAATAACCTAAATTTGAATCACAAAACACTGTCCCAAAGCATGCTGGGAATTTCCTCCCACCCAACGTCAACCCAACATGCTGGGTAGTCCGAAATAACCCAACACAGTATAATGGAAATTACAACCCAACAGCTAATAACTCAACCCCCAACGACAATAACCCAGCCAATTGGGTTCTTAGATTACCCAACTTAATGAAAACAAAATTAAACAAGTCTCAACCCAGCTGTTGGGTTGAAATATTTATAAGAAACTGTTACATAGTTCATTTAATTTTTTATCAGAACAATTTCAGAGTTATCCTTTCTGGTTACTCTTTTGCGCCAGTGTACAATGATCTTGCGAGATTTGGACGGACTAGGAAGAGGAGCTTCCGCTGCAAACAAGCTTGAAAAATAGACTTATTAATTTGGGTGTTTTTTGGTGTGTCTTTTTGTTACAAAGACAGTTGGTATCCATTTGCAACAATTACATGGACATGCACTGCTACGCCGAGACCTCCTGTAACTCAGAGAAGCCACGGAGGACTCTGAAACTTCTCCCAGCCCTTAGTCGACATGAGGGTGAGTAGATAATGAGTGCAATTTGAATTTTGGGTGAACTATTCTTTTAAATGACAGGCCTGCAACACAGAAGATGATCTCATTTTAAGATATTACACCATTCCCTAACCGTTGTTTCTGCTTAACTAGATGTTCAAGCTGGTTGAAGTGTATCAAATGTTAACACAATACAATTACTGTATAGATAATGAAGAGAAGCAAAGTAGAATGAGATTATACAAAATTAAGTATAAGAGTACTAGTACTAAGAAGATGGTATATTCCAGACTAAAAAAAGAAAACAAACACTGATCATGCAAGGTACCTTATATCACAAAGCACTTGTACTTATCAATTATTTATGAAGGTGCTCGTATTGTCTGATCTGTATATAACAGTTGTAAACTGACGAGGTTTTGAACTCATTATACCGATGTCATACAGTATTCAAGATTTTGAAGTAGTAAGGACGTTGTTGTTGCATTTTGTTCATAAATTTGAATATCAAAGGTTAATACCGGCTTACTCAAACAACTGGAGATGAACAAAGATACAGCCAAATACTTAACACGAGGTGAAAGAAAAAAACAAATGTGTGCTCATCCTCCTGATGGCAGAGTGCCACTGCCAAAATGAGACAAACTGCAAATACTTCATGATATCTGCAAACGCACAAATAACGATAGATGGAGATGCAACAGTTGTAGTTTTTGTTAGCTCCATGTCCCCTCCTCCAACTATCTGTGGGTATATAATGAAGTGGATGATTATTAGTTCTGTCCTCTGCTCACAAGACCCGAGGGTGTGTGATTTATTTCTGGAGGCACCCGTCAAACAAAGGTTGCCTCTTGTCATTTTGACAAGCAGCCAATCTAATCAATCTGAATGATGATGGGGCGGACACATGCTAATTAGCATCAGCAGTGTAGAACAAAGGACAATGCTGTTGTCATGCTTAGTTATTCTACTCAAGGGCTTATGCGTTTGTGTTCCTGTGTGGGATTAGTATCCAAGTGCAATGTGCAAATGATACTGACCATTCGTCACTATGAAATGTATATGTGATTTGAATTTTGTGTGTGTGGCGTCTGGCCTGTCTATGTGTGTGTGTCTTCCCAGGGAAAATGTATGAATCATAACCGAGTAGCGGCAGCCTGTGGGCAAGGTGGCGTGAGTTCATCAGAGGTCAGACAAGCTGCCCACATGCTGTCGATGAGCAAGGCAGCACGCTCCAAATCTTAATTGTGTTCAGGGGGGAAAATTCCAATGCAGTTCAAAGACGATCTTGAAGTAACAGGCTCTGTAGTAGGAACCAGGGCTCAGAAGAGGCTAGCGAAACCAGCTTTTCCATCTGGAGCCCATTTCCAGCCAGTCTGCTGAGAATGATCGTATCTGAGTCTGACAATATTTGGTAGAGACGCAGGACTCCTGAGCAGCACAATGAAAGCACTTCTGAAGCTTTTTACCGACATGTCATCATGGGGCCAAAGTCTCATCTCGTCTCGGAAAGTGTGTCGGTCGTCTGCAATTTTCATGAATGAATGAATGCTGCTGAGGGAGCCCTTGAGTGAGAGCAGAAGTAGCAGTTGGAGCTTTACACTGCAGGGAGCACGAAAATATAAAACCAACTGACACAACAACAACAACACCACCACAGAGAAATAGGAATTTCATAAGTGATGTCTGACCTGCAGAGTTAAAGTTTAAGCTCGACACATTGATATAAGACAGCTCCTTTGTGGATCAGCTCCTCCTTGTTTCATTCTCAGAACAATACTGATGTCTTCATTCATTTTCATTGCACTGCATCATCTTCCCGACTGATTCTAATCTGCTTTGAATGTTACTTTGCAATGCAAGTCATGATGGTGTATTCTTGAGTATATTGTTTGGCACACACCACAGAAGTTGTGTATTTTCGTGTCTAAATCAGTATTTTCAGCAATCCTGCAGAACCAATGTCATCATTTCGAAACGAATTCTGTATGACAGGATAAAAACATTCTTTCAGCCCTCAGCTGAAGTTAATAGCAATAGTGATCTTTGCAAAACATTCACAACTCCGACCTTCTGGTCTTTAAGGAGTGTGAAGGAGAAATGCCTGAGAAGAAAGGCATGAAAAATGTTGTCCACTTACAGCAACGGCTGTCTGGTATTATCTGTGCTTCTCACCTGACATCTTCCTCTGACCTCACATTATCTCTCTGTCCCTCCTCATTTCCTCTCATCCTCTGTCTCGCCTTCCACTGTCCTTCAGTTAAAAACTCTCCTTGTCTATTCCTTCTGCTTTCTTTCCTCTCCTCTGCATAGCCTCTGCTGTGACCCATCCCTGTTGCTTCCCTTCCTCTCCTCATCTCATCAAGCCCTCAGACACTGTGTCTCACTGGTGCTCCCATTACAATGCCCAGGGTGCATCACCACTCCATCTCCCAGTAATGGATTTCCAATGCTTCGACCATCTTACGTGTCACGTGGTAATGTCTCCTCCCTGGGTAGCATCACTCTGTAAGCTGTTTAGAAATGCATGAATCCTCTCTGTGTTATTGTACTCATTCCATCATTACTCAATCCCCAGACAGAGCAGCGGTGTGCGACCCCCACCTGCTTCTCCTGCTGCACCGAGTCAAACTGATCAGGACTGCTGCTGCTATGAAACAACATAACGAGGCTGAACAGGAGCACAACCAGTACGAATCCGACGTATTATGCAGATACGTATAAAAAGAAAGTGGGTAGAATGCTGGGTATTGTTCTAGTCGAGGCTTGGTAAGTGGAAAAATGAACTGTGAGAAATGGATTTGGCTTTGTAATTGCACCAGAATGTGCTAAATTCATTGACAGTTACACTGTGCCAGATCAAAAGAAAGTGTGTGGAAATTCTTCGCTCTTCACTTGCTATCAGTAACATTTTAATTAGCTGTGAACTAGCAATTTGGACACCTTGAACTGGTGTGTTTTGGGAAACCATCCATGTACTGTTACTGTGTGGGTTTGACAGTCATGAATGTCCTTTGATTTGCACTCAAATCAGATCTGAATTGTGAACAGTTACACACACACACAGCTACACATGAATTCATAGTCATTTGAATGTTGGAAACCATGAGCGCACAGAAGTACATTATGTCCACATTTACATGTACTGTATGACCATATTAACATGTATGACCACAGACACCCCATAGTTAAATGTAAGTCATTACAACCACCTCAACCATTTCAATCCTGTCCATAACAGTCACTAAGTAGATGGATGGAGTGTCTGAATCATAAGTGAGCTATAACCCAGCTATGACATCATTTCTGTGAAAAAAATAACAACTTATAAAACAAATCAGCAGCAAAAAAAAAAAAAGGCAACTATATATATGTATTCACATTCATATTTAAGTACATGAGCCGGGCAGTCAGTTGGATTAGTGAATTGTGGACTTACCTTTGGCGTTTTGGTACACTTTCCATTTCTGGCATCTTTTATGAATGCAATATCCAGTAGGTCTGTATCCTGCACACAAAGAGATACACAGCTAAATTAATCAGTGTCAATCAAGTGGTAATTCAAAAACAGTTTAGGGCTCAAAGACATCCAGCGCCCATGGAAGTGGCCCTTTCTGTTTCTAAACCTGCCACATTTGACTGGAAGCATTTCATGTTGTGTGTTGTGTGTGCGTGTGTGTACAGGGACAATATTAGCCTCAATACCAGATGTCATGTGGGAGTCATTCAGTGTAGACAGATACAAGCCCAATGACACTTTGTCCTGCAAAGGTGCCATTGTGGTGTTGTGCACAAAATAGGGACAAATGTGTAAAAAGTTCCTGTGGCAAGGTGAGCAGCCGATCTGAATAACCAGTAATAACTGGTTCTATGGAGCATCCTGCTGAGGTCAGGTCCTGAACTACTGGGACCTGCCAGACGCCAAGGACAAAAGTGCTGTTTGTATTTAATGACAGATTATATCCTCATCCGCAGAACACCACTGGAATCACTGCTCGTACGAAAAGAAACGGGTTGATATGAACCAGCACAATGTCCTGCTGCTGCTGCTTGAAGCTCTGCCCTTGGTTTGTGTGGTAGTCACACAGCAAAGAGACTCAAGCAGGCATTTGAAATAAAATGGATCTTCAAATGAGACGAAACTACTGTGAACATCCAACTAAAAAGAAAACTTTGGCTCTATTGGTGATCCATTATTGATACAGCAGTGTATGAAAGCATGTCAGAGTTTCTTATTCCATCTGCCAGCTGCAGAGGCAAAGCTGGAGAAGAGAGGATTTAAAAAGAATGCAGAGAAAATATTGACACTATAAAGAAATATGCATTAGGATAACTTGTTACCACAATGCATGAAGTGTCTTTTTTCCTTTAGTAAAGTCAAAATGAAGAGCTTTCTTTACTGATCGGAGCTTGGCCTAAAACTCCCTCTACCCAGTTTGCAGGAAAGGCAACCTGTGTCCATCTCCAAGTGGACACACACCACAGATACACAACCACCGATCCATCAACCATCTGCTTCACACTTATTTGCATGAATATTGTCCTTTAAGTAGCCAGTAATGTGGTTAGCAGTAAATGTTTATAAAAATGCAAACTGCACAGGAGGCCTCTGGTGCCTTCCTTCAGTCATCACATCCTGTTATCAGTTTTGATTATCTCTCCCTCCATCTCCCTGAGAAGGACCCAGGACACGGGGTAGAAAATTGACCAGAGCGAACTGTGTGTCCACTCAGCATTATCTGGGGAGACAAGAAGCGACTGGGGCTTGACTCAATCTCCAGCCGCAAACGCCACTATCTGATGATCTCAATGCCGTGAGTTTGATGGAAAATTGCACCAAGATTTCTTCCTTATCTACAAATCCACACTTGCCTTGGTGGCCACCCAGAACAATTTTCTTTTTTTAATTTCTTTTTTAAAAATCTCAGAATATGAATTAAGGGTGTGTTAGTTCGATGTGTGGTTTTGTTTCTTTAAATTATATTGCCTATTGTAATTAATTCTTATACAGGAGGCACAGTGATGATTCACCGTCATGGAACAAATATTCTTTTGTTTTTCACTGTAAGGGTAAATTTAACCCAAGGAAATCTGAACCACATAAAGCTCTTCTTACAGAACTATTAAATAAATACAGGTGATCAGAGGTCATACATAATTGTACCTGCTACAGTAGACCCATCAGTCTGTCTCCAGACAAAAGGCATTAGATTAAACCACTCTGCTTTGTCGCACAAGGACATGTTATTCCTTTTCTGAAATGTGTAGCATCAATTAGGCTGTCCTTGTTTGCACAGAGGCAGCCTCTGAGTCAAAGGTCACCGCCTACATCAGGTCTGCAGAAGCCTGCCTTTGAAGTCACTTTAGAGAGACGGAGCTCAGCATGGGGGCCTGGTGGAGCAGTGGGGCTTCAGGAAGCAGCTCGCTGATGGGGTCCTCCTTTGTGCCCTCTGGCCCTGCACAGCTACCCCGGCTCTGAGCCGGTTCAGCATCGTTGCTCAAGTGTTAACATATACAGCCTCTTTAAGGCAAACAGCCTGTAGCAGCTCACACGGTGTGCAGCAAAGGCAAAACACGTGTAGTTATTACTGCAACATCCAAAAGCTCTGAGTCAGCATTTGCTACAGTGAGCGTGGCTTACTCATTGTGTTGATGTAAATAGGTTAGTTGACGGCAAAGGCATTTTATTCATACTGACTTGAATTTATGATTGCAGACGCTGCACAGTCGGTTAATTAAAGCACTTTGGGGGTCTAGCAACCTGGCCAATACTTCTCCTGCTTAATTTCTCTCATTTATTTTCCATGACACGTGTTCTTTATCTATTTTTTTCATTTCTGTATAATCTCCTTGTATTGATCGCACTCTTGTCTTGTCTGTCTCTATTATGTAGCTCCCTCACTCTTTTGGTGTACATCAAAACAGTGAGCAAGGTTCCTCTGCTTTGCTAAAGCCTATTAGGATCTACTGCACGTCCAGGAAGTGAGCCGGGCCAGCGGGAGAGAAAATACAGAAATTAATGAACATGCTCAACCTGCGCTGGCCCTGGGCCCAGGTTTTTTTTTCTTCTTTTTTCTATTTTTTATGCCTCTTTGTCTGTATCCGCGGCGGAGCCGCTGCTCACGGCACGAACATCTGCAACAAGCTGCTTTTCTTCTAAAATTAAACTCATTCCTTTTCTAAGTATCCAGTGAGGGGGGCAGTGTTTATCTGAAACTACAGGAGATCCAGTATTGATCTTTGAGTCATTTCGTTATTGAATGTCCCTCTGCTACATGTACCATGTCCTTGTGTTGGACCAATCTGTGTTATCCCTTAATATAAAGAAGACTAGTTCACTTGAGTGTGAAATGTGACATAGAAAACATGGTTTTAAACGATTCGAATAATAAAAATAAATCTTGTTAGTATGGGGTCAGCAGAATCTGTCTAGGTTGAGTTTGACCTTCGAAGCAGCAAGCTATCACAGCTTTAGCTGCATGAGCAAAGAAAGGATGGGCTGACGTGAAAAAAGAGAAAGAGAGGAGTTTAAGAACATGGAGTGGAGGGTAGAAAAGAAGGAAAGAATAAGGGGAAGTGGGGAGGCTGAAAGCCACAGGTTAGCTTGCTCATTCACCAACAGCATGCTTGACAGCCTCCGGGTCCAAAATGGATGTGCACTCCACAGGGCTCACGGCCGCTGCTGAGCAACAGAGACAAGGAGCAAAGAAAGTGAAGGCAGGAAGCCAGTGAAGAGGGACGTGTTTGAAAGAGCACTGCTTTGTCTATTGTACCGAGGCCAGTGTGGGGATAACATACAGTTTGAACAGATCTGCTGCTATTTGTGAGAGATTGAAGTTCTGGGGATGAGACCATGGTAACTCTAATAATCATGTGTAGCAGATAAAGACATGAGAGATCAATTGGAGCACATTGCCAACCCACTATAAATGGTTATTTCAACACTCATGTTTTAACCTTGCTTCATGTATTAAATTGGGTTGTGACCATTAAGTTGTGTTTTAAAGGGATAGTTCAACATTTTGCCAAATTGGCTCATTGCCATAATCCCTATAGTTTTAGGAGTAGGTTTGTTACCTTTATTTGTCAGTGCAAGCTGTTTTTAGAACGGTGGAGCAGAGCCACAAGCTGCTCAGAGCTACGCTATAGGCTAATGGGATTTCTTGGTTTACCTCATCAAACTCACCAAATACACAATCCAACAACTCCAAAATAATAAATTATATGCACGTCAAAAGAGATGAAATAAAGTGTTGATATGTTGTTTTATGTTGTGCAAAGCTAAATAATAAGACCACTGCATAACCAATGCAGCTGATGCTTTCTGTATGCATAAGATTCAGGGTCAGACAGTTCTGTGCATGGATGTGTTTCCTAATCACAAAAAGAGCTATTACCTAGGTGGAACAAAACACAGTAGAGCAGCACAGGTGCTGTGCCTGTCCCTGTGAGTGGCCCTCCACAACCACTCAGCTGCCAGAAAACATGGTCTGTTGTGAGGGAAAATGGTTGGAGGAGTGCTGTGCTTGAACTTGGCTGAGAGTCACATCCACTCAGCTGCTCCACTTGGGTTCCTACAGAGCGACTCCTACAGCTCCACAGTGATAAAGTCACAGACCTGTTCACCTGAAGTGGCTGAACTACAGCGAGGAAGTCAGAAAGCTGCAAACAGTCACACCAAAGAGAAGAAAACTTGTTGTGTATCTAGCAGGAAGGTGACATTGTGTACATTTTATTTGAGCATTTGTTCACATAAACAGCGTGCAGCCTCTACAGACCTTGCACTAAGGGTCGAAGTTTTGTCTTCTGTCGTGCCAGTCAGACAATGGCTTAGTATCAGAGGCTCACAAGAGAACCGGTTGCTTTTTGAATTATTTCCACGGATTAGACGCCTTGTTATATAAACTGGGGAAGGACAGCAGAAGTGGAAGAGAAATTAGAAACAGCATATGACAAAAGCCTTAAGCTAAACTGGAGAGCCTGGCATTGCCATAAGGCTGCTTAAGGGACTTTTCAAACTCCAAGTAACTAATTCGGTCTGTTTTTCATCCACAACCTCTATCCTGTGTCTCCAGATAAAATGTAATATTTCAATCCTAAGTCTGAATGTGAAGTGGTTATACAAAGGTTAAATGACTCACTGAAAAATAAATTCAGAAAATAGGTTTTTAACTTGCAGAAGGTCATGCTAAAGGCCCAGCATGGAAAGATTTTTGTTGAGTTCATGGTGCTGCTCATTTAGTCTTCTCAGACACATGATTCACCACCGGGCTAGTTTATTGTTACACTGACCACTGCAAAATGTGCATTTTCTAAAGTGTACAGTGCTCTATCTCTGCCATCTTGTACTGTAGGGGCTACTCAGTTTCTCACCACAGTCTGGGCTCTATAGCTAATTCTGCAGAAATGTCTCCAGCTTGTCTCCAGCTTTCACTCATGTGGTCCCTTGGTCCAGTGAATACAGGAATGCTTCTGAGCATCTTAAAGCAATGATGCATCATCCTGCATCTGCCCCCAATTCCACTATGACATTTAAAAGTATAATGAATGCAAGAGAAGATTTGTCACAAGACAGATTCGATGAAAATGTGGTTCAACAGTACAAAATATGTCTTTGCATTTATGTCTCCTGCACCTGTCTTTCCAGATCTGCCCTAAACTGATTGACTTGAACCAATGTGGACATTTTCTGCATCACACAAGAAACTCATCTATGAAACAAGAGAGCTTTTTCCCGTTTGTTCATTTGGCCTGTGCTCTTTGTTAAGAACCTTTTGTGATTTGTTTCCCCCTTGATTAGAGGAGAGATGGAGGAGGATATGCAGCAAAGGTCTCCGGCCTCCTACTGGGGGAGAAGAAGTTTTGTTTCACTAATTTCTTCTGCACAGAATTTGTTCCAGTTCCTCCCTTCATCCCTCTGCTCTCCTCTAAATAAATCCTATTTTTCTCACTTGGTGACTGCCACCAGCCTTCCTTTGCGACAACCTTCAAATCAAATGCCAATATTTTACTGTAAAATCTCACTGCTTGTTGGTTGCCATGTCAACCCTCCTTGACAGCAATCACAATAAGCCACAAAGTGCAGGTTTTTAAAATGTAGGAACAGCCCTTTTACAATTTTTTACAGAATCACCTGATCTCAATCATTTGAGCTGACCACAATTATTTTGCATAAATCATTAAAAAGGTTTCCATTCATCTGTATAAAACAGCTGGATGAAACTAACAGAAATGTCAGATTACCATCACTATTTCCTTGTTGTTCACATTGTGCCTCCTTCTTCTGCTATGGTTTAATGACAATCATGGATTTAGTACAAAGCCTAAAAACAAACAGAATGCAAATGTTATTAATGCTCCAATGTTAAAGCCAACAAACGGCTCTTCTCCTTCTCCTTTATAATTAAACTATGTTTAGGCTTATTCTATAATAGTGGCATGAAATCATTAAATTGATAATTGTTTGGCAATTAATGGTCATTCAAATTTCATGATTGTGACAGCCATAGTGTAGAACTGGTGAGAATGTGTATGGATGTTCTTTGTTTAAAAGATATTTTTTCGGTGTTTTTTTGCCTTTATTTGATAGGACAGTGTAGAGAGACAGGAAAGCAGGGTGAGAGACTGTGGGGACGACATGCGCAAAGGTTACTCTCGGCGATCAGCGCTTCAGGCCTACATGGGGCGTGCTCTCTAACCACTCTACTACTGAGCATGCTCTTGGAGAATGGATTATTCACTCACACCTTAAGAAATCTTTAACCAGTTTGTCAAGTCAAAACCAGGAACAAACTAAAAGGCACATCTAAGAATCTACACCGACTCAATCTACTCAAGAAACATGCACAGAAGGAAATAAATTCAATGTGCCTTCTAAGTGGGTTGCATGAGGACAGTTTATACATAATGCATACATATGGTTGAGTCATAAAAATGTGGGATCACATGACTCTGGTAATCCAATTGAGTTGGGTTTGTGGTCAGACAGATGGAGGGACAGAATGATTAGAGGTCAGTGGGAATGAAGGAAAAGAGGAGGAGAGGTGGGACGGGAGGAGCGAGGGAGGAATGGCTATGAGGGAGAAAACATGGAGGCCCAGCGTATGGTTGCAGCTGATAGTGGCTATCAGCACCCGACACGCTCCACAAAACAACCAACACTGAGATAAAGGCCGCAGGAATCTTTGTTCTATACATCAGCACACACACACACACACACACCGTCTAATACACACTGGGAAGTTCAGCTCAATAGGCAAATACACACCCGTTTGTGCATATACTCGCACAAACTCCCGACTCGTCACCATCATCAATCTGCTTAGTCCGCTGTGTTCAGCCGTTATAAACACTCTGGGGGCTGAGAGTGATGATGATGATGATGATGTGGCCGGCTCCTTGGCTCGCACCGGCCACCGTCTTCCTCGGAGCGTGGCTAGGGCCGATCACGTCGCGGACAGACACGGACGGAGACACATGCACGCACGCACAGTGACGGATGGAGTGTAGTGAAGGATACTGGAGGGAGTGCACTCCTCTCTGATAGATAGCAGAACTGAGTGGTATGACAGAGGAAGCAAAGCCGCTTCCCTCATCTGTCCATCATTCGCTGCCTGGAATTTGCCGCCCTCTTTTCTTTCTTACTGACTCTGTCCTCTCCTGTCTGTCTCTGCCTCCGCCGCCTTGGACATGTGCCTCTCATTCTCACTTGTCTCACCTCTCCTCTCCTCTCCTTGGACATCTGCCTCCTCCGTTCCTCTTCACCCTCCCTCCCCCCCTCCTCGCCCATCTGCCTGCATCTCAAAAGCAGCTCTCGTGCTGATAGATGACAGTTCACATCTTGTCTTGTCTGGTCCCCCACCGACACACACAGGCACGCTAACACACACCACCCCCCTCTACCCCACTCCCCATCCAGTCCTCCATCTTCTTCAGCCCTTTTACTCCTCCACTCCATTTAAGCCCCGCTCCTCTGTCTGTGTGGCTTCCTTCAGGCGTACTGCGAATGGCTCTTATCTGCTGCAGTGGAACATCTGAGATACTCTTCAGAGTCCTGGAGCAAGTCAAACACTCTTGCACACACGCACACACACAGGAATGCATAATTACACGCACTGAGATTTAAAAAAAAAAAAAAAAAAAACATGCATAAAATCCCCAGATAGGATTAATTAAGATCATTAAAGACCAGACCAGACAAGACACAAACAAAGATCCCACAGTACAAACACTAGCTTTCTCAGTCACGCACTACACTGCACTTCACCTGAAATATTTGTCAGCTTCTTAAGCTTCTATTCAATTGATATTATTTACATATAGATGTCTTCTTTCTGAAAACTCATCTCACACTATTTTTTCAAGCAGAGATTTCCACATGTGAAATTCCTGGGCCACAAACAACAAGGGATGAACAGTAAATTCACCCGCAGTGTCTCTGTGTTCAGGTCTGGGAGCAGAAAGTGATCAGCGGGCCTGTGTGTGCTTGTGTCGGGGCTCTCCACTGAAGTCCTTTGAGAATCGCTGCCAGTGCCAGATACAGTGCAGCTCTGGCTCTCATCTTTCACATCACCTCATTTAGACACCTCCTAAGAGCAATCCATGGACCCTTTGAAGTCAGGACAAAGCGGTCGGTTTAGAGAAATCCATTTTTCACTTTCCTTTCTAGAGGCAAAGCTCTTTGTCTTTTTCCTGTCTGCGCCTGTGTCTCTTCTTGTCCAGGATCCTTCCTCACGCACTCTGTGGTTATACGTTCTTCTGACTCCACACTTTTCTTTTCATCCTAAATTCGAACAGTTTGATGAGAGCAAGAACAACTAAACATTAAAGGGATATTTCAAGGTAAATGCAAAAGAGACTCCTTGCCAAAAAACGACTGCCCCCGACGGGAGCGTGCATTGGCGGTTATATGCATTTACCCATGCATTTGCCTCTAAAACAACTCTGTCTCGTAACGTTCTGTTATTATCTCATAGCTAGTGAATGTGCAGGTCACAACTTGTCCATGAGAGCGTTTTGGAGTTGTTGGATTGTGTATTTGATGGTGTGTTTTGAGGAAAACCTGGCAATACCATGAACCTCCATGGTGTTATCTGAGCAGCTTGTATCTCTCCCCCGCCGGTCTCAAAACACCTTGCACCGACAATTAAAGGTGACAAACCTACTCCTATAGACTAAAGGGATTATGGCAATGGGAAAATTTGCCAAAATGTTGAAATATCCCTTTAAACGCTGTCAGGGGATAACGAGGGAACAGAACACCGGCCAAAATATGATTTACTTAATTGCCAGTGTAAAGAGAGTGTAAACTCCGTGTTGAAACTACTGCTGTGCTACTGGTTAGAGGCTCATGTTCAAAGGTGGACAACTTCTCACCACAAATCATCATAACCTAAAATACTGCTACAATAGGCCTACTTTATTAATCCCCAAAGGGAAATACATTTGTCTGGCAGCTCATCTACAACCGCTGTTGTTTTTTGGTTATGGAGCAGATGATCTGTGTTGTTCAGAATGGACTCTAACATCTTCAGTGTGCATCTCTTCACAACAACCTCCATCAGGGAAACACGGATGAAATCTCTTGATATTACGAAAAGCGCCACTGGATGTGTAGTCTGTATCCTAGCAACGATTCATGGAGAACTTCACATGGAGCTTCAGTAGTAGCCACTGATGGGATCAGCTACACAAGTTTTGTATGAAAAAAATGTCTTTTTGCTGAGTCTTCACTAGTATCTCCAGCTCATCACTCTTTACTTGTTGGACAGAGAGTTGACATTTCCCATGAGGACTGACAGCAGAAAGGACCAACAGGACATCTCCTCTTCCAAGCCTTTAACCTTTGCACCAGCACAGCAACCATGAAAACACCTCTTCATCTCAGCTGGAACAGGGTGGCGTCCTCCAGACTCGCTCCGTTTTCAATGAAAGAAATGAAACAAACTCCTCTCGTATCCATCAGTAGCTGACAGTACGAAAAAAAGGATATGAACTAAGAGCTACCAGACTTTGCTGCTACCAGTTGAAGCGCATGTTCTGGAATAATTATCACCTGATTCAACAATACAAATCCGCAAGAGCCACTACAGACAAATGTTTTTGTTAAAGGGATAGTTCAACATTTTGACTTTACATGAATTTACCTCAACTCTGTCTCGTAATGTTACATTATTATCACATAGCGTGGTAAATGTGCAGGTCACAACTTTTCCACAAGAGTGTTTTGGAGTTGCTGGATTGTGTATTTGATGAGTTTGATGAGGGAACCCAAGAAATCCCATGAGCCTCCGTAGCGTAGCTCTGAGCAGCTCACAGCTCTGTTCTGTCGTTCTAAAAAAAGCTTACACTGTTGTCGGTGTAAGCTTTTTTTAAGGGTAACAAACCTACTCCTAAAACTATAGGGATTATAGCAATGGCCCAATTTGCCAAAACGTTGAATTATCACTTTAAAGGGGACCTATTATGAAAATCCACTTTCTATAGGTTTTGTAGTGGTCCCATGTGTTCCCGGGGCCTTTCTATGACGCCTGAAGGTGAAAAAAGTCTGTTCATTCCCTCAATTGATTTTTACACTTTTTTGAGACCGTGTCTCCAAACGGGCGAATTGAAAGTGCTGGCAGACTTGACGTCAGGATGTGTTGAACTCGAGTAACTCCACCTCCCGGTACTTCCTTATCCTCCCCCTGGGCAAGTCTGGAAAAACGTTAGCTCCGCCCGGTGAGCCATTTCCTGATCAGCGAGAGTCGCACCACCTCCACCCCCCCTCGTCCGTCCGTCGGCCCGTCATTTCACATGAAACGTAGACGGGAGCATCGGTCGGTAACGCTACCGCGGCCGGTAGATGATCATTTTGAATCACTGACTGAAAAACAGCTGCCCAGCCGTCATTAAAAATGAAACCGCGGATATTGGCCTGATACGGCTTTTCATCAGCGCTGCGGTGCAGCGGTCCTCATCACGGAGTGAGAGACATGATCCTGATCTGAACGAGGAAGTCTCCTCTCACGGCGCAAAACCTTATTCTCCGGTAACTTCTCATCAGTCCATAACAGTGTAGCCTACAGTTTGTGCTGCTCCTCAGTTTCACTCGTTTTTTTTATTTGACAGTTTGATGGCTGTAGGAGCCACCATGTAGGCGATCTCCTTCTGTCACAGTAAAACATTAGTATTTTTTCAGACAAGATGCGAGTCTCATAAACTTTTTTTTTTTTTTTTCGGAAATCAATACCCGACCCCAGCTGTCTCAATGTCAACATTGGCACATGTACCTGTAGTGAAAACCACACCCTCTCCCCGTGACAGCTGTGGAGTGGACGTGGTTTACACATAATCATTTGCATTTCAAGGTGCAGACACAGAAACAGCTCGTTCTCAGGAGAGCTCTGGAGAGACACTTTTAGATTACTGAGATCTAGAGCTGCAGATTGATTTGGGGACAATACACTATGAATACAATATGCTTGGACAACTTAAAACCATATGAAATAGATGAAAAATAGCATAATATGGGACCTTTAAGACTATAACGGAGTAAACAGCCCTGTGGTAATCAAATCTTTCTATATATAAGAACAACATGTTTGAGGAGCATTGCCTGTGCCATCTTACACACCTCATTAACACAGACTGCCTTCATCTGTCAGAGGATATCTCTGGTCTCCGCTTCCACTGTCAGTCACACCGTGCTCGGTTCAACTGTGCCACCGCGGTAATGGCAGCGCCGTTAGAGAACAAAACATACAACTCAGCCAGCAAATGAGTGTGTGTTACCACCAGCCAGGTCGATGTCCCAATCAGGCTCTACCCACAATCCATGTGTCTGTTTATCCTCCTCCATGGGCAATTACCTGCGTTTGTCAACAGGTCCTAAAAAAAAATACTGTAGCCACACATGCAAACACAACACGTTCAGAAAACAATGAGGAACACAATGAGAAGTGTCTGTCACTGCCAACCTGGCTTCGCCTCGTCTGCTTATGTCCTAATGAAATGTAATTCTCTCTGTCCCTCTCCTCCTAATGGGCCAGGTGTTGGTCCTTTCTCTCCCCATCATGTAACTCTCTCGAGGAAGACTCTGGGAGAGGAGCTGGTACTTTAAGTATGACAGACTGCTGTGTTTCCTGCCTTGCCCCAGAGCTCCTCCAAGCTGTTTAAATCTGACGCCTTCTTATGGTTCCACCAAATTGAATTGACTTTAGTGGGGAAAGAGAAGTGACTGACCCACATTTGTGACACACTTAGTTACTTTAGCAAAAAAAAAAATGGGACAGCGAGAGGAAGTGGGAAATTTCTGGAGGTGGACAACAGGAGTGATTGCTTGGCAGAAAAATGACCAGTAATCTGTATTTACCAGTCACAAAACAGAAGTGATGTGTTAAGTCTGCAGCGTGCGATACACTCAACACTGTGATAGTGGATGAAATACCTGAGTGAAGTACATCAGGGAAGGTTGTGGTTTGAAATGTAAATCCTTCTGTTGAGAAGATTTCTTTGATATTTTTCCAACATTTATTCACTTTGTACGTACGTCTCTGAAAAGACGTTAATAATCTACTCTAAAGGCCAAAATGAGTCCCTCAGTGTGTTGTTAATAAGCTTTCTGACACGAACATGCGGAAATGGAGAGACAGCAGCAAGATAATTGCTACGGGCTACAAAGGAATTCAGCTTAAAATGAAAAGCAGCAGGGTGGCATGAAAACCCAGAAAACCCCTGGCTGGTGGGAATTACGGCCCTCTTAGACATCAGAGGCACATCTAATGTAATTATTTCGATTAGTCTGCATCAAAGCAATCAATAATACAAAGCAAAATCTGTGTGAGAGAGCTGTCTAAACATGAGACAAGTCTAATTCAGGGGTTTCTGAGAGAGAACACATGATATGCAGGCCTGAGGCCTCTCTCACACGCTTGTAAATGATTAACAACAGCAGCAAGGAGAGAGAAAAGAAAAGAAATCTTACTCTTTGCTCTTTGTGATTATCTCCACTTATTATCCCACTGACCACTCTACATCAGTCTCTTTGAAATAGAGTTAAAAACCTCTTCTTTCCAGTCGCCCACTTGAATGATTGGTCATTCATTTGTGTGCAGGAAGTAGTGGAAATTGTTCGAAAGCAAAAAGCCTCATATAATTGCCTTATCAGCAAATAGGAACTGAGTGTAAGCCATCCACTTCCACCGTCTCTCCAGCAAAATGAATTAAATGAAATTTATTGAGGCCTTTAAATGAATATGGAAAACCCCTATTGAGACATTAGTTGGGATGAAGAGAGAGAAAGAAAGGGAGAGGGGGAGAAAGGAAAAGGCAGAAAGGCAAATGACAGCTCTTTATATATTAACAGGGTTAAAAAAATAATGCAGTGTGTGCTTCTGTGCAGTGTTAGGAGAATGAATCAGCCTGGTACACTTGTGAAATTGGCAGTGGGAAAAAAGCGAAGCCCGAAGAGGCTCATCACGTTAATCTGTGCTCTCTAACCCTGAGACATTTAAGACTTATGTGATTTTTCTATTAGTGTTCTGTAATGCATCAGCTGCAGGTCTCCTTCAGCATTCCTGAACAGACAGCTGATAATGATGCTGACCCCTCACACAGAGCAACAATACACACTCTGTGTTTTTTTGTGTTTGGCAAGAAAATAGCATGAAACAACACAAGTGTCTTTATGACACCGATCGCCTGTATGTCAAGACACGTTGCATTTGTGTCCTTTGACTGAGTGATCTTCATATCTTCCAGTTATTATCATCTTATATTCAATATTACCAATCAGAGAACACCTCCACCTAATCCTTCTATCGCTTTCAAATATCAAGTCCAAACAATTCTTGGTTGATGTTGTGAGCAATGTATCAATACTAAGTATTAAGTGGGATAATATGACTTTTATGTTCACTGACATATCTGCTTTACATTGGCTCTTTGTATCTCCCTCTGCTGTTAGTTAATTTTTTTTCATTTCATGTTTGTTTACAGATGTTTTCTTTAACTTTTAACACCAACATTTCCACTGTCAACGGATGAGGAATAGTCATAATAATGCAGGGACTGAAGAGCAGCGAGAGAAAGATTCCCACCTCTTAGATTAAATAATCATGAGTTTGCCATCAAAGCTAACTTTAACTTTTGTCAATTTTACAGTATTCTTTGGAGAAGAAAGGAATTATTTATTTAAGACATGTACTTCTTGCTTCAATATTCTTTTAATTTCAGTTCTCATCATCTCTATTGTCAGATGAAAGAGTAGAGAAAGAATGGGAGAGCTTCATTACAGTAGTGGCTGAACTTGTGACCAGCACTGCACAGTCAAAGAGAGAAAATTAAAAAGAAGTTAAATAAATCGCTTTACAAAAGGGAAAAATAAGACTCTTACTCCGTCTAGCCTTTGAATCAAAGCCCAGCATGAAGATCCACACTTGTTTTGGGTTTCATTGTTGTGCCATGTTTTTTCTTCATAAGGTTAAAAGACTCAAAGTAAACTTCAAGGGTTATTCAGTCTTTTGAGATGACACTCTATGTAATAACAGTAAGACAAAAGTGGCAGGATGGTGGCTGCTTATTGGTATTTATTGTATGCACCACTGTGGAGAAGCGCTCCCAGTCTTTAATGTGCAATGACAATAAAGACTTTCAATTCAATTCAATTCTGTGTTAGATTTCATTTCTGAACAGGCAGCAGGATAGCATTGGTCCTGGCTTTACCTTACGGGACTTGAGGTTGAGGAGCTACGGGGAGTTTTGGTGTTTTCACACTACATTTCCCATGAGCCTCCGCACGCACAGTGAAATTCTTGTCGAATAACTAAAGACAGTGTACAGTATACAAAGACAAAACGATATTTATTTATCAAAAATGGACCCATTAACATGTGTGGGTAACATAGATTTGTTCACATTAATATAAGACTATACAACACAGTCTCACTCCCAAGGCGTAATAAACGGACGTTTGGTCAGGGCCCTTGCGCGTTGTCTCCAGACGCTCAAGGTACCCCTCAGCGTGGGACCTGAACGCACAGGGTTTTCAATTGATTTTAATGCAATCCCCTCCGCGGCGATATGTGCCGCTCAGAGCAAGTGCTCCAGCCATCCATTCACTCCTATTCCGATCCGCAATTTGGCCGCAAAAATAACATTTCAACATATTTTTATGACATTTCTAGCGAGAAATGTATGTTTTACTCTCTAAATATATGTTGAATGAAAGCAAATTGTGATTAATTTGTCCTCTAACGATATCAGACAATGTGCTTGTGACTGTCGAGCGCTGTCGAGCCGCTTTGGGCGTCGTGTTGCCATAACAACGGCCCGCAGAGACTCCGTTCCGGAGCCAAAATCATGGATGAATGAAGCCGATCGGCCGTGATGACAGATTTTGACTACCTGCACGCTTTTCCAGCCTGCTAAGCAATGTAAACTGCAACGTGACCTCATTTTAACCGAAAGTATATTCATACGAAGGATTCAAACGATTTACAGGCCGGACCTATTTCACCAGCCGACCGACATGCGGACCACTTCCGCGTTCTACCGAGGATGTGACGTCATTGCCATGGCGCCAACGCTGGACGGGACACTGCCATCTACGGTGTCTCGGACGCAACTACAACACCTTGGTCACGTACCAACAGTGTGTTTTGTCAGTCAGCTGTGATCATGGGGAGTGGAAATTAAGCCAAAGAAACCGTCTTTGATTAAGCCATGTTGATTTAATTCAACAAAATGTGAATAGACAGTGAGGAATCAGAACAGTTAGAATGCTCTTTTTCAACAAAGTCCAAATGATTCAAGTAACTCAAGTCATGTAGGCCTATATTTTTTTTTAATTCCAGAAAACAACATTTCTCCCCCCTTCTCTCTCCTCCCTCCTAGGAACCTTAGTTTATAATATAGTGTAGAATGAACCCATCCACTGTAGTAATGTTTATGCACAACTGCATCAGTTTAGCTAGCTCCTTTATTTCTGGTTTTACATTGGACAAACTGATTAAGGCTCCATTTTCAAGAGACATATTTCTACATCAATTCTTTTTAACTTCCACATGCTTTGGGTTATACGCCTGAAATGTTCAGCGGTTTATCAGGGGACTAGGGCCATCCACAGACCTGTCCGACCTTCACAGGGGTCACAGGTCAACTTTTCATGACAAATTTGACAAATTTTGCACTAATTCTATAGGGAAAAATCACCAATGCTTTGAGCTGGGAAGTTGAGCTGTTATATCCTGGTTCAGACTGTAGAATAGATTGATTCTGCAAAAAATCAGAGTTGTGCTCCATTCAGAAGGGTCAAAAATGGCCATGGTAAGTGTCAAAGGTCACAGGGGTCAAACATCAGAGTGAATCCTAACAAAACACACACGCTTTAAGTAATCATCATGAAATTTGGGTCAGTTGTATATCAGAGAGTCCTCTATCAAAATATTGTGGTCCCGTTGCGCTGGGGGCCCCTGGGGACCCCTGGGGGCCACTTTGCTTTCCCATGCTCCCACAGAGTTGGGTGTCGGGGTGATGGATAAAGGCATCACCGTGAATCCACAGGCCAAATTTCAAGTGATTTGGTTGGTTTCTATGGAAACAGCGGCCTCAAGGAGACAGAGGAATGCGGCTGTTTGAAGCCCCACCTCTCGAAAAGTAATGGCTCGATCAGGACCGAAAGCACGTCAACGTGATTGTCTTGGGCCCCCGAACCACTGATAAAAAAATCAGAACTTCACGACTTTTGGAAACATTTTTCGTCCATTTTGGCTTTTCTGACTCAGAGGGTCTCTCAGGCTTTAAGTCTGACAGGCTCTGAATCTGAAAAGCCAAAATGGATGAAAAATATTTCCAAAAGTCGCACAGTTCTAAATTTGATATCAGTGGTTCCGGGGGCCCAAGACGAACGCGTTGATGTGCTTTCGGTCCTGATCAAGCCATTACTTTTCGAGAGGTGGGGCTTCAAACAGCCGCATTCCTCTGTCTCCTTGAGGCCGCTGTTTCCATAGAAACCAACCAAATCACTTGAAATTTGGCCTGTGGATTCACGGTGATGCCTTTATCCATCACTCCGACACCCAACTCTGTGGGAGCATGGGAAAGCAAAGTGGCCCCCAGGGGTCCCCAGGGGCCCCCAGCGCAACGGGACCACAATATTTTGATAGAGGACTCTCTGATATACAACTGACCCAAATTTCATGATGATTACTTAAAGCGTGTGTGTTTTGTTAGGATTCACTCTGATGTTTGACCCCTGTGACCTTTGACACTTACCATGGCCATTTTTGACCCTTCTGAATGGAGCACAGCTCTGATTTTTTGCAGAATCAATCTATTCCACAGTCTGAACCAGGATATAACAGCTCAACTTCCCAGCTCAAAGCATTGGTGATTTTTCCCTATAGAATTAGTGCAAAATTTGTCAAATTTGACATGAAAAGTTGACCTGTGACCCCTGTGAAGGTCGGACAGGTCTGTGGATGTCCCTAGTCCCCTGATAAACCGCTGAACACTTCAGGCGTATAACCTAAAGCATGTGGAAGTTAAAAAGAATTGATGTGGAAATATGTCTCTTGAAAATGGAGCCTTAATCACCTTGTCCAATGTAAAACCAGAAATAAAGGAGCTAGCTAAACTGATGCAGTTGTGCATAAACATTACTACAGTGGATGGGTTCATTCTACACTATATTATAAACTAAGGTTCCTAGGAGGGAGGAGAGAGAAGGGGGGAGAAATGTTGTTTTCTGGAATTAAAAAAAAATATAGGCCTACATGACTTGAGTTACTTGAATCATTTGGACTTTGTTGAAAAAGAGCATTCTAACTGTTCTGATTCCTCACTGTCTATTCACATTTTGTTGAATTAAATCAACATGGCTTAATCAAAGACGGTTTCTTTGGCTTAATTTCCACTCCCCATGATCACAGCTGACTGACAAAACACACTGTTGGTACGTGACCAAGGTGTTGTAGTTGCGTCCGAGACACCGTAGATGGCAGTGTCCCGTCCAGCGTTGGCGCCATGGCAATGACGTCACATCCTCGGTAGAACGCGGAAGTGGTCCGCATGTCGGTCGGCTGGTGAAATAGGTCCGGCCTGTAAATCGTTTGAATCCTTCGTATGAATATACTTTCGGTTAAAATGAGGTCACGTTGCAGTTTACATTGCTTAGCAGGCTGGAAAAGCGTGCAGGTAGTCAAAATCTGTCATCACGGCCGATCGGCTTCATTCATCCATGATTTTGGCTCCGGAACGGAGTCTCAGCGGGCCGTTGTTATGGCAACAAGACGCCCAAAGCGGCTCGACAGCGCTCGACAGTCACAAGCACATTGTCTGATATCGTTACAGGACAAATCAAACACAATTTGCTTTCATTCAACATATATTTAGAGAGTAAAACATACATTTCTCGCTAGAAATGTCATAAAAATATGTTGAAATGTTATTTTTGCGGCCAAATTGCGGATCAAAAATGGATGGCCATTAACAAGTGTGGGTTGCATTAAAATCAATTGAAAACCCTTTGTTCAGGTCCCATTAATAGCGTCTGGAGACTGACCAAACGTCCGTTTATTACGCCTTGGGAGTGAGACTGTGTTGCCTAAAGCAAACTCCTCGGTGTCTCTTTAACAGCACCAAGACTAGGAAGTCAAATGACCTGGAGGAGACTCAACATTTCTCCTTCATGTGATTGTGAAGATCATAGAATATGTTTGTCTCTTTTATGTTGTCTCCCATGTATCTAACTTGAGCTTGATTACAATCTGTCTGGGGTGTTTCTTCACCATCAGCTGACAACCGTTCAAAAACACCATCTGTTCATATATTTTTGAATGTTTCCTTGTTAGTCTCTTATTTTAACAATATGAACCAAAACCTCTACAGTATTTTATTTGGAGAGGACTGAGGATTATAAATTTCAGTCTTTATTATTTTTTTGCAGCACCACAACAAACCGAAGAGCAACATGAGGTTGTGCTCCATCTAAGCTTTCCTGTCAAAGTCTGGGATGAAACAGGAAGGAAGCGTGTTCTCTTATTGAGAGCTTGTCTACAGTGGGACTTCAAAGTCTTTTGGCTGAATGCCTTTATTTGAAAGGGCTCCCCGAGGAAAGCAGCCACCTGGCTTGGCGCAGCGATGGCAGTCAAATCACAGCAGCAGGGGGCTTTTGAGTACTTTGCAGCATCAAAAAACAAGCTGCATGGATTGGATCGTCATGGCAACTGGGCTGGGTTAGTGTTTGAAGTGGAATGGGTGAAGAAAAGAGAGAGTTGCTGCCATCCGTACGAGGACTACGGCAGCATCTGGACCTCCTGGAGCAGAACCGGGCCCTGATTGTCGACAAAAACAGATCTAAACCTGTGATGGCTCTACTCTCACTAAACTGAAAATCAATCCAAACATCCATCAAGACCACACCCTTTATTATGATTACCAGGGCTCTGGGGCAGTGCCTCCGCTAACTTTGACCTGGCAGTGAATGCACCATAACAAAAACATACTGTATTCTATAAAACAGACATACTGTAGCCTATAAGCCTGCATCTCAGCAAAATGTGGGATGACACTGTTTAATACTGTGATGACGATGTGACTTGTGATAGACAAGCAAACATTCAGTTGAGTGTAAAGGTGAATGGCGTCTGTAAATAAAACTTACTCCTCGCATTTCAGGCAAACTTTTGTGGTGTGTTTATCGTGTATGTTGACATAGCGATGATGATGAAACTAAGATAAATCGGTCAACCCTAAGACTTTTGTTTTGGATGTGCAGTAGGCTATATTTCACAGTGTAATCCAACCAGTCATCTCGTTTGATCATAAAGTTTGGGTCCCCTCAGTCATCAAGACAAGCTTCCTATAGAAGTTTTGCACTGATAATTAACATTAATTAAAAAAACTAAAATGTATTCTTACAGTAAATGAGCTTCTATAACTCACTGTGATTCCAGGCAGTGCAGACACGAGGGGTGAATCCTTTAAAGACTCTCCTCTGTCAGCTGGTCCCACACTTAATGATTAAATAACAGAGTACTGTTTAACTTCCAGTGCTGCTCTCCAACCACTAATCAGAGCAAACCGAATCATTATACTAACACAACAAGACGCTTATCTGGAACTTTAGGTGAATCAAACCAAAACCCTCAACAACCTGAATGGCTATCTGACCATAAACCACACATGAACATAAAGGCTATCTATCTCTGCGCTGTCTGGGCAGATACTGTACAGCTCTTAACAAATACTGACTCTGTGACCACAGTCTAACCACAGGACGCCACAAGAAGGCCTGGCTACCAGCAGAGGACAGAGTCTGTAGCCACTGCACAAGAGACAGATTTTTAAAACAGTTCAACACTCAAGTGTCAGTTGTTCATTTTATTCAGGTGTGAACATCCACCAAACTTTTCTGTAGTGAAACATGTATATCTCTTTATCAATGAATTATACTTTTATTGTATCATTATAGAATTGCATTATCCTGTATGCTTCTACAATATTATTCACTTGACATTCATCCCAGTAAACTCTGAATTGAATTAAGACAGGGTAACAGAGAGGGGGGGAGGGTCTCTGAGGACCAGGTGAATCATAAGACACAGTCCAAATTTTAAATGTCATTTTGCTAAAAGCATCAGCGTTTCAATGTGCGAGCTATAAATTCTCCACTGTAATCGATTTAGCGTAATTACAACAAAAAGAGCGGATCAGTAATTTAATCCATCTCCTCTGACCTGTGACAGGAGCACTGAGCCGTACAGAGAGGAGCAGTTACCGCAGCTCTGAAAACTACTGTGACCAGCCGTAACCTCCGATTTCTGACCCGCAATCTAAATGTCGGGTCGTCCCACTGCAACATACCAACCGCAGCTCTTCACTGATCTACGCATCTTATTGACCGATGACCACAGCAATCAATGTCCAACCATCATTCCATTAGAAATGCTCCAGTGAACCGAGCAAAAATCGTTCACAGTGGTGTTAATGAGGGGTAAGAGAAAAAGAAAAGACTCGACTTACCAACTATGTTCATGTGACAGTGTGTAGACAGTGTGTAGACAAACATCTCTCTATATTCTAGGAATGTGATTCTTCACATATGACTGAGTAAAAGAGTGCTGACAGTAGCTGGCTGGTCTGATTCACACGCTTTGTTTAGAAGTGGGTCAAACATGGAGGACTGTGACACACAAACTGTAGACATGCAGGATTTTTAATAGATAACTGGAACCTGATTCAACTGAAAGTCTCAGTTTTCTTCAAACTAAGCCAGCAGCTCCAGGTTTTAATGCTCAATTCAGAGTTTTTGCTCAGATCCTATTTTTTCTTTGTCTGTTCACATTATCATCAAGTGGCCTACATCAGATTCCAGTGTGAACGGTTTCCGGTTCCGAACTGACCCGCATGCGCAAAAGAACAATAACACCGACGCAGGAAACATATAGAGGGAATGAGTATTTTCACTTTTATTTTGAAATAGAAGCTGGAAAAAGTCTGCACAGCTGCTGAGGAGGAAAAGAATGAAGAAAGGAAGGCAAATATATTTTAGTTTCAGTTTGTTCCCTATTTCGGAATAAACTCCTGAAGTGTCTCAGCGTTTGCTTCATTAAGAAACAACGTCAACAAGGTTATTACAACCCAAAGTTTAACACCACGTGTACTTATTTATTTATAATCTCCTCTCCTTCAGCACTCACGTTCTCATAAAGCTGTTCTATTGTCGGTAAACACGCCGCTGCTTGTCAAATTATTCCACGTTTTACCGAGCAGTTCTTTATTGCTCTTTTAGTGTATGTCCTGCCGCATCTTCTTAAAGCAAAACCTAGAGTAAACATTGTAAAGTGACGTAAGGGTTGCATCAAATCCGCCTTAGCTGTTCACACTGCAGTCGCATTGGAAAAAATCAGTTCTGAATCTGATTCAGTACGACATTTAAAAATGGCCTGAATCTGATTCTAAAATGTCAGATTCAATGGGACTTGTGCTGTTCACACTGTCAAAAGCAAATCTGATATGGGTCACGTTCAAGCGATTCAGGTCACTTGAACGTAGCCTAAGTGCCTGACAGATCATCTGCTGGTGCATGAAACCCACTGAATAGACTTGTGTAGCAATTTTTCTAAAATCCCCAAACAGCCAGTCCAATCCTTCCCTCAAGTGTGCAGGTTTGGTTTGCTCTCTTTCATTCTTCCCATGATGACTTTTATCATTTACTGTGTACACACCTGAGCCCTCTGAAGAGAGATAGTGTGTGCCAATATCTCTATTTGAATAATTCCTAATCATCCAAAGGGCAAGGTCAAAGCTGCCTCAACACAAGACAGACAAGACCAGGATGAATTCAGTGGTGACAGTGGTTGATGTTTATCTGGCTGACGGTCTGTGTGCTACCTGCAGCTGCTAGTGGTCCTGCTTGGTGCCGCTGCCAGACCAGTGAGGCAGCGGGGGAATAAAAAAAAACAAAAAACAGGCCTGAACAAGCTCATTCTGACTGATTCAGATGAGTTACGATGCAGAGCTCAACCAACAGTTCAGTTCTGTCTCAGCCATGCAAATACCTAACTGACAGCTACAACAGCAGCCTGGTCTCTGTTGCACATTTAAATCTATTCAAATCATGGCTGTGTCAGACTGACAACTCTAAAGTATGGGTGGAAAAAAAAAAAAAAAAGCGGCGGCTGCCCGGGGGCCAATGAGCTGGAGAGCTGTACGTCTGACATTTCACGGTAAAGGTTCAAATGTTCAAAGTTCACGTTTGGCTCGGTTTATTTACAGCCTATGATAAAAAAACTACTCACAGCTGCCTGGGAGAACAATGAGACTGTAGAGAAAATCGGAAAACGTTTGAGCTGTATTCCTTGCACGCAGCAACGTATCAGAAAAAGCAATTTACTGAGCGTGGGAAGAGATGAGCTATTTATCATCATTTAACAACAGTTGTTAAAACGAAATGTGCGGCAACTGTCATTTCATCAAGAGAAAAATTATCAGTGTGAAATAGGGGTGGCTACCCTCGGAGCGCTGCATCTTCCTCCGGCAGCAAAAGCAATAAATGAAGTGGCCAGGTAGTGATGAAGAGGTAATCGGCATGTCCAAAGACAGTAATGACAGACAGGGAGAGACAGACAGGAGGAGGACAAAGTGGCAGAGACAGATCTGAACCAAAATGAGGAAAGTGAGAACGAAGCAGAGCTTTTATCTGTCGCCTCTTTGAGCAGGGATAGTCAATTTCCATCACCTTTTGCATCACCAGTAACGACACATCTCAGTGCTGCACATCAAAATTTCATTAAGGCTTTGCTTCAGCACCGGAAAAACCACCCTTAAATTTTTTACGCCTGAAATGAGAGAGGTTCTCCTTGACAATGTTCAAGTGAGTGCAACAACACTGCTTAAGAGCAAGGTAGTGTAATCATTTAAGTCATCCTCTTCCAAGGTAAGTCTCTTATTTCATTCTGCTCCTCTGTCATACATTCACCCAGCACTCGGTGTCAAACTGCATTCTGTGTGAACTGTGTCAGATGAAAGGAATCAACACATTAGAGATCATTTTTGAATAAGTGGTCCGGAAATAGGCCAGCATAAATGTTATAAATACCTGTGCCTATGAGACAATGAGAAGCTTAATCATCCTCTTCACTCTGCTGCCAGACAGAGCAACCTTTGATTAGGCCCACATGAGCTGTCTGCTGGCACCAACTCACACTGTACAGGAGCACTCAGCCTCACAACAACTACATTATTCTGTTGTGTTATGAACTCTATTGTACCATCTATGACTAATTTAAGCTTCGAAATTCGTTTTTTTCTACCCATGACTCATTTCCTGTCTGTAACGCAGTTTTAATGGAAGAGCAAAACAATCAGATTGTTGTGTTTCCCAAGTGATGTTAAAAATATTACACTTATAATGAAGCAGATGTGTGAGCTGGTTGTAATGAGTTAAGAAAACAGGAGCAGTGTATGACTTCTGTTGCAGCAGGTAAAGTGACAAGAGGGCAGGTTTACTCAATGGGAACTAATAAGTGATAGGGGAACACTATCATCATGCAGGGGTTATCCTTTAAACATCAGTCAGAGCAAAGTCAACACTTTGATTAGAAGTGATGGTTGCTATCCTCAAGGATGTAGAAAACAAGAAATGCTGACTCTGCTGCTCTTTCACAGTCGCACCAATGAAAGAATGTACAGTATATGTTGTAAATTCTCAAATAGAAGCACAGGCTTTTATTTGCTTCAACTGCTGAACTGAACCGGCTTTTATTTGAGACAGGCATCTATGGAACTGGTTTCTTATTCATTTCGCACAAAACCTTTGCTCAGCAATGATGGGAATACCTCAAATCCTTTAATTCTTACTGTTTAAAATAGTAAGTATAGAAGGAAAAAGCCGGATCTGGAGCATACATTCATTTAGAAGTTTTAATTGGCACGACTGAAGTTTTTCTATATAAATGCATGCTCCGCCTGTCAACAGGCCGGACTGGCCCAGACCCGACCGGACCAACCTCACCAGGCTGGTTTGGGTCAAGTTCAATATATACAATAACCCGAGTAAGACCACAGGCTTCCTTTTTTTTTTTTGGCCTGGATCGGACCGAGAATGACCTAATGCTATGATTCAGGCCGTGTCTGGTCCAGGTTTAAATACCTATGGGTCGGGTTTTTTATTTTTGATGCCCGTTTAGAACTCTAGCATGAATAAGCAAACAAGTGATTTGGGGTTTTGAGAGGTTTTATATATTCACAAGTACTTGCACAGAAAATAGACCCGGCTTCTAATTGAGACTGTTCTTATTTACTCAAACCTGTAGCCAGACCCAGGAAGTATAGGACACCGGCATCTATTTGAGACTATAGGCTTTTATTTGAGATTTTATGGTATTATATAATAGGATTCATATTTAGAGAACACAGCATTCCATTCCATAGTTGTCCTGTTACTTTCTCTGACCCCTGCACATCCCTGACTCCACTGACTGCGGACTTGTATTAAGTGTTTTCTTCAGTTGCTTCTGCAGCGTCAACATGGTTTTACAAGCCATGTGATTGGGAACCCTTATCACTTGAATCCAGGGTGTCTTAGCCCCTCTTCTGAGCTGCTGCCAATGTTAAGTCACCTCCATTACATCGGCAGACTCAGCTGAAGTGCTGAGTTTCACACTGAACAGTGTTGGCACCAGCAGAGTCTTTAATCAGCCAAAAGGCTCTAAGTGGACCCCCAGAAAAAACCTCTTTCCGGATCTGTGGCTCTAAGTTTTGTGAACAGACCTCAGTTGTTCAGGAGAGGAAATGAACAGAACCATGTCCTTCCTCCACCTCCCTCTCAGTGTGTATGCGTGTGTGTGTGTGTATGATTTTGTTTACACACAGACCGGCACAGTGGAGTGGAAAAGAAGTCCTAATCAAAATTTCAAGAGAAACTCAGGCGCAAACAAAGCTCTCTGAAATCACCCGCGAAACAGCTAATCTAAAAGACTCCGCTAACGCTTTTCTTCCTTTCACATTTCTCTTTTCCTACTTTTGACTCTTTGCTCCAGTGATTCGCTGCACAACGTCACGTCCACACATATACGGGCCACTGTTTCTCTATATTAAAGTTCTGCGCCGCTAAGCAGACAGGTCAACAGTTTACATTCCCCTGTTTAAAGGTGGCTGCTCTGAGCCAAGCTGTTGTTCATATCACCTAATAAAAACCGCAAAATGGAAAAGGGCTGTTCTTGTTTTACATTTTGTTGTAGAAACATTCACTGATCCCGAGTAACATCGTGTCGACTCACTTGCTTAACTGTCACAATATTTAAATGTTGCAGTAACAACAGCTTTTCTCCTGCTCTTCAACCAATGAATCACATCTATAAAAGATACAGTACAGCTACATCTGAAGCTGATTATCAATAACCCTGCCCTGAACTTCCTACAGTGTTGATAACAAAGCCCAACCCTCACCTGATTGGCTCATATCCTCTACAGGTAACGGTAGTGTCTGAACATCTTATCTGAACAGTGAAAAGGTTTTCCTCAGCATTCATGAGTGAAAAGACTCGTTTTTGTCTTCTGAAGCAAAACACTACTGAGAGGTTTGATCTAATGGTTTAGGAAACAACAGTGTGTCAGGGAAATGATCTGCAGTACCTAGACCTCGTCCTCCCTGTGCTGTGGTCCACTTTACACTTGTAAGATGAAAAGCACTTTGTATCGCAACATCAGACATTTGAATGGGAGCTAAATATCACTTCTGAATGCTGCACATTAACTGGCGGTGACACATCCGGGGAAATATGTTGACACTTGCAGAATGTCACTCGGTGGGTTTACGTTTTAAATGGTTTCAAATAGGTTTGCTTTAAATCAGTCTGTTTGAAGATTTCATTTTGAGCGTATACCTGGGTCACAAAGTGAACTGGTTGGGTGTCTACATGCGCCGACGAAACAAATGTTTCGAATGTGCGTGCAGCCGTGAGTGATTGCTACTATGGTTACACAATATTGATTAGAGAAGTGCTGCAGCTGTGTCAAACAAAACAGAAACATGGAAATACATCGTTTGTCTGTTGTTAAGTCTTTGCAGTTATAATATTACTCTTTATTAAACAGCAGCGTGACATACTGTCCATTTTTAAAACACGTCTTAAAACCCATTTTTATTCCTTGGCTTTCAACACAGCTTGAGTCCCTACCTCTGTTTTAGTGCTCTATGGTCGGTTTTTATTTATGGTATTTATTGGCTACCTGGTTGAGTTTTTATATTAAATTTAAAATTGTTTTATTGCTTTTAAATTGTTTTAAAGGCAATAAACAATTATTACTATGTTATATGTATTTTTCTGTTAACTGTTTTATTTTTTGCATTAGGCTATGTACAGCACTTTGTTGCAGCTGTGGTTGTTTAAAGGGCTTTATAAATAAACTTGACTTGACTTGACTTGACATACAATGCCTACTGTTAGAATGCAGCAGCAGGAGAAGAAGGGAGTGTGTATGTAATATGTTACCGGCGTAATATTTTGATCTTTTAGTCTGTCCAGTAGTAAATAGATTTCTCTTCAAGTCCATCTTGGGGCGGTGGATTTCTTGCCGGCCGTGGAACACTGGACCAGCTCTATACCCTCCGCAGGGTGCTCGAGGGTTCATGGGAGTTTGCCCAACCAGTCCACATGTGTTTTGTGGATCTGGAGAAGGCATTCGACCGTGTCCCAGGTGGGGGTGCTCCGGGAGTATGGGATCGGAGGCCCTCTGCTGAGGGCTGTGTCCCTCATGACCGGAGCAGGAGCTGCGCCGGCAATAAGTCAGACCTGTTCCCGGTGCATGTCTCCGGCAGTCCTTTGTCACCGGTTCTGTTCATCATCTTTATGGACAGAATTTCTAGAGCCAAGGGCCGGAGGGGGTACGGTTCAGACATCTCTGCTTTTTGCGGATGATGTTGTCTTGTTTCAAGGACCTGCAGTTTTTGCAGCAGTGAAGCAGCTGGGATGAGAATCAGCACCTCTAAATCCGAGGCCATGGTTCTCGACCGGAAAAAGGTGGCATGCACCCTTCAAACCTGCCTCAGGTGGAATTTCAATCTCGGGGTCCTGTTCAAGTGAGGGAAGGATGGAGCGCGAGATCGACAGGCGGATCGGTAGCGGCTTTTCAATCGGTCCGTTTGGTGAAGAGGGAGCTCCAAACCTATTCCAAACCTCACCTTGGTCATGAAATCTGGGTAGTGACCGATAAAACTGTCCAGGGTAGAGATAAAGCCCACCTTACTCTCCTCCACATCGGTCAGCTGAACCTGTAAATGCCCCCTGGACGCCTCCCTCGTGAGGTGTTCCGGGCATGTCCCACACAAAGACCCAGGACTGGAGTGACAAAACGCCTCGGGGTGCCCCCGGAAGAGCTGGAGGAAGTGTCGGCGGAGAGGAAGTTTGGGGATCCCTGCTATCTCTGTAATAATGGATGGATGGATGGATGTAATGCTTCCGATTTTTTAAGTTTATTAATTATTTGTTCTGGTGTTGGAGTGACCCCAGCCTTGGCCATCTCTTCCACAAGTTCAGTACACAACTCGCTCTTTCTTGTGCTGCTTTCTAGCTTCTCTTTAAATTGTGTCGACGCCCAAATTGCACCAAACATTTGACCACCGCTGATGTCACAGTTTGTGAGTAATAACCAACTATTTTTTAGTTCCGTTGATAACCGACTTTTCAGGTTCTGAACCTATTATTGGTTTTGGCCAGTTCAAAATTGAGTTTGGGAACCGGAACCATGGAGCCCTGCTGGTGTGAAACCCTATAGATTGTATGGGTTCAATATTTTACTGCCATTTTAACCTTTCTATTCATTATTGATATAACTAATGGGATAGCAGACAAAGGGTTTATCAGGTAAGGCATGGCTTAATAGTCCTGTCTAATTGATATTCTACAGTACAAAGGTGTAACGATGAGAGCGATGGATTGATAAACTGGGCGAATGAAGAGAAGAACTGCACCAAGAATAAAATGGGATTCTAACAGGATGTTACTGCATTAGGTTACAAGTCCATTCTGTGTGTTTTTACAAATAAGTCTGCAAGGTTTATCAATGGTGATGTTATCAGAGGCTTCATTACAGCATCGTCCACAGGTTCAATCTCGTACAAATTAAATGTCAGCCTAAATTACGACACCCAAATGCTAATGTGCTCTGAACGTGACTCAGGGAAAACCATACAAACTGGCCATGACATCGCTCATTCCCTTCACAACACCTGTCATTATTTTCATCTTCTTATAGTTCCTCTTTCTCTCCTCCTCTCTCTGTTTTTCTCTCCCTCTGTCTTTTGCTCTCTACAGGTACAAAATGAAAAAGGGCCTCTGCGTACCCAGCCATAACTTGGCAGAGGTCACAATTCACTTTCAGTAGATTGGCTGGAGATTTATTCCTTGTCTCTAGCTCCCATATAGTGCTGACGGAGGTGGAGGAGCAGCAGCCGGTAATCACAGAAAATTGCTGTGTTGGGGAAAACAGATGTGTGAACTGCAGAGCAGAGAAAAAAAAGGGAGTGTGTTTGTATTTGTGTATCAGGCGTGTGTTAGGTTTAACATTAACCCAAAGCAGCCCCGCCTCAGCCTGGGCTCCGGATTAGGTCAATCGCAGGCTCATTCACAAAATGTCCCACACACACGCGCAGGCTGCCAACTGTGTGTGTGTGTGTGTGTGGTTTTGGCCTGGGGTAAACTGTCTTTCACCTCTGGACATCACTCACTGCCATATGCTGCACACTTGTCCCGTCAGTGTCCTGAAACTGGCACAGTGCTGAAACATAAATCTCCCCAGAGAAAGCCTTTAACCTGCTGTTATAGTGCGCGCACACACACACACACACAAGGAAACAATGCTATCAGTTTCAGCACGGCAACATTCTCCAGAACATGAGCGGGGGCCGAACGAGAATGTGACATTTCCAAGGTGTGTGCTGTCGCATGGCAACCATGGCAACTAAACGGAAAGCCTGTTAATTTGACTGAGTCAGTGCACCTCTCCCTGTTCACTCCGTGGCTCCGCCCCTTTGAGACTGGCTCCACCAACGGGAGAAGATATTATTTTTAACCAACTACAGAAGCACCTGTTCCTGGTCGGACGTTACAGAAATGGTCTGAATTCCTCGGGGCTGATTTCTGGTTGACATGGCACAGTAAAGTAGCCAACAATAGCAGAGGGTGGAAACGGTCGCTAAGTGACTAGCGTATCACACTGCTGATGATTTTTTTTTTAAGGCTGTGACTGCCTAATTTCACAAATTAATTCTAGGTAGAAGCATAGATCTCAAAATAGAAGCTTTGCAGATTTACCAACGTGTCTCTGCCCACGTCAAAGTCTGTGATCACAAATAATGATAAAACACAAACGGGGAGTGAATATTTCACAACTCTGAACAAGGAACCAATAAATATATTTGTAGTTTCCTGTTCCTAAATGTAATATGGGAAAGCACCTCACCTGGATGCTTTCTAAACTTCAAAGGAGTGATTTAATAAGTATGGGAAATCTGCCAACCTCTGAACTGTGACTAACATTTCCTGATTTGATATGATAAGAGCAGCACTGGACTGACTTTGTCTAAAATCACATGATTATTGACACTGCCATCCATGGTCATCATCACTGCTGTTATTGCCGTCAGTGTCACTGTCGGATATTTCTCCAGCTGTGTAAGCGCTTGTACATTGTGTGTCAGTGAGTGCGTGTATCCAGAACAGTGGGGTCTTTCAAGGTGAAGGAGAGAGCATGGAGAAACATATAAAGGCAGCCAAATGGACTCTGAACCAAACACATACAAACATAAGAGAATTATGACTGCAGGAGTTTACATAGCAGCAGCCTGTTTAAAAATACAGCAGTGTTGCAGCAATGGGAGCAGAACTGACCTCACACTCGCAATACGCACAGTTTGCACCTGTTTCTATCCACAGAGGACAGAGAAGACCATCAGACTATATTAACAGTGAACAACTTCAACGTCTGATCTTCAACAAGAGTAACATTGTTCGGTCTCCTTTATTGGAACCGATCCACCAGCAGAGGGAGGGGAGCAAAAAAAATCTAATTAAGTTTATCTCTGGATCCAGGATGTCTTAGCTCATCTCCAGAGCTGCTGCCACTGTTAAGTCACCTTGATCACCAACAGACTCAATGAAGAATCAATAAAAGTGTCTTGTTACAAAGTCCTTACAGGGTAAGGCCTCTGTACTGAGACCATATTCAGAACGGTTTTCTGTGGCTTCAACAAAAGCATGGGCAGAGGTAACTAGAGGATTCCCAAAGTCTTGAGTCATCAGCTGAGACGCCAGACAGAAAAGGCAAAGAACAGCACCACGAACCGGACCTGACATTGCATTTCTGTCGCTGTCAAAAGTACACTTTGCCTTTCTGACCTTAAAACATGGCTGAAGTCCACTGTTGGATGATCAGACTTGGACAGAACAGCTCCTCGCTGGATGGATGAGACAAATCTGGGGATTAGCAGCACAGTCCGTGTACCACCTCTCCTCCTCAGTCTCTGGGTCTCCCTCAAATACAAACATCATCACTGCTCTGCAACTTACAGGCAAGTCAAGTTTCTACAATGAAGTGAGGCCGCAGGTCAACACCAGCAAGTCCTAAGTGAAGTCTTGGCACTAAATCTCATTTTTCTAAACATCTAATCCCTTAATCATCAGGAATTAGAGGCAACGTTGGCTGGTTTTACATCTGTTAAACATGACTGCTTATTGATTTGGTTGTTTACTGACCTCGCGCAAAGTTAAGTAATTATGGCGGGTCATCATTTCTCATCAGTTTAAAGCCAGGAACACTGCAGAACATCTGCTATTTTCATTTTGCTGCCATTTTGGCGGCCGACACAGTGCCTGTGTGAAAAGCATGTGATACCAATGGTTAATATTGTGTTGCATTTGCAAATCTTGCTAAATTATATTATCACAATAAAGAACCTAGTAAGTAAAGCTGTCAGACAGATGTAGTGGATATTCCCCTCTAATAAGTGGTACAGAGCACAATATGAAAGGCAGCTGAGGTGAAGCATCAAGAGGCATAAAATGAAAATTCTTAAGAGCAAATACCTCAAGGTTTTACCGGAGTACAGTACTTGGAGTAAATGCATTCATTTAATGGGTAAGATGTCAAATCCAGACCCAACATCTTTAGCAGAGACAGAATCCTTTGTCTCCAAGGCCAGAGTCTACAACACGCAAAAATGTCTATATAAATATCTTTCACATCACAAATGGCTGGTCTGGTTTCCAAGGCTCAGGGATCATACAAAGGCCAAAAAGGTAATGTCTAAAATATACTGTATTATTACTGCCATGAAAACCTTTCAGCTATGGGCTGCTGCACCTGAAAGAAAAAAGTGTAGCGCTACAGTGCAACCGATACTCTGGAGTCCTGGGTATCATTAACATTACTCTTAATCACTGGGATTTGGGAGGAATTCAAGTCATTCAGAATGAAAGGGCGAACATCCAAGTGAAGTCACAAGTCATTGGTATCAAAGTCAAGTTTGAGCTGCCAGGGCTTTTTTTCTCGTTTTGCCAAGTCGAAATTAATCAGAGTCATGATTTGATAACGATGAATCTGAAGTGTTTTTTCTGAAGCGAGAAGAAAACCTCTTTTCTTTTGTGGCATTAAACAAGTGCTGGTGCGAGGCTGCGGGGAAACAGTAAAAGTGGAAATAGAGTAAATAATAAAAACTGTCTCCATCTGTGACAATGTGTGTTAGAAAGTATGCACAGTAGGCACACTGAGTACAGTTCTGCTGTGCTTCTGAAGAATCTGAGGAATGCTTTTACTCTGCAGGCCATCGGCCCGGGTCTCTAACAAACACACACATAACAACTGGACAGAACATCGGCATCGTTGCTTGTTTAAATTGGTCTGTTGAACAGATGTGGTACGATGATGATGAGCCAGAACACACGAGACTGGATGTCTTAACTCACACATTTACCACACATTTACAACGCACTAGTGTGTTGATTGTGGCACAGAGGAATACAGCGGATGCCTTCCTTTATGCCCTAATAGAGTTTTGTCTGGGCTGGGCAATTTGAGATATTATGTGTGCGGCGGGACTGCTCTCATCGCAGAGAGACAGAACAGACACCCACACACGTAAACACACACACACAGACAAAAGCCTCATCATTCAGAATCCTTGCCTTGTGACAGGAGTGCAGGCAATAATGATGAATTGATGCCAAAGAGCCTCACTCACTTCTCTTAGTGGAGAACCACACTCAGTGCTTGTTATCTCTGACCTCAGACACAAACTTTTCCACATGCACAAGGAAGCCAGACATCAAAAGTGGTCCTTGGGATTGTTTTTCTATCCGTCTGTCTCACGCTGTCTCTTTCCAAAAACCAAGTCTTTCCTCATTGACATAATAAGCTGCTCTCTGTGTTCCCAAGAAGGAAAAGTGCTGCGCCCATGGTTTGAATACAGAGGTGTGTGTAGAGGGGTAAAGTCTCCGTCAGCACTCCTGCCTGTGCTCTTGTATGGCCCTGGTAAAATACTCTCATCTAGGCAAACATAAAATCAATGGTGGCTATTAATTAGTCTACCTCTGACTGCCGCTGCTGATACAGTTCTACACACAAATAGAACAGGAGGACATTACACCCGTGGAGCTGTTCGGAGCTGGATTGGTTTTTAAAGAATAGAGTTGTTAGAGGTGGATACACACTCAGGCTCTAAATATAAAAAAGAGAGCAATCAACAGCTTGACCAAACTGAAATAGCCTTTGCAAATTATATACGCACTTTCAAGGTTAAACTGGAAGGAAGTGCTTGTTAGTATCCAGAAACTCATATTTCACAACCTTGTTCCTGGTTATTATAAAAGCCATCATTGAAGCACAGAAAAAAAAAATCACAATGCACTATGGGTTATTCCCACAGGTGTCGGGTTAAGCACTGCAGGTGCAGCAGTTCAGATTTCTCTCTTTTGCAGCCCTGCTCTGTCAGTGGCTTCATTCAGACTGGAGAGTAAGGGCCATGCTTCCTGTTGTGCTACCAGGACTGTGGTCAGTGTCATTAAGCACAAATTGGAAATGGAAACCAATGAGACACAAGCAAACTGTCAAACGTATCTTGCAAAGGAAAACAGGGTTAGCAAATCAAACACATGGTAATCCTGAGGGCAGTCTGGAAAACATCACATTCATCTTTGGGGTTTTTTTTTATGTTCCCTTCATGTCAACACGGCTTTGAAACTGCAAGTTCAAACTGCTTAAATACTCCTAAATGCTCCTTTTCTACTAAAGTGTACCACGGTGGTTACAACCAGAACACCAAACGTGGCCACCACAGATTTTCTCCTGGTGTTGCCATGGTAATGACAGTGGTCCGTGATAAGGTCCGATAGTTTCAAGCAACTGCCTGTGAAACATGAAGACGGATGATCCCTGCACTACGTCATTTGTCAGCTTTTTCCTGAAGCACAGTAACTTTCCATAGTCTCAAAATTAAAAAACTGATGGAATCAGTTTTCTGACAGCTGTCTAAGAACCAAGATAATGTTGGACACAATTTGGATGCACAGAGGTCCGTTCTATTTATTTATTTATTTATTTTTTCATTTTGGCTCTGAGCCCAATGCAAACTCATGCACTGTCCCGGCCAGTCCAGATGGAGGACCTCATATTGTGTGTACCCTATTTGACTGTGATAATTTGATGTTTTGAAGCTTTCAAAACTGAGATAAAGGAAAATTGCTGTTGCTGCTGTTAAAGCATTGAATGAATCTGGCACAAAGGTGTGAAGTCTGCAGTGTGTTATGTTGTGTTGCCACTTAATAAACTCCAAGTTTATTTGGCTTAGAATTTATTTCAAGTACTAAAGCAGCCTGTTGCGTTATTATGTTGTGACTGTGCCTTAAAGGGATAGTTCAACATTTTGGGAATTTGGCCCATTGCCATAATCCCTATAGTTTATAGGAGTAGGTTCATTACCTTTAATTGTTGATGCAAGCTATTTTTAGAACGGCGGAGCAGAGCTGCTATGCTACGGAGGCTCATGGGATGTCTTGAGTTTCCCTCATCAAACTCATCAAATACACAATCCAACAACTCCAAAACACCTATGTGAAGTTGTGACCTGCACATTCACCACGCTATGAGATAATAACGGAATGTTATGAGACAGAGTTGTTTGCGAAGTAAATATAGAGAATGCTTCCGAAAAACTGCCCCTGACCGCATCAGTGGCTTTGCATGAATTTACCTGGAAAACAACTCAGTCTCATGACGTTACATTTTATCTCATAGCGTGGTGAATGTGCAGGTCACAAATTGAGCAGCTCACGGCTCTGCTCTGCCATTCTAAAAATATCTTTCACCGACAACTAAAGGTAACAACCCTACTCCTAAGACTATAGGTATTATGGCAATGGGACAATTTGCCAAAATGTTGAAATATCCCTTTAAGAAGTAAAAAGTGAGGGTGAGGATTTCAAATGGCCTTTACAAATGCAAGTTGTGATATTCAGCCAGACCAAAACATTTGAGTTAGTCTTGCTGGTGTGGTGTCTCACCTTGTTCTGGTCGGTCCAGTACAGGAAGTAACCTTTGGGGTCGACTGTTAGAGTCACTGGAGTCACAGTGGTCGAGTCCTGGAAGAAAACAAAGACATGTGGTTTCAATGTGTGTCTGATTACATCTGTAATCTGTCTGCGTTTTTATGCCAGTTGCATACTTTTGTGTGTATGGCAGAGTATTCTCTGGGCAAAAACCAATTAATTATGTTCTCCTGATCAAAGCATAGTTTTTGTGCATAAATACCACAATCTACAATGGCATTAAAAGTGCTGTTTATGTTGTGAGCACACACACACACAATCCTTTCCTTCTAAGGTACTTTCCACACAATGGCCTGGCATCACCACAAATGACCAAGCAGCCCGGTGTATGAGTGTGTCTGTGTGTGCGTATTTGGGACAACTGCAAACATGAATTGCTGGTTGTTGCACAGCTGATGTTTCCCTCTTGTAGCAGACAAATGCTTTCCCACAGTTTTTACATGCAGACGGCTCCAAACCTCACACACAAACACACGCAGCTTGACCCTGAGGCGTACATGGCAATGCCAGATATTATTGGATGCTTCTATAAAAAGAAAGAGCCATTGCTGTTTCTGTGTCCACAGAGGCCACGGTTCAGCTGAACAGTAGCATATTGTCCTCCTCAATCAGCCATGGCTGTGAGATCAGAGTGATGGAAACGGCATTTGCTGCACAGAGCGAAAAAAAAAAAAAGAATCTTCAAAGCGTCTTCACGAGGCTTCTAATGATGTCCCTGTCGCAGCATTGGGAGATACAGCTAATGGTCTGCATCTGCTACACGCCTGTCATATTTGGGTGTGACCCTGTGCGACTTGCAGTGTAGGATATCATGAAAGGGTTGACGTGGGAGCTGGTAGACGGCGGAGGAGTCTGTGCCGAGGTGGAGGCAGCTATTAGCGCTGCAAAATCATTTCACACTGTCTAAATAAGACAATCACAGTTTATGGAGTCTGACACACCTGCTCCATGACAGAGCCGTAGTGAAACTGACCCCTTCATGAACCCGTGGAGAAATTGAAAAGAAAAGAGCGACAGAGAGAAGGTGGAGAGCGAGGGAACGTAATGGAGAAAGTAAATGAAACAACTTGCTTGGCGCTGGAAAATGGTATAAGCCGACGCATGTGAGGCATCCGCTATAGTGACGTTTGCTATGGCAACCCACCATTCCCGTGAAATCTATTAGAGACTCAAGAGGAACCGTTTTGGCTGCGTTCACATGACCGCACAATCTTTGCAGGCTTGATTGAATGACAAAAGACGCAGCTCATACCGCTGAACGCATGCAACGTACGCACACAGTCCACTCCTTACAGCCTGAGGGCAGGGAGAAAACAGAAAAACCCTCATGTTGGCAGTTCTTAGATACAGCATCTCATAACAACTGAAGCCACGTGTCTCTGATCTCTACCCCAGTAATCCATTGCCTAATTTCTTCTATTCCATTTATACTGATAATATCTCTTTCCTATCATCCATGAATAAAGCGGTTACTTCAAAATAAACTTCACAAAATGATAATGACTGGAATCAATAATTTTACAGTACATTGTTTATAGAAGCAATAAAGTAAGTCAGGAATCTACTGGACTTAGTGGGCAACATGTGGTGTGACGTGATGCATTATCGTGTCAGAGAGAAGGGAAGAAGATGGCCTGAGAGCAGTGGGGATCTGCCTAATGATGTGAGAGCAGTTATTTTCACAGATTCCTTTTCTTAATGTCCTAACTCTCCACGGCCACCACTACAAACACATTAAGCCATTATGGACTCCCAGATCCCCTCATGGGTCTGCTCATTTACGGAAAACATAACTACCTATAACACTGTGGTCTGGATTCTGAGTGATGAGCAGAGCTTACTAACTCTGGAGTG
Organism: Decapterus maruadsi; assembly: GCA_030347415.2. Taxonomy (NCBI): domain Eukaryota; kingdom Metazoa; phylum Chordata; class Actinopteri; order Carangiformes; family Carangidae; genus Decapterus; species Decapterus maruadsi. The sequence continues at coordinate 6,131,782 of CM064891.1, read as the reverse complement.
GTACTGCTCATGCTTTGCTTTTTATGGTGATATCACTGTTTGGAGGCTTCGCCATTAATGTGAACGCATTAGGCGCTTTGTGGCCACCTCTTTGCTGAATTAAGATGAAATTAGTGGCTGGCTCAAGGAAGTGCAAAACACCCGGAGGGACACGAGCCTGGGCCGGAGATGTGGCCATTATCTTCAGGGAAGGGTTTGTACCATTAGCCGTCACCTAAGGAGAGAGGGGTGGGGGGTGGGGGTGGGGGGTTAGAGAGGAGCTTTGAACTCAGCACAGTTTTTCTCTGTGAGCTAATGACACATCTTATGACTTTTAAGGGATTTCATGCTCCCCTGTGGCTCTTGATAATATCCTATTTAATACATGCCAACAAGTAAGCTTCCAAAAATATGTTTACACAGACCAAACATAATCTTTCAAATATTTCAGATCTCCACTGTCTCCGTCAGTGATGCTCACCACTGAGGGTCTGTGGATTTACATGTCTGCCTGTCCTCCACTCTCTCTGAAAGACGCCACAGATGCTGAATGTACAATTTGTGCCGACTGACTGACTAACGATCACAGCCAGGTTTTCCATGAGCTACAGCGACAGCGGCTTGTCTGCAAGTGGCAGCGGCAGAAGTGCAAGGTGTGTATGTGCATGCGTGTGTGAGGGAGACGGGGGAGGCCTGGGACTTTCACTAACATTTCAAGAGGTTTTCTTATTGCTCTTCTATTCTTTTTCAAAAGTCAACCACCAAACAAACACTGTGCGCCCGGTGTGCAGCGCTTCTCTTTACCATTTCAGACACTCTTCCTGAAACTCATGGCATGCAGTACGGTGTTCAATCCCAACGCAGTAAACAACTTCACACCATTTCTTGTCTGAAAGGGAAACTGTCACTGCAACCAAAAAGTAAGTAAAGCAAAAAATTAAAACTCATCTTCCTTCATCCTGAAACTGTCGGCTTCCTGTCGCTTGTGCAATTTCATGTTGAGAGATTAGAGAGGAGCCCCGCATTCAAAACAATGACAAGAGGAAAAATATTGAGTTCTGTTCCTTTTTTCTGACAATATATGGCTGTTTCCCTCACCATCTGTCTTTGTATGCTGCTGTGATTCTTTCCATGAAATGACACGGAGACGGGAGAGGAAGGAAGGAGCGCGTGGGAAATAAAACAGAGAAGGTATCTCTGCGTATTGGGTGTGTGTTTTTTTGCAGGAAAGGTCTGGTGGCCAGTTGGTTCTGGAGATATGACCCTCATGTACAAAAAAAAACACAGTACACAAACATGGTTGTTAGGGGAAACAGACACACACCCCCTTCGCACACATTGTGAGAACCACAAAGACGGGGGAAGGGGAGGGGGAGGGGGGTTCATTAGCAATTACAAATTAAGGAAATGGTCAAGTTGTCTAATTTATGTAGGCTGAAGATGGATGATTGACAGAGTGGTAGTGAGCATAATTTCCTTTCTGCTATCTACACTGACCACATTCACACCCCTCTCACACCATCTGTGCAGTGGTGAATCACCTCAGCTCAGCCAGCGTGAACATTTCATCTATTTGTGTTTGTTGGGATGAAAAAACATTTCCAAATGTCACTTATATAAACTAGCAGAGTTTATTATGAAACCCTGTCTTTCACTGTTTTCCACTTGTGTTGATCTTGAATGAACAACCCTTTTTCCTTTCACAGGAGACAATAGTAAATGCAATACAAGACAATAGCAGCTCACTCCAACAGTTACAGGTGGGCACATCTGTGCATTGCAAAGTGTTTCCCAGAATGAAAGTAATCCAGACTGTGTTCATGTTCAGAATGCTGCACAACAACAAACATGCTTCAAGGCAGGAGGAGCTGCAGACATGCAAGCAGTTATTCAAATGAGATGGGCTTGTGGATAGGTGCGAAACACGCATCACAGAAAGTCCCTTTCAGAACACAGAGACTTATTATACTGACAGCAAATGAGATGAAGTCAATCATTAAATAGAATAAGGTCAGTCCATTCAGAAACGAATTGAAAGGTAACGTCTCCATTGGATTATTATAGGGATGTGTTGTTTGGAGGAGGCGCAGTGCAGTCATTGCTGTCTGTTAAAAGCCTACTACTATTATGTTTTCGCTGGCCACTCAACCGCGGTGTGCAATTTTAATCAAGGTCATTTCACTACGGCGAGACTGGCGGTAGTATAGAAGAATGATGAAAGAGAAACAGAAAAGGGCAATCGTTATTCAAGTCTTGCCTGGTGGTTACACAGAGAGCTGCAGGTTCAGCCCCGGTACACTAATTAATTGTGGTAAAGTGATACAAAATAATAATTATATATAAAAAAGAAAGGCTTCCTGGTGAAGGAGGAGGGGCGACATCTGTCTGAATGTTTAATTTTGATTTCAGGAGCACATACTCACACGGTCTTACACACGCGCACCAACTCAGGCGCGCGCGCACCCACAGTCAGACTGTGCATTTGGAAATGTAAACAACTCGCATGTCGCTAGTATAGCTGTTGCATCTATAAAGCGTTAACCAGCCCAGTCAGAGACAGACAGCTCCTGTCAGTCACCGCGATCCCCACTGACAATTAAACCCTATCGGCTACTATATCGCACGAGCGGCCGATAGATTCAGCAATACATCTCAGAGGTGGCACATGCATGCAGCGTGCAGAATGAAATGGAAATAAAGCAGACTTGACTGCCGGTCTTTTCTCCACAGTACTTACATCATCCCATTTCATAAATTTGTTGCCCTTTCTCAGGCTCTCGGGCACGGACACTGGCTTGAGCTGCAGCGCATGAACTCCAGGCTGTGCCCCTGCCATTGACTCTTCTGCTCCTCGCGACGCGCGGCAGTGGTAAGAAATGAGTCACTTCACTCCCGTCTACTCTTGTGTATCTTCCTCTCCTTTCGTAATCTGCTTAAAAGCAGGCTGACGGAAGCCCACTACTGTTGCCAGTATGTCATGCCCGCAGTGACGGCAGCGGTGGCGCGTCTCGGCTTTGGAGAGCTGTGGAGGCGGACGCAGGCGCAGCGGACCGGGGGCCACTGATTGACTGACTGAGTGACATGCAGTTAAAGCGAAGACGAGACGAGCAGAGAGAGAGAGAGAGAGAGAGAGAGAGAGAGAGAGAGAGAGAGAGCGAGAGAGGGGAGGGGGAATCTGAATGAGTTGCACGTCTGGTTTCAAATTGAACAAGTCAGTGCAGGGACAGGATCGATGCCTGAAGTGATCTAGCGCCTCCGTGCGTCCTAGGCAATATGATGGGCAGAAATGGCTCCAGGATTTCAGCAGATCAGACGTCAATGTGGAAAACCTGAACTGAGTTCATACTCGGAGCAGGTGTATGCAACAGTTTTGTTTGGTTGAAATCACTCAATTAAATCATTATTCTTAAACATAATACAAGATATTTAAGAATTTATGTTTGGAAGTAGCCAATCATTGTTGTTGCTCTGTGATCTGAGAAGCAATGAACAAGTCTTGGGTCTATCTCATCACCATTGATCCTTTTGGCACAGAAAACCACCAGTCTCTTCTCATGATGGTGTGTGGTGTGCCATGGGGTTCAAGTTGCAGACAGCTCACACTCAATCCTGCATCACTAGGGTCATGAGACCAAGGCCATGTCCAGAAAATAGTTTTTATTCACAGATGTGCACTGTGCAATGTGTGTTTTCATTAAATCAAATCCAAGTTTTGTTTTTTCCTTCTTAGTGATAAATACTGTCTGTAACTAGAACAAGAGTCCCCTTTTACCACAGTGCAGTAAAACTGCCTGTCTACTCACCAGAAGGTAAGCCAGCATATAAATTTGTAATTTCATCAATCAATTGTTGATTGTGACATTGTTCAGACACCATCTTCAAAGGTGACTGTCCTCGGCACAAAAATAAACAAATTGCAGATTGAAATAGGAGGAAAGACAATTCACTCTGACAGCTCTCATGACATGAATGTATAATACTAACAGAGCCAATATTTGGTGTGTTGACACCCCAAGACAGGCCGATGATGACGTGCCCTGGCTTCTGCTATATTATCAGTAGCAGCGGTGTTCTCAGGCAAGTGATATAGTGATATATATTATCACAATCTAAAGTGCTGGATGTTGCAGTGAGAAGCATGTGGGTGGGTACCATGCAGTTGACAGGATTACAATAAAGTAGCGGGATTTAATATTTATTCCAGCAGGGTTATAGGTTGACATTTTCAAAAAGGCTTTGAAATATTATTCAGAATAGCGAGATCAAATTTATAACAACCCGATGGGAGAGCTGAATGAAGAAATTCAATCTGAAAAGTCAGACATTTTTTATGGTTATGATGAGAAAATGTTTAAACATGTTGATATGATCTGTTCTCATCCTATGACAGTGATCTATTGCTGTTTATTCCCTCACCTGTGTAAAGGAAAGTGCTTTCTTTAATGTTATAAGTCAGTCTCCATCCATCAGCTGGAGACTGCACTGATTCTGTTTCGGTGGTCGCACACAGCTGTGGGCCTTTTATTTCTTCATGACTACACTCCCTCAAAGTTCTATGAGTCTATGAGTCAAGAGCGTGTCACTGCCTTAAGAACTTTTCTTTAGTTTAACTTCCTCATTAAATAAAACATAGAACCCCTCTGGGCTTTGTTCCACCCACGCTGTTTATTTTCTGCTATTTCCAAAAAGGGACCACAGACTATTTGAGTCCTCGGAGCAGTTTTTTCCCTCCGTGTCTCTGTGGTCAGTCACCGGCCGGGGCTGACGGTCAGACGTGTCAAACTTGTCAAACCTGTCAAATCCTGACCGGCGCCTTTCATGTCAGCTGTAACAGGAGTTTGTTTGAGTTTGCCTCCTGTCATTAATGATTGATTAACAGTGACAGTTTGGGGACCAGGCCCCGAATATAGCGTCATAGCGACTAGAGTGAGAGAGTGATTCAAGTGTGTGTGTGTGAGGGAGAAAAGCAGAGGAGGAGGTGAGAAACATGAGATAAAAAGAAAAATCATACTTCAAGATAATATTTTCACATTCCTGAGTCATACCAACAACGCCCTTGTTTCAGCAAGAAACAACAAATGTACAGGATACCGTCGAACCAGTGCACACACAAATGTTTTTATATCTCCAGTGAGTAATTGTTATCCTTCGTGCCTCAGACTTTGGTGTCCGTCATCTGTCTTCCTATCAGCCCTGAGGTTCCAGCTAACTCTAAAATCAGCCACAGCACTCCTGTGTCAAAGACAAAGGCCCACAGTAAAGAGAAATAATTGGATTGTCAGTCTATTAAAGCACTTATAGGACCACAAGTTTCCTATTATTTGAATTCCAAGAAACACTGAGCTTTTAAAATGAGGTCATCCAATTTGTTAACAATGTTTTCTTTTTCTCCTTTGAAATAATAATGTGGATGCTGCAAGAAGAAATACAATCAGCGACGTATCAGGGAGATGATAAATTAAAAGGCCCACATTAAATATGCAGCGTGTCAGGAGACCGGAAACTGCACACACATCACAATTTGCGTTTCACAGTGTTCCCGGAAAAGTGACAGCAGCAGCCGAACTGCTGGAGAGGATCAATCTCATCTTTCAGAACTGCTGCTTGTCCCCTAAAAGGGACCAAGAGCAGCTTCACGTGAATTGGCCTTCTCCATGGCAGGGCCGGGTTAACCTGTTACAGACCTGAGGGTGATAATGAGCCACGGGCCCCTACTGAGCCTCTCCAGACATGTTCCTCCACCATGAAACAAGATAAACAGAAGTCTGAGAGAACATGCAGCATGTAAGCACGCCACATAAATTGAAATGTTTATGATACTTACTCTAGATTATGATAGAGGGACACAATTTTGACACAGCCTCAGGATTAAGAACTCACGGAAGATACTTTACCACTTCAATTTATTTCTGCATCATTCTTTTTAAACAATTATAAATAAAACAAACCAACAAACCTAGCAAACAGTGACTGATGTTAACCCTTTAGAGTCTGAGGGCCTAGGGCCAGTGCCCATTTCTATTTGGTCTTTCTGCACCTGTATATCAAGAGCAACACTTTCCCAGTTTCTAAAAGGTTGTGGTTTGGTGGGTTTGGGGGGGACCAAGAAATCCCATGAGCCTCTATACAGTAGGTCTGACTAGCTGTGCTCTCTGCTCCACCGTTTTGACTTGACAATTAAAGGTAATGGATCTACTCCTAAAACTATAGGAATTATGACAATGGGCCAATTTGCCAAAGTTTGAACTAACCCTTTAAGGGCATGCCCAATGCAGTGATCGCCGGATTGATTCCAAAATGTGCCAATCTGTACTGCATGCCGTTCTCCCAGTCTCTCTCCAAGATTCAAGATTCTTTATTTGTCACATGCTTAGTTAAAGTGTACACTTACAACAAGCAGTGAAATGAAATCCTCACCCCCCCCTCAGACTGTGCTGTCCCTCGAATAAAAACATATTAAAGAAATAAGTAAATAAAATAACTATAACTATCCTATCAACTACCCACTACCCCCCGCCCCCAACAATATACAGTATTGGTCAAACGACGACTCTCTGACCTTCAGTCATAGATGGATTTCTGAGGGAATGTGACAGACTCACTGGCCTGTCCACTTGCTGTACTGTCGTGGCGGTGATGGCTTTCATGCTGGGAACCCCCACTATGATAGCACCTGATCTGTCAACCCAGGTGATCATTTTAAAGATAAACTGTTTCCTTCTGGAAGGACAACTGCGCTAAAATAGGGATTACGGTATGTTTATAGAATGGCAGCTTGTGCTTTGCCGATATCAAAATGTGGGGAGCACAAATGGCACAGGCCACACGAGTAGATGTCTACATTTAAGTGTAATCCTCATGGTCAAGATGGGTGGCATTCAAGGTCAATGATCCATTTTCATGTAAGGCGAGCACACTGGTTGGCTGCCTACATGCTGATGAAGGACCTGCAGCAACCTTTTTGTATTCAAGAGAAGACCCAGGGCTCTGTAGCATTCAAGATAAGTTTAAGGTCAATGGTGTTTTCATCAGCACGCTGCATATCCAGCATGCATGACCCTCAAGAGAGGCTGGAGAGCGAGAGCGAGGCAGGACCTGCCGTCCTCATCGGGCTCTCAAGCTGGTATCGGTGTGGTGGAGAAATGGGTGATTAGCCTCCTAACAAGGTCACAAGAAACAATGAACAGTGGCAGCGTTTCTACGGGGCCATGATGAGGAACAGGTGTTCTCAAACCGCTGCCTGCCAGAGCTTTCATTGTCAATATTAACTCAAGATCTCTCCTAAGCAGCACATTCAGCATATCATTAACAATGCTGAAAGGTGGACCACAGCCTGACACATAAAACCTGCATGCCTGCCTGTGCCTGCCCTCTCATCCTCATGCATCAGCTGTTTCTTTTTGCTGATTGGAACTTGAGGTTGGCTGAATGTCCAAACAGTACAATCATGTACAAAATGTAAAAACATCTCTGTTTCTGCTACAAAGAAGTTTGACATGCAGAAATGTGTACAGCCAAAAGTACCGAGCGCAGTATACAAATGTATAAACTAAGTGTCTGAGAATGGCACAGGGTCTGTTTAGGTTAAAGCCTGCACTGTCCTCTCTATGAACCCAAACACAACCATGCAGCATGAAAGGCAGTACATTAGCAGCATCTTCTGGATCTCTCTTGGCAGTGCACTTTGTGATGGTACATTTCACACCAGCTGACTATACATTTGATGTGTCTGAAAATTAGTTTTTATAATTAATTGTTATGCATTTTCCTTTCTGGCAAATAACTCCTGTATACAACGCCTATCATGTATTCCATTTGCCTGTATGGTGTAGCTTTAATATAAAGTGTGTGAATAAATATGATACATGCTTACAGTATCATATTGTAAACAGGATCAACACATGGGGTGTTAACTGTCCTCTATGTGGACTTAACTAAACCTAAATAGAATATGTGATTTTTCCAAAGACAAAACTGTGTAAGAGAAACAATTAGTCATGAGTAATAGTAATTCATCAATAAATGTTTAAATGTCATGTTGTACATCTTACTGTATGAAAAATAAAGTGAGAATGAATTCAACATATAGTATGAAAACAACCCATGATTTTTCCCATAGGAGTAAATAGGCACACTGATGTCAAATAGTATTATAATCGAATTAAAATCCAAAAACTGTGCTTATTACCCAGAATGGTGTCGTACAGCCAGAAGTAATAAATGGATATGATGACATGAACAGAATTACAAAATCTCTCAAACATTTATATTACTTCCAGCTATTGGCCACAAAAAGACTTGTCAGGATGCTGTATAATATTTGTTTAATAAACACTGGAGCAAAACGCTTAAAAAAAAAAACAACTTCTTTTTTTTTCAGCAACATAATACTAAACACTGCCAAATTCAGACTTAAGCAGTTATAATTTTACTGGAACTGAAAAGTTTTATTGGTCAAAACTTTATTGTTTCCTGTGTGCTTTCTGGTGTGGTTTTAGAGGCCCGACACCAGCACGGCCTGCTGCAATTTCTCCTTAGACAAATACTTGGGCAGACACGTCTATAGCCCCTGGTGCACTCCAACATCCTGAGCCGGGAGTGTGTCACGATATAAATGCGTCATCTATGCACATAATCAACATATTGTATGTTAGGGTGCCAACTCCAGAGGCAGGGGTTAAATACTATAAAGCCCAGTGGTTTTGACTATTTCTCTTATCCACCTGTGCAAGGGAAAGCACTCAACAGTAATTCATGGGCATCCCTGCTAATTATGTGACTATAGTCTATTTACTTCTGTATTATAAAACCATCAGCTTTGGGATTCTAAATGGGTACAGTTCAAAGAGTTCTTCTACCACTCATACTTATAAAATAGTGAGTAAGTACTGGCAAGCCTAACTACTACTTAGTGAATACGAGCTCTTCAAAGGCACCAGGGATGTGGTTTCTTGCCTATAAAAAGACCAAAGGCACACTGGGACGACCGGGGGCCTCTAATGGGACAATGTAGCAAGTTCACCAACAGAGAGTGCTGTGGCATCACTTTATGTCACTCTGGTGGCTCCTCTGCTTACGATTAAAAATAATCCTTCTCTCAAGGTTCAGGAACTTCATTGTCCATTCAATCCAAATTCCTGGTAACTAACATAACACGGAACATGTGCAGTGAAAAACGATATGTTAAAAACTTAACAGCTTGCAGAGGGGGCCCAGGGCCCGTGGTTCAGGTCAAATTATGAGTTTAAAGCAAAACTCTGGAGCTCTCGTGCTCTCCAACCTGACTCTACTGACACAAAAATTTGTTTTTTCTGACATTATTCACACCTGGAGAGTTGCAGCGACCTTGTGTGCGAGACAGGGGAGGTTTTAATACGTCTCATACCTTGCTCTGTGTCTGTGTGTAACCAAACACCTCTACAACTTCTATTGTCTTATCTGAGATTGAGGAGGGAAAAAACTGGCAGGTGTTCTTCCCCTCAGGCTACAGACTTCAGAAATGAGGAAAATAGAGGGTGGGAGTTGGAATGAAAGGGAACACGCAGACATGCATGTATACATACATACACACACATACACATGCGTGCGCACACACAACAATACACGCACACACATGCACAAGTATATACTTTGACACACATGTCTGAGTGTGTTGCAAGATCACACAGCCAGTGCTTTTACATGTAGTGTAAACATGTCTGAGGGTGTGTATTAAATACTCATTACAGAGGACTGGGTAAGCTCTGGGAGAGACTGGGAGAGAAAACAAACAAACCCTATGGGGTGGCTGAGAGGGGTGGTGAGGGGCCGGGGGGGGGGGGGCCTCTCCCAGTGTAATTCAAGTTCAATAACTGACCCTTAACCTCACTCTAACTCAGGTTACACAGTTCTGGTGAGACAGATTATGGGCACAGTTACCTCACAGCTGTGGATACTATATGCCTCGACAGAAGCTTTACACACACACACACACACACACACACACACGGTACCAAAAACAAAACAAAAAAAAGGTCAGTTGGTAATGTCAACAATCAACTAAGTATTCTTGAATATCAAATGGCAACATGGATGACAGGTTCCCAAGCTGCGCACCTTTTGCTGTGATGTAAAGAAACCAGGACCACACAGAGCCCTTTCACAGCCAGGAAGCAGAAGACATCGTTCACCTGCGGAGCTGCAGCTGGGCCAGTTTCACTCTGTCAGAAAGAACTAATTAACTTCACGTCAAAAATGATCACAGAAGGAAAACACAGCTACTTCAAAACCGCTGACAAAATGCTCATAATTGTTCAGTTTACACCTATGCACGTAGTTTCAGTGGGCTCACTGGCCTGCAAAGAGCCTGTGGTGATTAAGTGCTCGGTGAGCCGGAGGCAAGGAGTAATGGAACGGGATGAAAGATTTGCATTTTGCATGTTTTTTGCGTCTTATAATGTTTATGTCTGGGTTGTCGGTTAGCCGCACTCTCAGGCATGAGGCCGTCTGCCGGGCAGCAGTTGTCCTGCTGTAGTTTTATTCACATTATCGTCCCTGCGAGCAAAGAAACTAAACACATGGTCGTTAAAGTTGCCTTGATTCACATCACGTCACATTATTACGTTCCATGTTTGCAAACAAAGCTCCTGCTATTCTCTGTTTGAATTAATATTTACTTAAATATATCCATCCGCCACATGAATCCAGATTTTGCAACTTCCAGATGAGGCCAGTGGAAGGGTTGCAGATGCCATGGTTGTGGCCACAGCCTAAAAATGGTTCACATCTCATGCTGTGTTAGCATAACCACGGTCACATGTTTGAGGCAGAGACTGAGTGAGTGAGGGAGGAAGAGAGAGAGGGAGAGAGATGTAGCTAGCTAAAGTGCAGGTCTGAACAATAACAACACATAAACAAAAAATACATTTCTGGCAAAAGTTAATTGCCATTCATCTGACCGTTTCCCTCCAGTTTGGTTAGGAGACATGCTCACCCCAGACATCTGTGCTTCTGGGCAACTCTGGCTTCTTTTGTTTGGCGCAACAGTAGATGGGGCTGCAGGTCTGTAACACTACAACAGAATAGACTCTCGCTATTTAACACGATCTTCTTGTTTCTTGTCTTTTTTTCTCTCTTTTCTTTTCTTTTCTTTCCACCAGTCCCTGCGGACTCAATATTTATGGTTTGGTAAAACCAACATGGAACGGGAAGTTGACCAACATATCAAGTGTCAAGGTCTTGTCAGAAAGGCCCTAAATTTGCATCATTACAGCTCATCCTCTGGGGAAATGGTGGGGCTAATTCAAACCATCTCCACACAGCTGGAGGAGAGAAGTGGGCTCTCTTCTGCAGAGAAATGAAACGGAGACAAACATGTTTTATGTCTCTTCAGCCATTTATTGTTTTCATAGTCGCAGCTCGCCTATAAGGCATTCCCCTAATCATCTTTAAGTTACACAATGTTCAATTATCATTTCATAACAGAACATCTTAAGACAAAGCAAAAGACATCATTGTCATCTAAATGAAAACCTCTGCACCTCCCACTGTGACTTTACCATTTAGTCTGTTTGTTATGAGTAGATCTGCCAATCAAGCGATGCACAAAGGGTCTATTGTCCATAGCCTACTATGGCACAGTTCCAGAGAGGGCGTAAAACTCCTGTCTGCTCTGATAGCAATCTGTAGCTAAAGCCCTTCTCCCAATCCCTACACGCAGCAACAACCAAGTGTTGACAAAGCCTCTGCCGCGCTAAGATGCTGATCTAAGGTCAGTTTTGTGCCCCACAAATGGTTTTAAATGGAGGATTAGGTGGAGGTAAGCTGGTCATAGGTCTGTGCCTAAGGCCAGGTGTGGAGTTAGGGATCAGCCTTTGTGCTGTGGTAGAGCTTTTTCCCTTCAAGTGTGCCTAAATCCTTTTAAGAAAGAAAATGTTGATGTTTACATCCTAGCTGTGACCCCCTCGTGGCCTCTCTGCTCAAGCATTCCTGCCATAGCTGTGACATCAAGCTAAGCTTTAGGACACCAGAGGGATAGTGAAAACATTGCTTAATCACAGCCACAGGGCACCTGTATGATAACAAAGCAACCCCTTAACCCCTCTGTGTTTGTGTATGTTCCTTAATGCATGTATGTGTGTGCGTGTGTGTAGCTGTTGCTGTGCTCAGATTGTGTGGTCGGTCAAATCGTGCCCTGGTTTTTAACATATGGATCCGGGGTCAGCAGCAGATTGTCCTGAATGAATCGGTGGTGGGCTTGAGCTGTTCATATAATCACATGTTATACCACTGAGATCAGGTATATTTATTGTCCACCTGAAGGGGGATTCCTAACATGTTGACCTAATATGCATTGAATGGAGTCATCAAAAACCATAATGCCCTAAAGGTCAGGCAGTGGCCAAAAGCTCACAAAGCCAGGATCACCAACAGGGAAGCTACAACAGTTTTAACACAGTGTACAATCTCAATCTGATGTATGTCCAAATCCTTGAACCTAGCTTCTACCTTTTGTCACCTTACCGGTGACAGGTCAAATATAAGTGCACCAATATGTAATGCAGTGCTCAAGAGCACATTAGTTGATCAGCAATGCTACACAATCAATTTTAATGCACTTTCTGGGACCAATTTATACAATCAACATGGATTTTTTTTTTTTTTTTTTTAACCAGAGCTCACTAAGGCTTCACTGAATTCCTACTTGATATTCACACGTCCCCTGTCGGTGCCACAGGAAAGCGACATAGAAAGCAATAATGTTTTCATTTGTGTGTCATAAAGCAGTGTAGTAAATGTTGTTTTGCTGGTGGATGGCTGTGGGTGCGAGGCAGGGCTCTGGCTGCGGACTGCTGAGCTCGAGGAGATAGGTCAACACAGGTCAACCAAGTCCAGCTAAACAAACACACGCTATCAAAGAGGAAATTTCCTGTCCAATCTGCAAGTTTTCTCTTCACAGTGTACATTCACCAGATGATCCCACGGGATGAGACAGCGTGCGTGTGTGTGTGTAAGTGACTGTCAGTGCAAAGGAACTGACGATTGCTCACCTTAATGTATATGCAGTGGATATTTGAGAGTAAAGAGCAACAGAAGGAGTCAAAGTGAATTCTTCAAATGAGAACTTGGAGAATTTTCCTGTTATGAGAGAAATTTGATTTTTGATTTCTCAAACTGAAAAACTGTATTCACACATATGAGCATCGCATTTTCATTTCAGGCAAAGTCACGCTCCATGTGGCTGTGTCACACAGCAATTAACCACCAGTGAGGGTTTGGCTTCCAAAAGCCTTGCAACGTTTCAAATTGCTTCCCAACCATAATTCCTCCACGCTCTTTGACTCAATTACCTGTCACCTCACGGGACAAAGGACACACTATGGAGGGCTATTTCGCATGCAGACATACGCGGACATATACGCATACACCTCATATCACTTGCACACAGACAAACGCGGACGCACACCCCTGGACAATACAATAGTTATTATGGTTGCTAGGCGCTGTTGTAATTTATGGTGGGATTGGGTTGCAGGCTTAGCCCCGCATCAGTGTCTTCCTACCAGGTGATGAGCGTTTGCAGACAGGGCTTCAGTCCCTCTCCACTAAACTCGTGGAGATGCTCAGCACAATAAACGGCTGGGAGAAGAGACCTTAGCGTTTGCTGAGTGTTTATAATGTAAACAAGATAGAGACATTTTATAAGTATGCTAGTGGATGGTGTTTTTCTATCGAGGCTAGCACAAAGTTTTCTGGACAGATTCAGATTTTGAATGGAATTTAATATAAATTTTGAGGAGAAAGCTGCCAAACGGCTAGTAGCACACATGCCAACAATATCACATATTTTCTGAGACTGTCAAAACTTTTCTGTCAGTGTGCAGATAGTTTTTTTTTATCTAGCCTACCTTAATATTTTTTTTTAAGTCAAGAAAAATGTCTTTTCTGTGCTTCCAATTATACGGACTGTGTTTTTGTCAATACATTTAGAAGGAGTACTGCTCAGTCACATCAGAGTTATTGTGAAGATTACACTGGTATGTCATAGTGTACAGTCCCTTTTTCTCAAACTGAAAAACTCCAATATATCCTCTGGAGTGCTTGTCTGTGTTTGCGTGTTTGCATGTGTGTGCGTTGTGTTGCTTTGTCCCTGTGGTCGCGTACTGCAGAGTACAGGACCGTGCATGTGTGTCGATGTGTGTTAATTCTGTAATAATCGTGTGTATATGGTACATGTGTGTATTGCTGAGTGGACCTCCCCCGCCATACTGCAGAGATTTTTCATCACATGAAAGCCAACAGGGGGTGGTATGCATGCAGGGCGAGTCGCTTCCATCTGCCCTGTCCACTTAAATTAGTGGGGCCTCGCATCCAGCAGCATCTGGTTCCAATATGGAGCCAGGCGGAAGGGTGGGTGCCTCACTGTGCGGCGGAAAATACAGCCTACTGTACCTTTAAATAGCCCTCAGGAGGCTAGGGACGGATGCTGGCCCTATCGCCCTATCCCAAGATTCTTTGTATCTGGCCTAACACTTCTTCCCTTTGAAAGAGGACAAATGTACAATTAGGCAGGAATGCCTGCAATGCTGTTTTCCAAGCATGTGTTCGCAGAGCTGGCTGCAGCAAATGGCGGATCGACTAGTGAGAGGTTACACGCCGTCAGCCTCCCTCACTGTTCCGCGGTGAGATGCACCGTCTGACCCTGCCCAGGCTGGGTTTCTCCGGTTCTGCTGGTCCGTGTTTGGGTTAGCCTCTTGTTGTTCTGGTTCTGCTGCAGTTTGCCGAGCCAGGTCTCTGTCAGCACTCCTCTGTGGCACAAGCCTGCAAGGATCCCTCCTCCTCTTCTTCTTCTTCTTCTTCTTCTTCTTCTTCCTCTTCTTCTTTCCCTGGACGAGAGGCACTTCAGAGCTTACCCATAATTCCATCTCGACCATAATTCACACTGTGCGCTACCCTAACTAAAGGGGCTGTCTGTAACTACGGTGATTGCATGTTTGTCAAACGAATTGTCAGTGCAGCAGACTCAGGAGGAGGAAGAGAGTAGGGCCAGAAACATGATGATGACACGCTTGCACACAGGAACGTGCGCAGTAGTATCATCCTACAGTCCTATAGGATCATCCTGTAGGATGATCAAACACAGTGATAAAGACCACTGTTCAAACCAAAATACACACACAAGAGCTGGATCGCTGTTGAATGAGTGGTAGGATACTAAATAGACAGTTTATAGGATGTTAAGGAAGATTATTTGCACCCCACATGGAGGTTACACTGACTGCATGCTATACTATGAGAATATAACACTATTTTACACATATAATCACCTCCACCTATGCAGTGATCATTGAGTACTGAGATCACAAATCTATTTGTGTAGAAAACAACTTTTGAAATGGTTAAAATGCAAAACAACACTAATTTCAAATGCTAAATAACACAATATAATTTTTTTTATAAGTTCCAGATGGTGTGCAGAGCTGAGGGAAACATTATATGAAGATAAAGCTACTCTACAGACACCCACAAATTGTTTTAGAGGCCCTCTGGAGGTCCTCCATTGAATTTCCTCAGCACAGGGAGTCTGTGTTTCCACTCGCCGCGAGGGAGGAGAACATGGAGTGAGAAACACAGTGCTATCAGATAAGACTGATGACAAGGCAGAGAGAATCGATGACAAACTTCTGACAGCTCTGGCCCATGTCTTCAGACCTAGCCCGCCTGCTGAAATATAGATCGCAGTGTGCCTCCAACACACACACACGCACAGAGAGAGAGAGTCAGGTCTGCAGATACTTGTGTAATGTGTGAGTGATTAGCCAAGCAAACCACCGGAAAGCATTATAGTGCCCATGTCAGTGCGGAGACGGCGATGTGAAATATCTGGACTTTTGTTTTTCATGGTCCTTCACTATGTGAAATATTACCTCGGCGTATCTAAGTGGTCACACTCGCTGCTATTGTTACAAAGTCCTTGCCCTTTGACCTCATGTGTTGGAGTGCACACATGCGCAGAGCAACAACCAAAGGGCATATCCAAAACAGCAGGGGGGTTAGACTTTATCTTGAAAATATTGAGAGGTTGTCACAAAGACGTATTACCTCCGTGAAACAGTCCGCCACCCCAAGATAACGGCCACACTGGAACAAGTGTTAACCACTGGGTAATTTTATTAAGTTGTGACTTCCTTTCTTTTCCTTCTTTACATCAGGGGTTCAGAGGTCAAGAGGATCTGTCAGCAGTGACAGAGAGGATTATGGGTGTAGGCATTCCATTGGCAGTCATTACTGTCCTCAGTCAACACCCCGTGCTCTCTCTCTCCCCCCTTTTTTCTCATCCTCTGTCTGTCTGTCTCTTCTCTCTCTTGTCCTCTGACAGACTAAGAAGCAATTAGTGTCACATTAGTGATATCCAAGGTATAAGTTGTGTTCATGCCAAAGCTGCTGCTCTAGTTAGCCATCTTTTTAAATAAACGGATGCTTTGTTTGATGCACTGTATTGTAATGTATTTCACATTTTTGGTTTTAATTCTTCAAAAATCCATAGTGTCCTGCCTTTTAGGATGGATTAGAATGAACGTTTAAGAGTAAAGTCTCAGCTTTGTTATCCCCAGCTCTGTCTCTCTCTCTCAGTATTTCTGCTACATTACAATCACCTATCCAAATACATACGAAAAAGAGAAGGAAAAATGAGTGTGAGCAGCAATGTGAGGTTTGGACCCCTGCACTAGAACCCCAGCCCAGTAGGATTCCTCACATTCCAGCCTGTGCTGGAGCTGGAGCTGGTAATAGATCTGAGCAGGCCTGCTGGGCTCAGCGCATTGTGGCCTGTCTTCCTTTCCTCAGTTTTCTGCTTTGGAACAAGACAGCGTTTTTCCTTGTAGGACACCTTCCTGAGAACAGCCTCAGGTACTGACTTTCCCTCCCTCTGTCATCAGAAAAGCACACATGAATACATTTCTCCCCTTCCTCTGTGCCACCCCTCCAGTTTCCCCTCATGCAACGGTAACAGGATAGCAGGAGTTTACATCACGGCAGAGTGAGGGGCTGGGTCTCTTTGACAGTAATGCAAGGGACACTTGTTTACCTAACCTTATGGGTCACTGTGCAGTTTAGCAGGGAATGAATGACTTCATTTTTAGGGTTTAAATTAAAGGGTTCCTCCTCTCTTGAACTTAAAACAGATTTGTGCATGCCTTGGAATGAACAAAGTACTCACTCAGTACACAGAGCTTTCTACTCTGGCTGTAGTGATACAACAACAAAAAAAGGGCAAAGAATGACAGTGATGGTAAGAATGTAGTACAGTAAATCCTGAGGTTGCACACATTTGCATAAAGTTATACAATTCCCTCACACCATTTTAGACCTAGCTAATGCTTCATATATGTTGTAAAAAAAAATTCTTTCATTCGCTCTGACATGGTGTCAGTTACTTCGACAGTTATTGGGCTACGCCATATTTGAGGGAAATTGCTACCTTATGCGCCTTTAAAAAAAAAAAACCACTGGGTTTTGAATGGGACCTTTTAAAAAGGGGTAGTGTTTCATTTAGAGTTGGTGGTCATTTTGGCAATGTGATTTTACCACCAGGGAGCCTTGGAAGCATTTACACTCACACATGGCATCAAGGCCTGCTGTGGTGGTGATCAAGTGCTTTGGAGATGCCTGGACACCATGAGAACACAAATTAGAGCCCATCTCTCCCGTACTTCCCCCACACCAAACTGTTCAGAGCTATAGGAGCACGCTCTCCCTCTCACTACAGCCTTTCATGCCGCTTGCTCGTCAAAGGAGAATTGATTAAAGGCCCCTCTTAAATGACTTCCTTTTTAGAGCTATTATTTCCCAATAACCAAAGGAGAGCAGATTGAGATCAGTAGTCTAATCTGTTGTTTCCCTCTCCTTCTTATTGGTGTTTTTGTTTGAGCCCTGCAAAAGAGCTCACCCCATTTTTCCTGTCAGTCATCGGGTTGTAATACTGGGGATCATGGCTGTAACTTTAGACTGCTCAAGCACTCACGCACGGGCCTTTTTCAGAGAACATAGTGAAACAAGTCACTCTCCAAACCCTCTGACAAATAACCCATGCCACAAAGAGCCTGTAACTCTGCCGCCCAGGGAAAAATGCTTTGAAGCTGCAATAGAAAGGAGGACTTCTTCACTGCGGCCAGTGCAGCACTGGGTGCAGCAGCCGAACTTCACAACAGAGGAGGGCAACGGCGATCTCGGGGAACAATAGAAATCCTTGAACTCTTTATTCTACAAACAGACACACGGCTACTGACCTGGAGGTTAGTGTGATGGATTCTTTCCCAGCAGCCAAGCTGCAGCTATTCCGCTGTCACTGCGAGTATAAAAAAGGCAAAGCGAGAATATGTTTGGAATGGCAATATGTCATGCTTGCGCAGTGCCAAATTGAGTTGAAAGTCAAGTTTAGCTATAAAAACACAAAGCAGATGGGAAGAAGAAATGAAAAGATAAGAAAGGATAAGGACTTTTCATTCTCTGTCAGCAGAAACACCTACAGTGTCTGTCCTCTTCTGGGCTCTAATCACAACACACCATCTCCATTCCACTTCAAACATTCCTGTAAACACCTGCTTGTATCTCACCTCTGCATCTGTGTGGGCAAATACCACCCATTGTTGTTTGCCTGTGTGCAGACAAGACTTCCACTAGCTAACTCCGGACAGTTGTTTCTTCTGTGGCCATGCATCACATCTCCTCTCAAGATGAAGAGCTTGTGGAGATGAAAAGCAGACTCTCCGACTCTCTGGGGGGGAAACCCGTTGTAAAGAAGAGACCTTCAGGTGAGAAATATGTGGTTTTGGCAAACAAAAGTTACATTCATACAGGTGGTCCCAGACGCCCTATCCAAACAGAGGTCTCGGACTGAGCGGCATCAAGATTGTGCAAAAACAATGCCACGGTATGCTCACATCTCTCACTTTAATGATTAATCTGATCAAGCCAACTTTTCATCTGTCGACGCCAATGTTCTAGCAGCTCTTTTGACTTGTCATCTGGACAAGTAATAACAAGAAGTGTTGTGTCTCACAGCAGACTCACAATCGCCTCCCAACAGCTGAGACGCCTGTCTCTCAGACAATCGCGATACACTATACAGCATGACAGTAATAGTTGATATACTTCAAGATCATCATCATGACATGCTGCTGTGTTTTCCACTTCAAACTGAAAAGCTGCATATATATGGTTAACTGAAAAGTATTCCTTTGTCCACTGCTTTCACTTCAGGACAGACAATTTCAAGCATTTCGCACACGGATCCAAGAACTGCCTCTAATACTCTGTATTTTTTTAACATACACTCCGTCATTATGGTTTGAATTGGAGGCTTAGCACTCACTTTTCACTCATTCCTGATTCTGTGTCTGCTCTCTCTCACCTTCGCCTGTTTTCATGGAACTCTGCTTGACATGCTCTGCTGGCTCCACAAGTCACCAATTGACCGAACATAAATGTAAAATCCTCAGCCACTGAGGCGCAAGATGCTACTTTTCTGCACAAACTGCTGCTTTCAGCATTGATTCAGAGCTTCCAAAGCACCAGCGAGTTTTTCGACTAGGATCCACAGATGACTTTTCTAATAGTGAAACAAAGCTGGCTTTTGTGCCATGGTTGTGGGAGGCCGCTCACTCTTGTCATGTACATGTGAAATTAATTAGGAGGAAATACTAAAACACTTGGGTGGAAATTGCTTTTCACCAGATGGTCTACATATGAGGATCGATTTAGTATTCTTAGCATAGCAAAATGACTGTATAACTTCTTTGCTTGCCTCTTTGATGAAAGCCCATCTGTCACTCAAGGCACATAAAACGAAGTCGGGGTTATATGCTACTGTTTGTTCCACTTTATGGAGTCTTAGGTAATGTGATTACTTAACCAGGTTAGGAAAATACAATGTTTCATTCTGGGGTAAAATTTGACACACTGACAAGAGGCCCAGTGTTCCTCAGTGATCCGTGCATAAACCAAACGAGTGGTCTTTTACTTGTCCCCTGCCCCAAAAGCCGAGAGGCCAAGAAATAATAGATAAATCACTGTCGGAGGTGAGATAGACATCATAACAGAAGTGTTTCACTACATCTCATATGTCATGCATATGTTTTTTGTGTGTTTTTGGAAATGAACCAACCTTTTCACGTGAAGTTTGGAGCTCTGAACTGCACAATACGATATAAAAAACCACAGCATGCAATGGCGAGGCCAGAGCCACGATGAATTGGGAGATGGGAAACTCTCATTTCTTGTCTTCCATTTACGTCGCCTGCTCTATTGCACAATGACAAAGATGTGTGAGGGACAAAAAAAATACTTTGATACAGCTCCCGACACCGCCGGCCTGACTAATTCACACAACAAGGACGAACAGTGCTCGCAATATGTTTACATTCGTTCAAGATGAGTCATCTATTGTTATTGTAATACACTCTGATCTCATTACATAACAATCAGAGGTTTTTGAACACCTACATTTAACTACTGTTATTTGAACTTACTTGTATTTACTGAAATTAAAACAGACTAAATACACAATTGTGAATTTTAAAAAAACAATAAATTAAGGCATCTTCTCGTTGAGCTATATCTTCTTTCTACAACAGAAATCAAACAATCTAAACCAAGTTCATCTCAACACTGTTACTTTGGGCCCAAACCAGCTCCATGGGGTTTAGAGCTGGTTCCTGCGCTTGTCTTCTATCAAGTGAAGCCACCATCTAATTCTTTTCATTACTCATCCTGTTCTCAGATGAACCCCAGACCAACCAGTCTGTCTTCCTTTTTCTATCACCAAGCAGCGTCCTCATAATGCATCAAAGGTTGGAGTGACCCAGGTCGTTCAAACACTGCTTTTGTATAGACAGAGGGTTTGTAAGTCACAAAAGTCGGGGCAGCTGTAGGAGTTGTTTGCATTAACTTTAAAAGCTCAGTATACTTCCATTGATGTACGGCTGTACATTTCTTACTGTGAGATTTGCATCATGTCAGTTTACTTTGCTCCACTTAACCTAAGTTTATTCACAACTTTAACTGCTTAAATTTAAATTAAAAGATAAATTGGGTTATAAAAGTTGTGTCCAAAGTGTATGTTGCTGTTTAAGCAAGTTGTTCATGATAAACTTCACCAGCTTCTGCAGGAGAGCTGGCCCGGCCGTCTGAGGCAAAGTGACTCCACACCAAAATACAGCAGCTCTCCCCATAGCTTCTGTTGCTCTGTGTATATTCGGGAGAATCCAAGCCATCTGGAGTCTGTTTATTGTATTACAAATGACACATAATGGTAATCTGGCATGTGATGAGAGAGCGTGAATTACAGACAGGGGGCTCGAAACGGGTATTAACCTTCATTTGATTTCCTTTAAGGAGGACATTTAATTTAAGGCCACATTTTATCTACCTGATTATTCATTACAATAAGCTCGCCCATAACTGTATGAAACAGGATAAACAGAGGAAACCGCCAATTAAATCACATTCCAGGGAAGATTGGGGGGCTTACTGTATACAGAACAGTTAGTTTAGTGACATAAATATTTACACAAACTGCCACGAATTAAGACAAATGTTACCAGGAAATAGGCTGCATTGTGAGGGGCCAGAGCGAGGGTTTGTCTAAATTTATTGGCCTCTGTTGAGTCCCTATTTTCTTTTTTGAGAGCTGCTTCCCAGTTTTTCAAAGCAAATGAAACAAGACAACTGTCGCGGCTCCACGCACTAAATCATCTCGCTGGGCTTGTTTCTCGCAACACGACGTGTCTCTCTTCCAAAACGTTGAAAGCTTAATGTGATGCGAACATTCGTTTTCCATTGACATTTACAGCAAATACTAACATGGATCATGTATCTCGAGCAGACGCAGGGAGAGAGAGAACAGGGGAGCGAGAGATGGGCGGAGATATGAATAGTTGCATCAGACTGGCCCTAGTAGAAGTTAAAGATACATACTGCATGCCCAGGGAGTGGATGTCAGTTAAATGTTTATACAGCTGCTCTGAAGATTATTATTATCATGAAACCACACAGCTATAATGTCATTCTGTGGATGCCAGAGTACAATCAGGTCCTCCCTATAGCCTACTAGCCTCTTCTCTCCCCCTGTCAGACAGCCCTGCTGCTCTGCTGCTCTGCTCCCTCCAGGCTGTATGGCTGCGATCAGACTCAGCACGACACCATGATAATGAAAAGTGACAATGAAATGGGTTTGTTCCGGCCTAACTTCAAACCTTGTGAAAGCCGCTGTTTGCATTTTGCTACAGCTGTTTATATTTGTACGGAGATGGAAAAGTTTTCTCTTTTTTTTGCTACCACAGCTGCAACACACAGATGTTCTTCTAAACTGTGCAGGTGTTCAAATCAAAGAAAGAAACCACACTAATATTTATATAGATAGATGCATTTTTGCTAAAGTAGTCTTTGTCATGAATTACAATTTGTCCGTTGTCTATCTCAGAAGTGGCCAGTTTAGCTTTGAAAGGAAAGACTGTAATAAAGGGTAGGGTAAACTTTAGGAGCAGCACTGCCAGCATGTGATAACATGAAATCTTCTATTCTTATAAGGTTTATATCACTGCCAGTGTAACATAACTGAAAGGCTAGTTGCTCTCATCTTGCCCCTAAACATATGAATTGATCTTTTGGGCACTTGGGGGCAGCAGAAACAAGCCGTCAACACAACAGTGACATATAATCACATTTTAAAGTTCATACAGTGAACCGCAAAGCTGCAGAGTCTCTGTCAGGTCATCACTGTTCAGTCTAACCCTGACCCTCATGTCATGCCATGGTTTAATGCAGCGCATTCCAAACTTTTTAGGCCATGCATCCCCTTCTACTTCATACCTATCTGACCGACCCCAATGCCCAACACATGGCATAATCTATACCGGATTTTAGGCATCAGGTTTAATAAGATAATAAGAACACATAACAAAATGTGCAATAATCGGCCTATTGAGCTCTCATATGGAAAATAGTGGGAAGAAAAATAATATGAAAGTGAACTGAGTATGTTCGTGACAATTAACTGGCCTACAGGCTAACAATCATAGCAGCAGTTATTGTGAGGAGGAAGGGAAATATAACACCAGTGATTTTAATCAAATTGCAACATATTCTCCATCACACAAAGAACAAATGAGAACGACAGTTTCCCTGTTTTTAAACAGTTCTGCATTTCTGCATAGTTGCGTTAGCTGTCCTAACAAGCTACTTGCAGTTTGTTAGTTAGATTTCTGGCAGGAAGTCAAGTGCATTCTAGATACTTTTTTATTATTATTTATTTACTAAAACGTTTTCAATTAAATTTTATAAATTACTTTCTTAAATTTCACAGTTTTCATTGTGAAAACCCTTTAGAAATAATGTATGAGTTATTTAGTAGTAAAACATAACACCATCGTGCCACCATTACCCTTTTCCTGTCAGGCACTCCCTAGCGGCTGCCTGGCACCACAGTTTGGGAATCCCTCGTCTAATGTTATCGAGTAAACGGTTGAAATGGTTCCGGCGAAACGTTTGAAGCTACAGTACGTTACTGTTACTGCCTACGTCTCCAGACTGCGTATAAAATCTATGGGGCGTGCGGCTCTTTCATCTTACCCAACCAGTGATTGAAAATGCTGTCAGTCCGTGTTTGCCTGTGAAGGTCACAACACTTCTATCAGGATGTTTCTATTTGTCTTTTTGGTTTCCTGAACCTTTAAAGGGCCTGCGATTGCACGGAAGCAAGCCTCATTTAACACTGCAGTTTAACTTAGCAGCCTACACATATTAAAATGTTTAAAACTCAGAATCAGTAGCAGTGACAGCACAAAAAGCAATTTGAGTGTTCCAACCACATATTGCATTAGATCTACATAAACAACTATTAATTGAAACCATCTTCGCTGGAGATGTGTCAGCTCCTGATTCTCTCTCATGTATAGAAACTTGCTAAGTGTTTTCCTTCCTTCCGTGGCCTGTAAACAGCTGCTTGTGCTTAAGCAGTAAAATGTAAATCTTGACGCTGGCTGTTTACGTAGCCCAACCTTCTAATCAAGCAGACGTATAATTGAGTGACGCGTGGTGTCTTTATGAGTGGAGCTGCATTCAAAGGGCAGATCCCTGTATTTATGTCTCTCTCTCTCTAAAATGGAAGTAGCTGCCTCTCATCCCAACTAGTCCGCCAAATGGAGCATGTGTTTATATGATTCCTATTGTAAGTTGTTAAAGTGTGAGGTCTGTATAGAGCTAAATGTTTCTTACTGATAAACTGACTTTATAGCTGTGGTGTGTTATTACTGTTATACAGTCGAAGCATCAGGCATCAATCTGTTTTCACGTTGACTTCAAAAGAAACACGGCCCATAAATAAAAGCCAAATGTGTGCATCTTTCTGATGTGATAGATTACTTCAAACACAAACATGGAATTCTATTTTTTAGTTTTTATAAAAACCTAACAACAACATTTCACAATATGATGAACACAATGATATGTACACCTACTGAGAGCACGCTCTTGGCCTGCAAACCGCACGTCTGGATAAGAGAGCAGCCCTCATTGCCTGATCAAAGCTCCCTTGTTCCCTATTTACACAGGAAATTAAAACACAAACAAATAAACAGTGTGCCAATTTGCCAAATTACGCGCAACTTCTAGTCAGCGACCAACCTCAACGTGTTTCTCAATATTTGAAACGTGTAAGCGAGGTCTGGACCCCTCTCTTGTGATCTCGGAGAGCCCATATAATCTGGAGGTGGACTTGTTGCTCAAATTAGTGGGTTGAGAAGTGTGCCACATGTTCAGTATCCATAAATATTGACTCTGGCTTTCTAGCTGGCCGTCTCTGACCTTGGTGGGTTTCCATTTCAGGGACCGACCGACCGAGCAGTCGTGCTTCTGCTGTCAAACACATGTGGATTGATGAAGATTTTATAGGGCTCATAATTAAAAAGACAACTTTGGAATTAGAGGTGAATCTGAGCAACAAATTGCTCCCTGGTTTGGAGCAGCATCTCTGAAGATTATCTCCTCGTAGGCATGTTCCTGTGTGTTAAGGCTACAGCTGGCTCAAGGCAGAGGAATGCAGGCCCTGCGTCTCGCCAAGTTGCTGTTAACAGCGGGTGAAAGGCTAATAGTTGGATCTGCAGTGTCATCTCAGGGCTTCGTCTGCCCCCTGACTCCTGGAATGTACGTGATGACAAGAGCGGGCCGCACCATCCACATCCAGCATTACAGTGTGCACATGATCACATACTGCAGCGTGCAAAGAAGAAGTGAACCTGCACAGGACCCTGGTGAGCAGAGGACAATAAAGCATGTCTTCTTCTCCTGCTCAGGATGTACCACAACAACAAAACACATTCTGTCCTAATCTCCTTCAAATAACCTCAAATATCCCCCCTTGAATAGATTCATTATACTTTTGTCATAAGTGTTATGTGTTGCACATTGTTCTCCCTTGAGGGGTTTTCCATAAAAGAAAAAGATACATCTATTAACTGAATGTGGTTCACTGCATATTGTTCTTTTGGTTACAGAGGATGATTTCTGTGAAGGTGAAGGATGAATGGTAAAAATTTGACTTTCTAATTGCGAGAAAAATATATAATATGCAGGTGAGGCTCTGCACCACTAACCTAAACTCTAGCCTCCTATTGTCTCCCACTTGTCAAAGAGGGGCAATAAATAATGAAGGCAAAAGAAAGGCAGAGGATGACATAAGGAACAACAGTAACTGGAGACGGGAAAAAGCAGAGTGAGTCATGACTCTTGACAGGAGTGTGTTCAGTGGTCAAATCTAAATTTCGTTGTTCTTAATCATAGATGCTGAAGCCTCCCGGGTCGTTGGCTCAGAGACAGGTCGTATCGGGCTTTACCCCTTGGACAAACTGATTTCCAACAACTCTGGTTTAAGCTGATAACTACAGTCTGTGGCTAAATCATTGTTATGAGGATGCACAGATGCTCTAATGCATTGTTGCTTCCAGCCACCTGTGGGTCAAAGGACGTGTGTGTGTGTGTGTGTGTGTGTGTGTGTGTGTGTGTGTGTGTGTGTGTGTGTGTGTCAGCTGAAGAATATTCCGTATTATTTCTTCAAATTGCTGTGTATGGTAACAAGCATTCAATGCAACTGTGTCCATAAAAAGCTATACTATTAGAACACTAAATTAGAAGAGTTCTACTGCATGTAAAACTGTTTGTTACTTAAATATTGTGGGGGGAAAAAAAGGGGTATTCAATGTTTTTCAAGCCAAGCACCATTAAACTATTGCAGAGATGGAGCTGGGACCCTGAAGCCTACTATATACAGTATTGTATAAAATTGTGTTTTATATTAAACTTGGCCCAGTGCCATGTATAAACATACATTCAATACTGGGCTATTCAAATAATACACAGGTTCATGTTTTCATTTTAAACAGAGCCTGTTAACTGATACCAGCGTCAATATCAACCATGTCGGTCAATTGCATGGACATCATGACTTCAAGCTGCACTGACATTTTTATTATAAACATAAAATGTGGAAACGTAAAATATAAAAAATTGTCTAATTAAGCAAAAAATTTCACGACCCCCCTGGTGGTACCTCTGCAGACCCCCCGGGGGGGTCATGGACCCCCTGTTGCAGACCTCTGGAATAGAGGTTAAACATAAGTGTGGGAAAATCTACACAGTGTATACGCTTGTTTTGACAAAACTGCATTTTCACTTGAATTATGTTTCCTCTCTATAAGCTGAGGGGCAACGCTGCAGCGTGTCTAGAAATACTGAAAAAGTTTGTAAACCACCGTCCCAACAGTTCCTCACCGCTGTCTCCTGTCCATGTTTGTACTTGTACATATATTTCTTATATTTTTTACATATATTTATATTTCTTTATTTGCCTATTGACCACTTGACTACTTTGCTCTTTTAACTTGTACACTTTGAGTTGGAGATGTTGTAACAAAAAGCAATTTCCCCTTTGGGATCAATAAAGTATTCTGATTCTGATTCTGATTATAGAACAGTCCAAAGCATCTGCACATCTGTCTTGACAATGAATCTTTTTGCAGCAACATTCAAAGACGACTTCCAGCTATCAGGAACAAACAGATGTGTTGTGGAAGGAAACAGTGAGACCGGTGAGGGTGGTGGTGGTGGTGGTGGTGGCGCTGGGGTGACAGTGTCTGGCTGAGTCACAGTTTAACCTCTCTGAGACCTCCTCAGCAGCTCGTTCATTGGTGATTCAGATAACATATCTGTACCTGGCCTCTCTGGCTGCCAGGGCTTCGCTCGACAATGTTGTCCTTTCAATCAGCGTGTAATTGGATCAGCTGCAGCGATTAGATAAGCGTGATGTATCTGGCTTTAAAACAATGATATATATACTGTATCAAAGCCGCGTGATCTTCTCAAACCACTCTGGCCATCGCTGATCAACTCCCTCAACGGCCTTGGCTAGACACATTCCTCGGAGCTGGTCTGACACAAGCCGTGCCAAGACACACACACACACACATACAAAGTGTGTATATACACATGCACTCAAAACACACACAACTCTGCATGCCCACTCATTCAAACCACACACACACACACTTACATATACAAAAAGAAAAAGAGGGCGATAAAGCCCCCTCTCTCTAATCCTCTCACTCGGGTAATTAAAGATACTCACGGCTTACTGTGTGAGCCTTTATCCGCCAATCTACAGCATCTAAATGCCGAGCAGCTTTTACCTGGGTTTGAGTTTAGAGCACTGGGTTCAACCAAGTGGTGTTTTGGCAACAGCCGAGACCCAACTATCACTGCCAACAGATTAACACGACAATAGAGCAAATCTAAGCAGCATGAATGAATTAACATGTTCTCCCACACCCTGACTTTATGAATGAAGGGATTAATAAGTTACTGAATGAATGAAGTGGTGTGGAGCAGAGTGGAATAAACTCATGGGAAGAAGGTTGGGAGGAAGTATATGACAGAACAAATGAGTTCTAATTGGTTTTGGTTATTGAATAAAAAGCAAAAAGAGTTCTGGAAAGTAGAATGAACATCGGTAATCCGCCAGAATAGTGTGAAATCAAAAGTGCGTGGATCCAGGTGAGGGGAAGCAGAGACACAGTGCACACTGTCAGCCATGTAATGGCATGCACCCACTGGCCTCTCTGTATTTTAATTGCTAAGTGGATGATCTGGGATTATCCCTCATAAAATGTTATTGTCCTGAAAGGAGACAAAGATATCTTGTGATCTCTGTGGGATTTAATCTATTGCCATCTCTGCGAAGAAAACAGGCTCTGTGCTTTCCCCAAAACACCACCGCCTGCCCCACCATCATCACCTAATGGAAGCCACTAGAGGGAATCAGTGGGGGCTTTTCTTATGGAGATGACCCAAACATTAATGCTGTTGACTACACCCCACAGGCTAAAAACAACACAGCAAAGTTTCCCTCGTCCCTCTTTTGCCACTGAGGGCTTGAACTCTACGAATGCAGCAGGTACTCTCTCGAACCCGGATTAATATTTAGAAATGAGTGAAAACTATATTTACATGTGTTAAAAAGATGAGATACAGGTAATTTTACACGTCAGGACAAGCAGTGTCTTTAAGAGTTTCAATCTGTTGCATTTAACCAAAAGCAGAAGAAAGAAATGCAGCCGTCCTGGGAAACTGATGGAGTTTCTCTGGAGACTAAATCACTTTGCTCTCACACGGTACTGTAGAGATGAGACGACCGTTTGCTGCCAAATTCTGCCACTGATATATTGATGAATTGCTGTGAATTGTAATGAAATGAAAAGATTAATCCAGCCACTGGGAAGCATGAATAAATCAGCTCTGATGCCAGACACACATGAACAATCACACACACACAGTGAAGTTCAGCAGGAGGATGTGATAGTCCCTCCGCAGGGTCTAATCCTTTAAAACCTCAGAAGCAACACATTGTGATGCCATTATCTATTAGCCTTATTCCAAAAGCTAAATGTGTTTGAACCTGCTATTAACACCTCATAGTCAATTATCTATCTGAAAAAAAAACAAGTGTTGAGTTGTTGTTTTTTTGCTCTGTGTGGTCAAATCTACACCTCCCTGTTAGTGAACAAGCCATTTTGATGTTATTTAAAAGCATTACGCAAATAGGCGATTGCTATTCCTATGTATGGAAAATCACCCAAAAACACACTAAAAGCAACAGTATGGTTTTAACTGTTGACTTTACAACTATTTTTATGGTGTGACTTTCCAGGATATGTAAAGATGCAAGAGAAAAAGAGCTGCCTGTAATAAGGACAGAGATTTAAAATATATATATATGCTGATGTTTGTCCTTTTTTGGGGGGGGCGGGGGGGCTCCCCAGTATTTCATGAAATAACTAAAACTCATGTAAACTCATAATGTAAAATAAGAATAGTTAATCAACACTGAAGATGGTATAAAAGTGAATATTTAGCTTGTTTTCACTTCACTGGTGCAAGCAAATACTAAACAAACTGCCCCTGTGGCAAATCTTATCAAAATAGGGTTCGTTGGCTCTAATGTGTGCTGATTTGACATCGTTAGACATGCAAAAAGTCTGGAGCCTCCGGGTTAGTGGTCTGCAGGAGGTGCTTTACAGTGGACAAATGATTGACAGCCCCTTGGTGACATCACTGTACGACAAAAAGAGTCGCTGGGGAGGAGAAGGCACCAATCAATTGAACCACTACACTGTGGCGCAAAGAGGCGACGCGCTCCCAGACTCGCAGCAGCACGGTCCAAAGGAGCGACACTCTGAGTGCGCTTATCTGTCCAAAAGAAAAAAGAGAAAAAAAAGACTGCTCCGCTCAACTTTCTGTCTCCGCGAGTTCTTCTAGTTCGAAGATGTTCAACCAAGACGCTTTATACTTAGATCGGTCCTGCCTACGCGAGCCCGCTTCCTCATAGACTTAACACTTTTTTTTCTTCTTTCCGTACTGGCCAAGACCTAACCCGAACTGCAGCTGGTGAGAATATGTGCGAGAGGAGATCGGCGAAGGGTATGGGCTGTCTTTGGTCCCCCAAGGAGAAGCAGCGTGGATTAAACACGAATTAATGTGGAATTTATCGGAGCCCAAAGGTGGAACGACGACCGGACACAGCGCTTCCTCGTCAGGTAAAATAAGACTGATTGGTTTGGTCAAACTGTTTAAATATCCACTGGGAATGAAATCTTAAGAATATCAACAGGTTATAAAAAACTTTATTCACGTAGAAACTTTTACTTCACAGCTGAGGCAGTCGTCATTTTCTCTTTATATGCGTAAAGGGTGTGTGCGTAAAAGTTAAAGCGTTCCTATTTTGGACGTCGGGGAAAAGACAGTGAATAGAAAAATACAAAGTATATAACGAGTTGTTTCGTTGGAGGTTGTGCCTGTGAAATGATACTTGAGTTTTTGATGTTCCTGTCCCGGGCTACATCTGGCCCTGGTACGCTCGTCAGATCTAACACCTGCGAGCCTCTTGAAGTAACTCTATCCCTTATGATTATACATGACCGTCAAAGCCTCTGCAAATAGAGGCTTGCAGCACCGTCTGCCTGCCTCTCCTGCTGCTGTGGATTCTCACTCTTTTTCTCTCACTGCATTCTTTCATGCTTCTAGTGATCTTTCGGGGGTTCTGCAGACTTGAATCGTCTTTCCTCTTATATCATTTCACCACGCATGATTCCTTATCTTTTCCGACTGGAGACTTTTTGTCTGCAGTCTCCCCCGCAACTTTCTTTGATTCTCTTTCTTGTGTCATTGCTCTCTTTTTTTTCTTTTTCTTTTTTGTTCCGTCTCTTTCATAACTTCCTCACCTTGAAATTTTCGCGTTTGTGTTCACGTTGAGATCAATCCTGTGTTTCAGTTAGACGCGCTATATTGCCAGCGGGCTCACTATTCACAGCCTCTCTTTTTTGTTGTTGTACTTCAAAGAGGAGAGGTGTCTTCCCTTTTTAACCTGCTCTCCTTCAGTCATTCCTACTGTATGGAGGGATCACACACAGTCTGGGGAATGCTGCAGTGAAGCCCCTGCTGTGTCTACCTCATGTCAATACCTCAGCGCCAGTGTATTGACAGAAACCAACTTTCTCCACAGGGACTGACTGATCATGGTCGCCGTGGTCCGCTCTCTCATGGTACTGCTGCTCGCTCAGGTGTTGCTGGAAGGTGCTACGGGACTTATCCCCGAGGTCGGCCGGAGGAAATACAGCGAATCCGGGAAGCAGACCCCGGAGCAGTCGGAGAGCTTCCTCAACGAGTTTGAGCTTCGGCTTCTGAATATGTTTGGACTGAGGCGGAGACCGACCCCGAGCAAGCAAGCCGTGGTGCCGCAGTACATGGTGGACCTTTACCGCATGCACTCAGCGAACGGAGACCACAGCACTAAACGACCCAAGAGCATGGGGAAACACGCAGATAGAGCCGCCAGCAAGGCCAACACGATTAGAAGCTTTCACCATGAAGGTATGTATTAGTGACATACCTTTACCTGTCAGCCGGAGAGCTCATCGGCTCTCTCAGACAACCCAAACCTATATTTAAACATGACTCAGTGCCTCAACACTCAACTTCAGAGTCTTCACTGTTTTATGGAGGGTTAGTCATTTAACAGGTGACACGCGTCCAGAGTTATTTGTAACTCTCAAATAAGTTTGGGATCGCTTAAAAACTGAACTGACACGATTTACAAACAAAGCAGCTCGTGCACGGTGAAAATGAACTCTTATATATTTATAGGGATGCAGCCTTTAACCAATCATTCCCCTGGCGGAGCTGTCACTGGCTTCCGACGCATCAAGGAGCGGTGGTATCCCTGGGGTCATTTGTTTCTTAATAATTGATGGTGTTTGCGTGGGCTCTGAAAACAGTTTTTCCAGACACGCACCACAGGAGCAGGATAAAGGGCGGTGTGCGTACGCGCAGGTGATAGTCATCACCCCGTTACTTCAATAACACGCGACATGACATTATACTAACACGTATTATGACAAAGTCATCGTGTCAGACGGTATTCTGAGTCATTTCTAACAGGACTGAAATTAGTCCTTGGTGAAGGAGGGGGGGAGGAGAGGAGGGGTTGCGCGCCTTATTCTTTCCAAATCACCCCTCTCTCTCCGCGCTGTGCGCCATTACGCACGTTCCAATAACACCATAATTGCTCTCTTAGTTTATATGCTGGATACCCACTGATTGTTGAATTCAGTGTTTCAGTTCAGTTGCATTTTAGTTCCAAAGCAACATGTGCTGCTCAGATGAATAACGGTCACACACCGAGGGTTTATAGGGTCTGGGGGGGAAAGTGCATAAATTCAAGTCACACACTATGTGTTTATACAATGTTATTAATGAGGTGGCCTATTCTAAACTGCCTTGAATAATCGAACAGGTGAATTTTAAACACTGCAAGCACTTTATTTAATTACTAATCTAAGCTGCCAAGCAGCAGAAAGGTGCAGCTGTTCGTCATATTAAAATTGTTTATGATAAAAAAAAAGATGAAACATTTACTGTCAAACATACACCAACTGTATCAACCATCCAATTTCCTATGGCCGGTGTTACAGTTTTTATAACATACAAGTTACTGAGGCCATAGGGGCTTGACACAAAGTTCTTATACAGAGTCCTAAGTGTTTGAGTGGGGAAGTTTCCATCAGGGGTGAGTCAGAGGGGTGGCTGAGTGGTTGCTTGGGTGCTCTCCAGAGGCCTAGTGCAATGACACCCAGTGGCTACACTGACACACTACAAACAAGCCTGGCCCGAAGCAGCCAGGCTGAGTGACTGCTCCCTGCCCACTACTGGAAACCTCTGCAACCGGCCAGCACACACCTTGACACCACTGGCTATTACAAATGTGTTCTGACTGTGTTTACATGCGCTCCCTGGCTCTTTCATCCCATGCTAACAGAGCTGCAGGGTAGTTAGTCTTCCCACGTCAACAGACATGCAATTGATGGCTGCTCCATATAATAAGCATGTATCTACAGATGTAAGCACAGCACATCAAAGCCAACGGCCCTTATCATTCATCACTTGTGCCTGCTGATATTAATTTCACTCGGATAATTAGTTTCACTGCTATCAGTTTTCAAAAAATGACTATTTTCCATGCCAAATAGAACATTTCCACTATTACACAGGAAGTGGCTGCCAGAGACAGGTCCGTGATGAATGACCCGACATTAGCCTTTATCTTTTGTTTTGGCATGCAGCGCAAAGAGAAATTAGGAATGTTGATACACTCATATCTGTGGTTCACACGTTTTTGACAAGCATCAACTTGTTCACACAGCCGTTCTTCCAAGGAGCGGGAGAGGGAGAGAGTGAGAACTGCAGAGAGAAACAGAGAAAGAGTGACAAGAGAGGGAGACGGGAGTGAAAAGAGGATTTGGGGCTAAGAGAACAGAGGGGAGAAGGGGATTTGGGAGCTGAGGAAGGAAAGAAAGAGGGGGATTGGGGACAGACGAGAGGGAACGAGAGACAGGGGGCTTTCCCACACCAAATGAGGAGTGATAGGCCTAATTGAGGTCTTTGTGCCTCTGGAGGGAGGTTTAGGATGAGATGCTGGAATTTCCTAAATGGCTCCTTTGAAAAAGCACAGAGTTCAAAGTTTGTGTTTATTTTACCACACCAAAAGATTAAAAAGTGTGTCTATACATCATCTATGATCTTCATAAAGTAAGAGTTCAAAGTGGGGCTGCATTAAAGAAAATTGCAGCTTTTACTTGCTGTGCACAATGAAGGGGAATACCAATGATTGAACTCATGGATGTATACATACAGTATAGCCTCTCTCTGTTCTTGATAACCATTAAGTTTTAAAATAAAGTAGTTTATATCAATCAATATATATATTTTTATACATTATATTTTCACCTTTTCCTTTGCAGTCTAATTAAATCATCTTATTTTCTCCAGAAACTAGATATAAACAATATCTTGTCTTCTCTTGGTAGCAACATTTACCAGACATTTCTGTGATGATCGCTTCTGTAAAGGTTAATGCAACAGTTGACATTTATGCTATCGTTTATCTAATCAATTGTAAACCGATTTCCATATTACTCTTTTGAACATAGTGATCTTTGACGCAACTTTATTATATGGTATACCTTTTTTCCATGTGCACTGATAGTGGGAATTGTATACAGCAGCTGGTTCGCGTCGGGCTTCCGAGCACGTTCGATCTTATCATTAGATGGAAGCATGCTGCTTTCATCTTCTGACATTTAACTAGGTAAATTCATGAGCATGCGTCTAATGATGTAATTACTTTGCCACGAGAATTTGCCTGCGATTACACTGAGTCACACATGCAAAGTGTTGATGTATGTGTTATGCCTCAATGATAATGGCCCACACCCACTCACTGCAACCACGTGGCACCTTGGCTGCCTGCATAGAAAGAAGGCTGCAAGTTGTGTGTGGGTGTGTGTGTGTGTGTATGAAAGAAATGAAATGCAAGAAACGATTTGAGGAGCCATCCTTTCATACTTTCCAATCTTTCCCCGTTCACAGTGAATCCATCACACCGACGAGGCTTTAATCATAAATGCTACTTCTCGTTCTTATTCCATGCATAAATTCTGTTTCATCTCTGGCATGCATTTCAGACACCTATCATCTTACACTGTTTGTCTCTCTTTTGTAGAGTCTATGGAGGCCCTGGCCAGCCTGAAAGGCAAAACGACTCAACAGTTCTACTTCAACCTTACTTCCATCCCAGATGAGGAGCTCATCACCTCTGCAGAGCTACGTATCTACAGGGATCAGGTCATGGGAGCTGCAACCCCTAACAACGGCTCCAGAAACAGCAGCACTAGCGACAGTGGTCCTGCGGGGGGTCTCCATCGTATCAACATTTATGAGATGTTCGGAGCTCCTGCTGCTCATGGCGGGGAACCTCTGGCGCGTCTGCTGGACACTCGGCTAGTGCAGGACTCTTTAAGCCGCTGGGAGAGCTTTGATGTCAGCCCGGCTGTATCTCAGTGGACCTCCGGCAAAGGCCACAACCACGGCTTCATGTTGGAGGTACTTCACCCGGAGGAAGGGGAGGTGGACGCGGACCATGCTCAGAAACGTAGGAGGCATGTAAGGGTGAGCCGGTCCCTTCACCAGGACCAGAACTCATGGCCTCAGGCTCGGCCCTTGCTGGTGACGTATGGCCACGATGGCCGTGGGGACTCGGTGCTCCACACACGAGAAAAACGTCAAGCAACGCTTCGCAAACAACGCAGAAAGCAGCAGCACAAGGCGAGCTGCAAGAGGCACGCCCTGTACGTGGACTTCAGTGACGTGGGGTGGAACGAGTGGATAGTGGCACCCCCTGGTTACCATGCCTTTTATTGCCATGGGGAATGTCCGTTCCCCCTTGCAGACCACCTCAATTCTACCAATCATGCCATTGTGCAGACGCTGGTCAACTCAGTCAACTCGAACATCCCCAGAGCCTGTTGTGTGCCCACTGACCTCAGCGCCATCTCCCTGCTCTACTTGGATGAATATGAGAAGGTCATCCTGAAAAACTACCAGGACATGGTGGTGGAGGGATGTGGCTGCCGGTGAGCAACGGACAGTGGCATGGATAGAGAGAGAGTGGGCAAGAAAGACTGAGAGAGGCATCAGAGGTTATTATGGACACCCGGTTTCCCAATGAAGACGTTTATTTATATGAAAGAAAGACAAACAGAGCTATTGTGGAAGAAGAAAAAAAAACTATATATGAATATATTTATGTCTACGTAAAGTTGGGAAAAAATAAATATTTTAATCAGAGGAATATTCCTTTACTGGTTTTGAAAATGTATTTCTGATGTACATTTCGAAATGGGTGCAATACCACATGAAGTATAATGCTCAGATTTTTATTTTGTATTTATTTCTATTATAACCACTTTATTTGTAAATAAATAATGTGTATTTATCGTGAAAAAACATGGTCGCTCCAATTTTCAGACTGAAGATCGGCTACAGTGAACCAGCCGTTGTTGATGTATATGTGTCAGGGGGCCAAAACGTGCTACTGACATGAATAACAAAGTTTCAAATTCTGGCAGAAATTAACTCCAAAAATATCACATACTATGAGAAGCTCACACTACACTGATTGCAAACCAAGCATTGGACTCTTTTGGTAAATGTAACTGGAAACCAACAACAATAGAAGTGTAGAGAGGAAAGTGGTAGGGCCAGGTCAAGGTGCCATTGGCGTAATGAACTGTAGTAGGGTGTAGGGTCACAGGATGGGAGTGACAAGCTACAAGCCCACAAATGTGATAGACTCCCATGGGAGGATTAGGAAAACACCAGAGCATGTTTTCATGCATTACATGTCACTGCAAAGATCCATGGGAAGGCACTTCTGAAGGCCAACTTGTTTTTTCTGCTCCTAACCAATATTACTGACCAAAAAGAAGTGAATGTGCAGCACCTCTGCAGAAGGTCTGACAGGGCACAAGGTTTATTTATCATGAGATTTGAGCCTGAAAGATTGCAAAGTAAGACAAACAGACAAGAGACTCAGCAAGAACAGAGCCTACTGGCACTTTAATTATTAAAGGCAAACAAACACACACCTGCACCTGTCCACATACTGCACATGCTCAGACAGATTCAGCCCCACTTCAGAGTTTGGCTGCCTTCCTTTGTCATCTCTGATTCATAAGGCTCTGATGTGTTTCGGCACTAAGGGGGGAAAAGAAATCCAGGAATGTTTCACAAAACGACTCGGCAGTGGCAGCAGACAATGAACTGCAACAGAAACAATATCATACGACACCAAAAGCAGCTTAAGAGCTATGTTTTATTCACTAAGACAGTGGGTACGGCTGGCTGGCAAAACAAAACATATCGTATGTTACAGTACAGCGGCCTCGAGTACGAACACCTGAGTCAATACCTTCATTCTCTGATGTTTTTGGTGGAAACAATGTAATACGTAGACTAAACTGAATGGACTAAAAGTGCTCCAGAAAGACACAGATGGAAATTTATAGTGTAGCCACAATAGCAGATCAGATAATGAGAGGGAGAAGAGAAACAGAGAGGCAGAGTTCTGCGGAGTTTGACTGACTGCATTTTCTGCTGTGTTTGCATTAGAAAGGGCTTGGAGGGATCACAAGGCAGCTCAAAATGCTCTAAATAGAATGTTTTTTATGTGAGCGCACATTGGGACCGTGGAATGTTGGTTTTCAATCTCAGACACATGCATACGCTTGCATGGAAAACCAACGTGCTTGTTTTTTCAATCATCTATTCAAGGGTTTCCTGGTGGGCTTTTTCTCTTCAAAAACAAATGTGCATTGAACAAAGATACGCTTGTTACTTATATAGGAAATGTAAATCAAAACATTTAGAAGGAGCCATGAGACTTTATTCACGGGCAGTAAAAACACTGAAATGTCACTTTTTTTTCACGGGCCTCGGATCATGTCTGTTTACCCATTCTTATCCTCCGAGGGTGTACAGCGCCCGTTCACTCTAGATGATGCAACCATCCAATTATTTTATACCCTTCCAACATGTACACGTACACACACACACACACGCACACACCACCTCCTCTCCCACCACAGTTCAGTTTCAATCTTCTGCATGTGTTATTTTATTCTACCTTGCATCTCCACCCCCCTCGGTCCCATCTGGTGTCCATTTCTCCTCTGTGGATCACACCATACCACAACCCCGCACATGGGCTGCACATACCTCTGTCAGTAGCAGCACTGTTTTAATGGACTTCAGGAGGAAGTCACTTCACTGGCACACTTGATGAACATTTGATAAAATTCGACAATAAAAAAAAAAAAAACTTACTTCCAAAAATGTCTGCCAAGAGTTTCGGGAGTAACGTCAGGAGTGGAATGGGGGGAGGAGGGGGTGCGGATTTTGTGTTAAAAAAGTGTGAGATTTAGTGGTTTGCATTTATAGTTCCAGTCCATAAACCTTTCATTGGGTTGGGTGGAAATACTGCTCCCAGAGAGGGTGACACATGGGTAGCACTCCTGCAACTCCCTCTCTGTACCCCATCCCGGCTCGACTGGGTTCCATTTGTGCTGTGACTTGGCCACAGCTCCGACTTCTGGGGCTTCTTATTTTTAGAGCCGCGTTATTATCAGACAGCTCCTCGGGGACCACTCCTAAACTTCTCACTAAGAACAGGGGTCGGGGGTCAAAGTAATAAGGACCTATTATCTCCGCCATTACTGACTGACTTCCAGGCTCATCACGTCATCACAGACTAGTAGCTTCAAGTGTGGTCAGCCACTGGTTGGGACTGAGAACATGTTTGCATTTCAGAGCCCGTTCCGTTTATCCTACTCGTGCACAATCTAGATTGTTAAACGTTTTATTTCATGCCATGAAAGAGCTGATGATGAGCTAAAAAGTTAGTCTCTGTGTGTGTGTGTGTGTGTGTGTGACTGTGTACTCCACGATTTAGTTATAAAAGCACAACTGTGAGATATGTGTTCTTGGCAAGATTCTCTTCACCTGCTACACAGACCTCTGCAAAGTCACTCTCTGAAAACAGATTTCCCCCTTCCTTCTCCATGAACATCTGGTAAATCAGTTAAAGGTGTCCTTCGCTGTCTTTGTTTACGCACAAACACACAACAGAGCAGCCGCACAACTGATGAGCATAACACTGGGAGCTGAGACCTACTAGCGTGGCAAGGCACATTCATTTTGTTTGGTGCGCAGTAAACCACACCAAAACTATCTGCAGCTCCAAACAACCCAAATCATAAGGGTTATAAAATCAGATTTCCAGATTTCTGGCTGGCCCAGAATTGGAAAGTATGTGGCATGCCGTGTATCTTTGATGAAACAGAGGACTCAGTCGCCATGGGAGATCTCGACTGGCCCCGAGCCAAGGTGGGACACGGAAATGTAGAGAAGTGAAGAGAGACAGCAGCCACTTTAGAGTCTTTTTTAACTTCGGCTCTTTTCTCCTTCATGTGCTGCACACGCTAATTTTAGAGGTGGTGCACATGGTGTTTTTTCTGTATTCCGAGAACAGCCAGCGAGATGACGTCCAGCATAGCTAAGACTGTGGCATCTGTGCTGCAGCTCTGAACACATCAAACAGACGGGCGTCCACAGATTCAGAAGCAGAGAAAATATGGATATTTCTTTTCCAGAATGACTATAAAGATGATTGTATTCTTTTTCTTTTACATATATATACAATCTCAGTTTTACAATTGCCCACGTGCATACAGTATGTCTGCAAATGTAGGCACATATGAATCAATGCATACCTGAGCGCATGTGCGCAAACGTACTAGTTTGGACTTTTTGAATGATGATACATTCATATTGCAAAAGGCATGTGGGGAGTGACAGCAACATTTCTAAAAACTATCACTACCTCCCTGCTGAAATATGTCCTGCTACTACCATTACTGTAAGAACTAATCATCCATGCAATCACACTGGAGTTTGGCTTGGAGTGACATGCTGAAATCATTACCTCTGGCTGGGGCTCAATTGAAGAGACCATTATATAGCCTTATATTCACAGCAGAGTAGTCTTGCCGTTAAGCTATAGAACAGAGTTAAAAGGTTGTCTGCCATTACAATATTTTCTAGAACAAGGCAATGAAACCTTAGAGGACGGGCAAGAACTTAAGCCAGACACTTTTTAATCGATGATTGGTGGGGGGTAACAGCGGGGGAAACGACCTCGTAACATCAGAGCTGTTCATGTCTCATAGAATACTAACACATTTCTTGTTATAAGTGTGCAGTTCTCTCCCTATCCTGTTCTCTCTGTGTGTTTTGCAAATAATTTGAAGTGAAGCAACAGAAAATACTAGAGGAGTTTGGGTGCACTTTTGCTCACATAATTAATTTTCCTTTTATTTACAGTAGTATCTGTTACTGTGTGATCAAATAGGAATGGCTTTCAGGATGTGTATCTTGCACTTGGTGGACTAACACGTTTCCACAGAGGATACAGGAAGGAGTTCCATGTGGACCACATATGGGCTTCTAAAACAGACTCGAGGTTGGATTTGCCTCTAGACACTGATCTAAGGTCAGTGTCATGTTTACCCCTCTGATGGTTACAGTTAGGTTCGGGGGGAGGGGTGAACCGGACTGATCCTGGAACCTTGCCGAAGGGCGTCTCCTACACCCTGAGCTTGAAAGGGGCTGTGTGGTTACGGGAGCGGCCTCCATCTTTGTAGCAGGAAGTAAAGAGATCAATCAAAGGGAGCTACATGACATCCCCCAGCATGCCTGTTAAATAAATGTCAATCTCCGACACAGTAAATCTCATGCATTACCAAGCGTACAACTTCAAATCAGTGTTCTCTTTCAGAGCTGGCAAAAGCTCATAATACACGTGAATAATGTCAAGCAGCTACAATATAAAACAGAACAGAAAACTCTCCCCCTCAGACATTTACACACTTATTCATATATCAACCTCTCTACAACCAAATATTGTATACAGAATGGCCTTGATCACACTTCTTCATTATCTGGGATTGAAAAAAAAAGTTTTTTACTTGACTAAATATTTCACGTACTTGGGAACATTCACATATTTTTTGTGATGTTATGTAAGTATAAAAATGTTTATGCTTGTATGAACTTTTAGCCAGCAGATGGCAACAACCTATCTCCAACACTGTCTGAGTGATACCACAAAGTCTCCTTTCTCCCCCTCTGTCTGCCTGGCAATAATGCAGATATGAAAGGTAATATAAGATAAAAGAGATAATATAACAGACTCTTTATGATCATAGTTGTCAACTCTAGCAGTCAACTCTTAGATTACAGACTTCTAACACTAAGATTATTGA
This sequence comes from Decapterus maruadsi, assembly GCA_030347415.2. NCBI lineage: Eukaryota > Metazoa > Chordata > Actinopteri > Carangiformes > Carangidae > Decapterus > Decapterus maruadsi. The sequence continues at coordinate 6,091,007 of CM064891.1, read as the reverse complement.
CACAAGTTGGACAGTGTTGATATGGCACCTTGAGGTGCTCCAGACCTGGAACCCAGTTCACCGAGTATCAGTTGATCCCCAGATATGAAAGGAGACCTGTTATGGAGTTGGGGGCCTCGCTTGGTGGTCTATGAGAACAAGCTGGTGCTGAACCTTTCGTACTTAGAGCAGATTACCAGGAGGCTGCTTCCAGATGCAGTGCACCAGGGGGAACAGGCTCTCCTTCTCTGGGTGGTATGGGACAAATCCATTCCCCACACTTTTCTCATTAGCATAATATGCTCTGGATAAACCACTGGTCTGCCATTGTCAAGGACACACGCACCATCTCCTCCGTCCATCTATACAATACATCTGTCCCACATCTTTGTGCTGCTGCAAAGCAGGTTGTAAAATGTTGAAATAAGGCTATTTGAAAATGACAAATTCTAGCCACTGAGCATGTGCACTGTTGTATTCTCATTGCCATTTCATATGCAGAGACGTCATTATATTAAGTACACATTTTTATTTATAGAAATATAAATATAGTGGGGCGTCGTGTGGCACAGTGGGTTGGGCAGGCCCCCCATCTGCAGAGCAGAGGCTACTGTCCTTACTGCAGTCGGCCCCGTTTGAATCCTGCATCAGACGACCATGTACTGCATGTCATTTCCCCACTCTCTGCCTCCCCATTTCCTGTCTCTCTCAACTATCCTATCAATTAAACGCAAAATATACTTTAAGAGACCCCGAGAAGTTTGCTTTTAAAGAAGAGTCTCATATTAATGTGGATGAATCTACGTTCCCCACACTTGTTTATGTGTCAGTTTTCGATAAATATACTGTTTTGTCTTTATAGTTATATTTGATATTATTTAGTGGTCGACTCGCCCAGCAGTTCCTGGTTTCCTGGACACTGCCCGGTGGGTCATGGGAATAAGGCCGCCAGATCGCTAGTTGGCATCGTTTATGGTTGGAACTACGACGGTATCTGATCATCTTCAAACCTTCAACTTTCGTTCTTGATTAATGAAAACTTTCTTGGCAAATGCCGATCCAAGAATTTCACTGTGCGAGCGGAGGTAGTGTGAAAACACTTCTGCTTTCCTTTACAACAAAAAAAACAAAAATATATAGTAAAATTCTCAATTCTCAGATAAAACCTACTGATGATCAGCAGTAATATGCACAAATGTCAGCTGTATATAAAAAGGAGCACAATATTATGTATTGCTTTCGAAACATTATTTGTACTATGGTATGTCGGAAAAGAAGTGTCCATGCATAGCACTTATTTTCAAACGAGGCTTCATCAACCCGATTGCAGTGGGAGATGACAGAAGCCTGTTTATGTAAAGAGCAGGTCCACAACCTGCGGGCCCCAGCCAGCTCGGCTACGGAGTGTAACTCACACTCCTTCACCCCGCTCTCCCACAGCCTGTCAGTGACATGGCAAAGTCTGCCTCACCAGGCTTCCTGTGACTCACTTCCTGTCCCGGCCCTGCACCTGCACTCCCCTGGGTGATGTCATGGCAGGTTTTCCTTTTGGAGTTGCACTACCGAGCACACTCCCCATCTGGCATAATGCGCGCATGCATGCGTGTGTGTTTATGTGTGTACATCCATCAGCATGCCTGGCTCAGACATCAGTCAGCAGGACCTGCAGTGAATGTAGCCCTTCATTGCTTTAGTGATGACCTCCTCTGTGAGGAAAAGGCTTTTCAGAAAAGAAAGGCACATCAAACAGACAGGGGAGAAAGAGGACAGTGGTAGATGGAACATGGATTCATTCCCAAAGCTGGATCATTGTGATTTTTTTCTCCTTCGCTTCCTTCTTCTCTAAGACACAAATATGTCCTTTTGTTGCCTCCTTGTGTCTGTGCATTCAATTACTTGTAAGAATCCTTCTCTGAATCCTTCTGAGCTTCACGTAATGAAAACTTGACCTTTATGAGAAAGGAGTAGTTCTGTTTTCCAGTGAGGAGAAACAACCTCTAGATGTCCTCAATATCTGTAGGAATAATTATAGTAGGCCTTTCTACCACCGGTGACCGCAGTGAAAATGATAGATTGAGGGGAACACACTACTTGGACAGGCCCATGAGTAAATGGAAATATTGTATGAGAATGAGTGCATAGTTTTTTCCCTTATCCTGGGCCGTAAGAAGTGTTTTTTTTTTGTTTTTTTAACCAAACCAACTTTTTTTTTCTTTTTTCTCCCTCAGATTGAACGAGTATGTACGTGAATGGGCAGGAAATGCCTTACAGGTCCAGTCAGCAGAGGAGAAACCCATTGGAGGTCAAGGGTCGCAAGAGGAAGGCAGCGGCAATATATCAATATTCATTTCCTTTTCTGGTACATTCACAGACCTCTTGCTAGTTTCACTCCTTTATAGAGTGTGTTACGGATCATTAGTTCTTGCTAGCTGCCTGTTGACAACATTAGCTGCTCTAATGGTCGTCTGTGGGAAACTCAGCCCTGTGTCCTCCTTTTTGGTGTGTGCGTCATATCTATCTGGCTCTGATGCTGATAGATGGTACAGACCAGAAAGAAGCCAGTGCAAGAGAAAAAGAGGTCTCATGCCCAATCTGCTTTTCTTTGACATCCACATCATTTCCTCATGACTGGACTGATCGAAACTACCCCCATTACCTTTGTGAAAATGCGTTACGTGCTGTTATTAAATAACCACCATTGTTATTGTGGAAATTGATAAAGTATACTCAGAAACGACTTTTTCCTCATTAGAATGGACAGCATTTAGAGAGTCACAGTTTACCAACATTCAGGGGTTGACATTGGACTGAATCTCTGTACTGTCACTGTGCAAACAGCGGGCGTTCTGTTGACTGGGACATAAAATAGTGCTGTTGGGTTTTGGGTTTCCAGAGTGGGATCAGGGCTGCAGTATATTGAGTCCATGTGGGGAGTGCGTTTTTAATCTGAGCCTTACCCACAGTCCTTCCTGTTTCTAATTTGGCGCTGCAGCGGTTTTGTCCCGAGGCCAAGAGCCTCTCTTCCATAGAGTGTCTATTTCCTCTGAAGTGAATAGTAGCAGGTGTGCTGGCCCAAGATCCCTTGGAGAAGTCTGCTTATGAATGGCCCACATCTCACTCCTTCTCACCTGTCTTTGTTTTCTTTTTTCTTCCTTTCATTCTTATTTTTCATTCTGCCTCGGATTCTTTCTCTCTTTTTCACATTCTTTCTTTCTTTATTTGCTGTTATGTCTTCACCACTCTGTGGTCACTCTTTTGTCTCCCTCATCTCTCATTCATCCCCTTTGCTCTCTTTGCTTCCTTCCAAGATCAAGGTGTACCACTTTGACAAGTCATAAAGCAGCAGCTTGTGCTGATGAAAACAATAAAAGACTACAGCAAGAACAAGGGCAGCGCAATCACATATCAGCCCAGCCAGACATCCAACATAACAAATCACATAAAACAGTGAAACTGTCAAAACATCCAAATTAGATTTAGAACTCAGTTTATTGGAATTGCCTCTGTTCTGGCAAAGGTACTACCACAAATCCTCTAGCTGTTGCAACCATGATTATCCTGAATAAACTTAACTAACACAACTACAAATGTACACTCACAGTGCAAATCACCTCAATAATGAACAACATACATACATATATGCAGGAGGAGGAGGGGGAAATGTGTCTATGTGAGCAAAAGACTTAATCTTCCACATGCTGTCATCAGGCCAGTCTGATGGCCGAGAACTCATCCAATCTGTGAGCAGAGGAGACATGCTGTCACGCTGTTTCAAGGAGGCACTGCGATTGGAATTAACCTATAGTGACCTTCACTTCTCCTCCCCCCCTCCAAGACCAACTCGCTCCCTAATGAGTTGGGCTTTAAGGGGTGCAGGCTTGGCTGTAAGGCAAATAAATCCTATCAGGGAAAAGTCATATTCTCACTTATCTCTGAGGAAAACAAGGCAAAAGATATCATGTTGTTTGCCAATGATTTGTGACTTAACATAGGGGTGAAATGCGGCTGCAAAGCCATTAAGGAAATGAGAGTCTAACAAAAAGGGTTGTTTAACTGGAACACATGAACTTTTAATGATGTTTGTGTTTATTCAATTTTGCCTCCACATCATTTGCCAAAGTAGAATTTGGTGTAAAGGTTATGAGCAAAGCTTGCAGATTCTGTTCCCAGACATTGTGAGTCTAGTGAGCCTTACACTTCCTATCACTCTGGATGTATTTTATGTAATGACAACAATAATTGAAGAGGGAGCTTTGTGCTTTGTGGGTAATACTTATCTGTAAATTATCAAAATTAAAGGAATTCTTTTAATTATGTCACTGTGTCACCCACAATCAACCATACCAATTCAACATACTCATTTGGAGATTGGATAGGTAGCCTTTGACCCTCTTGTAACAATGGAAGTTCTCCATCCTCTGTTCAGGCCTCATTCCCGCTTCTCCTCTGATTCCCTGCCAAAGTCAACCATGAGCATTTACATTTCCAGCCGTGGCGTTTCCGGCATCTGCACACGCTTGTGTTTACACAGGATGTTCAAACTTGATGCAGATTAAACAAATCCAATTTGGAGGCTGAGTTCAATCACCTCCTTTATTTCAACATTAAGTAGATGAAGCTGGGTCCAGATCACCACTACCATTTCCAAGGGGAATGGGTGGGGGGAACGATCTGCAGACCAATAAGTCCAGAAAGTATTTTGAGAGTATTTATATGCGGATAGATGTCATCCGCTAGTTCCCACAGGCTTGCATGTGGTTGGATTTGCTCAGTGTGGTGTAGGGTATTTTTTCAAAAATCTCCAGCTCTCCCTGGCAGAGTGCTGTAGGCCTTCTAAGGGCCCATGGGTAGTTTGGCACTGGTTCTGTTCCCACACTTATGGTGTAAACGGAGGCCTGGCTTTGTGCTCACATGCCCAGACCAGGCACACGTAGCACAATTCAGTGTTATGAATGTTTCATTTTGCCAGGACTTTTTTCATCTTGCATCAGATAATCACTGATTACTTAAACTCAGGAAACACAGTATAGGTCAGACGCCAATCGTGCCAAGTGCACTTTCTCATATTCGAGAGTACACAGCCTCCAAGTTTGGCTGAGGGCGGTCCACAGGCTCGCTGGCCCGGGTCCTCTGTTTGCGCCAGGCTTCAGCTCCAAGGGTTCAGGATTGGGATGAGAAATGCTACAGAACACTGGATGGTCTCTGACCTTTTCACAAGTACAAAAGGACCTTCTTTGTGTTCAGAACAGCAGTCATTTGTTCAACAGGATTTTTAATTGCTGCTCACTGCAAATAAAGCCCTGAGCTTGGCTGGTGTTCGTGTCCTCACCTGGGTCCTCTTTCACATTTGTGAGAGATTTTGACCTCCCATGGCACCTGTTTGGCTAGCGTCCGGCCGCCCATCTGCTCCTAGCTAATGCAGCCATCCTACTTCTATGGAACAGCTCATTTGAGGATGGCTAGCTGTCCACCTAATTGTATCACATTCTACAGGCTTTGTCCTGGCATTCCCTCGCCAGCTAAAGGTTGCCGAAATCTCATCCGCCACATCAGAGAGGCCCTATTAACCCCTGACCCCTGGTTGGTGTGTGTGGACAAGGTCGCTCCTCACACCCAACGTCGGGCCCATTAACACGTCGCCCCACAGCAGAAAAACTATTTTGACGGGCTGTAATTGGCGCTAAGTGATGGTGGACAAAGGCCCCCTCTGTGCTGCCTGCTGGACTGAACGGTACTGACCACTCTCAGAGCTTCACGCTTGACATTTCCTTTCTGAGTCCAATGTGAGAAGAGAGGAATTGGGGAAGCCCCTTCCTGCACCACCACCTCCTCCATTTCTCCATCCCTTCTGCCCCTTCTGCTGTTTACCATGGCGCTCCTTTGAAAACGTGAGATAATGAGGTTCTAGTGGGGAGAGCTGGCTGGAGCAGGATTGCATGGTCCAGATCTGTGGAGGCTGATTAATCCAATGGCGGGCCATTCCTTTCAGAGCCAGCCTAATTAGTTTATGTTAGCTGGACAAGGTCAGGGGGCGTGTTTGACTGAGGCCTTTTCTTTAAATGCCACAATGGTGTGATGATCTGTGGATGCAGGTGCAGCATTCGGCTGCTTTAATGTTGGTTAACTGCTATGGGTGCAAACTGGAAGACAATGATGTCTTCTGAGTTCAGGATGCCCCGATCATTCTTTTTTTTTTTTTTATCTCCGCACAAGATCAGCCAATACAGATGATTTTTGTCATTTGTTATAGCAGCTGATTTTGTAGAGGTTCTGCTTATCTTTGTGTACTGGGACCTCCCACACACAGCAGCATAACATGATAAAAAAGACCCCAAAGGATCATCCGTGTTAGGTCAACAACAGGCTTTCAATTTGTTCTACAAGGAAATGCAAAAAACTCCCATGGAGCAATGCAACAAGTATCCTACAATGAGGACAACTGAATGATGATGATGAACAATCTAAGAACTAATTAAATATATTAATGCGAGTTGTCATTATTAATAGTGTGAAAACATAACAAGCCTACCATAGGCCAATAATTTAATAAATTCACAGCTCTATGTCTCAAAAGATTAAGATGATGAGATTTCAAGTTAGATGGAGGATCGGATGTATTGAAATTGTAACAAATGCAACAAATAAAATAAATATGCCTCACAACCAGGCAGCCCTGTGTGTTTTTATCTTTCATTTTCTTGTGCATTTTCATGAAAATATTTCAACAAACAATTTATTATATGTTAGACTGCTGCTCAGGATTATTTCCTTTGAAAATGTGCAGGATGCAGAAACCTAAACACTTGCTCCCATGCCAATGCCATACATGTGGCCTTTGTCATGCCTTGGCACGCAAGATTAACAAGGTGGTTGGAGACCACACTACATAGCACAAAGTTCTCCTTCAGTTGCAGAGTATTCACAACAGGTGATCAATTTTAAGGTGATCAGTGATTCAAAGTGTTAATTCCAATCTACTGGTCACATATTTAATGACAACCTGCCAGTAATGATCTATCTCAGCATCTCTACTTTCAATATATGACAATTTTTAACCAGCCTCCAGATATCTAGGTGACTCCCCAAGTTTATTAGTCATGAACTCAAATGTTATAAGACTCTACAAATAGACAGGGAAAAACCCTCAGTATTGTATGTGGGATAGTGGTTAAAGGCTGAAAAAATGGCAAGCCAGGATTTCCGAAAAACTAAAGACTATGACGAATAATTTATCTGGTAGTTTTGGCATGGCTTATTGTATTACTAACCCAGAGTCCACCCAGTGAATTGCAAACCGCCACTGAGAATGAGTCATTATGTCAGTGTATGGAGGTCCCTCCTCCTTCAATCTTATCACCATTTACCTTGCCTGAATTCATATTTATGGCAGATGTAAATCCCTTTAATGATTGACTGTAATCCCAAATTCCCCCCTCGCTGTGTACAGCTTGTGTCCTTAGCAACACTCCAGGGGAACCCAGCCAGGCTTCTCTCACACAGAGCCGTATACTTAAGACAGGTCTAACTCCCTTCCCCATAGGCCATGCCATGCTCTCATCCCCGTATTTAACAGCCTGACGTCAGACAGGAGCAGAGGAGGCAGCAGAGGAGACTTTAATACTAAATCTCTCCCCCTGTCATTACCGGCCTGTGTGACCGCCTATCAGAGGCTCTTGAGTGATGTGGGAAACCCTGGGCCCTGTCCTCCCAACCCCTGTAGGCCAGGCCGCCTGTTCTGTCCAAACCAAACTGAAAACTACAGGACAGGCACAGCTAGGGTTGACATCAATGAGGCGCCGGGCTCTTTATGCCCACTCTGTGGTCAAGAGGAGAGAAGCCTGGATATTAATCTCTCTCGTCTTTACTCGCATGCTTTCTTCCTCTTTCCCCTTCTCACCACGCAAGCCGTATTTCTGGGCTCTCCATCCCATTAAGACTAAATCAAACGGAGGCAGAAACTATTTCTTTTGATAGCTAGTGCAGTTGCAGCTGGAGGAAGCATCTCTTCAAACACTGACACTCTGGATGTTAGAAAGAAATTAATGATCTGGCCGTAGCCCAGTCCGGTGATGGATTGGACCAGCAGCTCAAGTTGAGGTCTGGGTTATTTTTTAATGTTAATCTCTCCATCAAAACTTGCCTGAACTGTTTTGCTTCAACGTGAATGAGTCAACCACACCTTTGTTGACAGTAAAGACCACTGAGGCCAACCACATTCTTATTAAAGCCACACACAGTTGAAACACTGACTGCTTATTTACATATGGCCAAGGTAGGAAAATCATTATTACAACTAGTAATTCAACTATTCTTATTCTGAGTAAACAGCGCTTCATTATTGAAGTTAAAAAAATAAGCCAAACACACCAGCTCCGTCAGTCGGTTCACCAGCCCGTGTGATGTGGGTCTTTATGAGAGGACACCTGCAGCACCCAGCGTCCCCAGCTGACTTTGTAAAAGCCTCTTAACTGGGTGGGGGACAGCGGGGAGAGCTGCAGGGCCAGACACAGGTTTGGCCCCGAAGGCCTTAACTATCACTCTAGTCCATGGGTTGCCTTTGGCCTTGCTAACTGTTCCATGAAATGGGCCCCAGGAACAGTGCAACAGGCCACTCACTGTTAGCCAACAGTGCTCCCTTTGTGTGAAAATTGTCAAAGCTGGCCCTTTTCTGCACTGCTCCTGTCTTTCTTTTGAGCCTCAGCTGTGAGCAAACAAAGCTGGCTTAAAGGTTTGCATGACGGTTAGCTAGCTAGCTGGCTAGCCACATTAGTGTTTGTGTTTCCTGTGTTCTGCAGGTGGGACTTCAATGGCTAATGAGAGAAGACCCAGTCAATGCCCCAGTGATGGGGCCCATCATTAAAACCAGTAACCCTATTTCTTGTGGCTAATGGGAATGGAGATTAATGATTCATGGTGTGATCCACATTTCACACCCGATGCATTAGCAGTCTTTGAAATTACCGATTTTATTAATTTAAAGTTGATTTTTTTTCTTACATCACTATATTCTTACAGTGTTCATTTGTCACTCATTTTATCCAAATGTATTTCTTTCACATTCACATAATGTATTCAATTGGATTCTACTCTGTATTCAGCGACTCACCTGTGAGTTTATATGATTTTTCTAGTACAATATCAGGAAAATATTTTATCATTATTATTATTATCACTATTACTAATGAGTTATAGTACATACATTTTCTACATACTTTATTTAGGGAATAAATACACAATCTATGCAGCATCTATGTATAGATTGTTATCTGCCAGTCACTGGTGATGATAGATCAGCCAAACTTGACTCTGTGTACAATGTTACAAAGTCATGTCAACTTGGCCACACAACATTAACTGTACTTGGAAAATACCAACACTGTGGCAATGTACAGCATTAATGAGCGATACCATTACCTCTTAATATACAGCACTATCTTCAATTTAATCCGACAGTTCAATGTGAACCTCTTGCTGGTCTCTGTTTATTGTTTCATAACTTTCAAAGCAGAAAAAAATGAATGCTTTAACAGATGCATAAATCATCTGTAGGCGCAGACATGATTGCTTCAAATTCAAATTATATGTATTGTGTTGTCAGAGCGTGAAATGTTCTCAGGAAACATTTATTAAATGCTATTTGTTATGGGGTTTTATCTGTGGTTGAAATGGACCATCAAGTCACCACAGCTTTGGCCTCACAGGAATGAACTTCCCAGAAGATGTGTTTTCCTTTAAGGCCATGTGAAATACCCCAAAGCTATACAACACTACAAAAATGAGCTATGGCTACAATTGCTGTAGCAAAGATAAATGCTTCATCATATTTATTAAAGGAGATAAACTTTACTAAGGCATCTTTTTACTTTTTTGCCTTCCTGGATGGAAAGGAAAACCAGTAGCACTTGGTTTAACCACGTTTCACTTTGCATAATTGTTCCCAAGGTTGCTGTTTTTTATTTCTAGGCTTTCTGTGCCAATATAATTCAATTTCTGTGGCCAAGCCAAATATTTGCAGCATGGCTTACGCTTCTAAACTGAGCTGTAGTTTGCGCAAAAGCAGTTTGTCTTGCCAGCAGCATTGCACAGACTGGGGAATAAACAGATTCCCTGTTCATCAACAACTCTGCTTCTAATCATACTGTCATTCTCATTACTTGCTCTGTTGTGCAACAAATTCTTCAGCAAGTGAAGAGATTCACACACAATAGTCCTCGGCATTAAAGTCTTATTGCACTTCAGTCCCCAACTCTCATCCCAACGGGCTACGTGCAGCATGGTTTGATGGTCAACCAACTGTTTACTACTTCTTAGGAACAGATGACACAAACTGAAGGGAGTAAGAGTCATTTACAGTTACTTAAATTCCCTGCTGAGGGCCCTGCTAAATGCTTCTTCCACAGAGCTTGCTGGGAAATATTTGCAATGGTTTCCATCCAGATCTGGGTCACTCGGTTCCACATTCACTGCACAGGTGAGCTGGAGCAGGTTTGTTTGGCATTGGTCACTGGCTGTCCTTTCCTTTCAACAGAGCTGGGAAAGCAGCACCACAAACAGCTTGCGACAACAAGAGATGCTTTTGTCCATAGCAAACCGTGGCGAAACGACACCGCTAAGCCGCCTGCTGCCAATGTTGCCGAGGTCTCCCAGGACAGTCCCTGGGGGCTACAAGACCAGCAGCAGGCCAGTCCAACAGAGGCAGAAGGAGAGTGAGAACCCTCAGGAGAATAGGTAATTCTGTCAGCCAGCCGTGCTGCTTCAGCATGCACATGAAAACAACCTCTTTCACATGGAGTGTGTTTTGGCTTCCAAGGCTGTAATCATGGATGATTAGACTAAGAACTCAATTCCGAGCGGGGACTATTCCTTATTCCTGTCACACTGTCAGAAATTATATTTACCTACTACCTTTCTCAACTGTCCCAAGACATAAGGGGAGATTTGACTGACCGCTGGAAAGCAGGCAGGTGCGTGATCTCGATTTAAATACTAAAAAGTAAAATAAACCTAATTTCAGAATTTCATGTCCTCACTAACTAGTTCTAACAGATGCTCTCATGATAGGTTTCAATTTATCTAAGATAAGAATTTTTTTTGAAGAAGCCTCTTTACTAGCTTTCTTTTTCTTTAGTATTTAGGTGGTGAAATGTTTTTAGATGTTTGTTTTCCCTAAAATCTATTTAGAAAGGCTCATATAGTTAGTTTAGTCATTTCATAAATACATGCTTGAATCAACTTATTCAAGTTAGTTTTTTGTAGCTTTCAATGTTTTTAACAGACTAATTCTCCTATTTGGTAATTTCTCATACAAAACACTGTTTTTCTCTTGAAATTTCCAAACATCAAAGTAAACTGAGGACACAGTTTCTGAAATGCATACAAAGAGCCCTCACTGGCTTGTAGTTGGTTAATGACTCAAGGAGCACGTTACAAGTTCTGATGTCACCCATGGCCAGATCATCACCCCACAACAGGTGCAGCCTTCTCTCCCCTCTCCTCATGCTCATTTTACTACAGCTTGTTTTCCTTCTACATGTGGAAAACATCTGCATAGGTGGTCCTTCTTGCCCCCCTCCCCTCCTCATTTACTTCCACTCTTCTATTCTTTCTGTGTGTCTATGTCTTTCTCTTTTCATCCCGGAAAATGCAAGCGCTGATTGTAAATATGGAGAGGTGTCAGTGCCAGAAGAAATGAACCACGTATTTCTGGATCCGAGCTGCGAGGTTTACCGAAGCATATTTTTATCATGAAAAGCCAACATGGAATGGGACGGCCATGCGCAGCTGCTGGTCTAATTTGCTCTAAGCATGTACAAATAGGACGGCCCACACAGACCATAAAAGTGGAGTGGAGGTTTTGCTCAACGCGGCACTTTTGTCTGACCAAAGGCACAAGGATGCCTTCCAAAGAACAAACAGATCACAAAAGAAAGGAGAAGGGAAAACACACAGGCGTACTCACGATAGTTTGAAACACAGCAGGATAACTCAGTGGAGGACGGACTACTGATGCTTCAGAGTTATCCACATGCAAACAGTATTTCAAACACTGTTTACTAACACCAATAGCATTTCATATTGAATGAAATTATGTAATATAGCCGCATAGTTACTTTTTCAAGAAGAGTTCCTCCCGGGTAACATCACAATATATTATAAATATACTTTGTTTAACTTTTCCAACTTCCTATCCTTGTGATACTATTTTCTATTTACAAAGTCAAGGTCAGTGGCCGTCAGAACCTATATACTGTACATATATGACAAACCCTTGAGTATATATTTTCTCAACAAATTCTCAAGGTTGTTTCCCACCTTCAGAGCGGCACCAATGTCCCTCCTGTTCGTTCTCCATACATTTTATTGCACCATGGAAAGTTTTATTTGCTCTTTAGTAATTTGCTCTGGAAACCCCCTGTAGATCCTGTGAGCACTGTACGTTTGTACTACACATTACATGCCTGCGCATGGATACACATGTACGCATGCATGCGCACACACACACTTACATGTGCCCGAACGGGGTTCCCCTTTAGACACCGGATAAATAACTTCAAACAGTAAACTAGGTGCTAATGAACTGGATCCTGACAGGGTTTGCTTTCCGCGAGCAGAGACCCACCCCACAATGGATCCATTCACAGGATCTCAGCCATGGAAAGTGTTGGTAAAGTAATCCCGCTAGAGTTTATGCGACCTTTTCTAACTCTCAGTACGTCTTTCTCCCCTCAGGCCTTTAAGGCTCAGCCAAAAACAACACTGACCTGCATCAGCTGATACAGGCAGAGGCTACCCACATTTGCATGTTTCAAAATGGCACCCATTCACCACCAGTTGGCAAATTGATGTGGGGAGGAAAGGAACACAACGCCCCGCTTCCTCTTACGCTGTACCTGTGAGATCAGTCACGGCAACTTCAAGGCCGGTGTCAAGGGTTGTTTCTTCCATGTTGCTCTGAAGCACAGGACGTGGCTGGATGGAATCTAAATGCTTCCGTGCACATGTGGCCAAATCGTCCAACATCCTCTGCATACAGGACCTGTAAGAAAAGGTGTTATTTTATCTTTAACAGAATATGGGCAGTGTTCCCACAGTGTCTCTGTACGCTCTGACAAACCTAATAAAAGTTACAGCATCGCATATGGCTTCATTCAACACATCTGATATTCACACACGAACAAAACCTTTTATGGGTACTTGCTAAAACTGAAGGATTGAGACAGTTGATGTGACCGACAGCATTTCATCATAAATTCTGCCAATAAAGAGGACAGTGAGTTCATCTGTCTTAACATCTGAAAAGGGCCATCTATCTGCCTTCCCCCCTTTAATTTCGGACTAGCAGAATATCTTCCTGAGATGAATGATCAGAAATCATCCATATGGCTGTATTCCTCTATATCTTTTATGCTTCTGGGCAGCAAAGGAATGAAATACTGCCGGTGACAGGTAAAGCGATACTCTGTAATGGAAGTTGTTTTACAGTAGCCACTTTTCAGAAAGAAGTGCAATATTCAAACATGTGATATCCTGTTCCAAACCACAGCTCAGAGCAACCTCTCCTCTAGATGTGAGGGTCACACTGCGCTGACAACCTGTATTTATGGCTATCTGACCTGACACCATGAAAAGTTTTATTTCTATCAGATGTTTCCATGCAAGGAGACGTGAACTGAAAAAAAAACAATATCAATCTTGGCAGTGTTGTATGGAAAGTTAAATTGTAATTGAAAATGCATGAACTTTCTGCACTTTTTGCTTCTTTTTCACTTTATAAACATTTTTGTATTTAGATTTTTTTTATAGCATTGGCTGTGGCTTAATAACATTTTTATAAGCTTCAATGGAAATATCCACAAGCGGCAACGTGAGACACCATTTACTGAAGCACCTATGGCCCCACCCTTATAAATAAACAATTAATTTTAGATGTAAAAGAGCCTTTATACTGAGCTTTCCAGGGTTTCACAGTCCATTTGAGGGAACGTCTGTAATATTTAGTCAAATATAGATACTTTTATCAAGATTCTATACTGAGTCAGTCACTCTGCCCTAAGACATAAATCCTCACTTGACCATCACACCTGGGTCTGATTGAGTCTCATCAAAACTGAATTTTACATTACAGTGACATTTGTAAAACAAATAACCTGCCAGGTGCAGGTTGCTCTCTCTCTCTTTATTTTTAATGGGTACTGGGATGGAATTTCTTGACAGCTACATAGGTCAGTGGCTTAAGAATAACCCAATTCACATTAAAACAGTAAATAAGAAACAGAGGAAAGGCATGATTTTGACAGGCTCGAAGAGAGAGAAAATGAATCAAAGCTGTAACACTTTGCAGGCCATGAGGCAGCGTAGCCTTTATTCCCCTGAGCCCTGTGCTGTCAAGAGACTCTTGCAGTGCTGGTTCTCAGGCCTCCTGACCTCCTCAGCCCTCGTCCCACAGGATCAGAGCCGTGGTTGTGTTGGGTTGTAGAGGTGGGAACGTCCGAGGGGATACGGGGGCTGAGGTGAAGGGGATGTGGAACGCCAAGGTGAGTGGTGGTTGGTAGCCTTATGAAAACAACACCTTTGAACAGTGTTTACCTCTGAACCATGCATGAGGTCTCCATCGACACGTCAAAGAAGGCGGTGAGGTAAGTTAGTTTCTCGTTGCATTCATTACTGCCGCTCGTCTATCCTACCTCCCCACTACATCCCTAGAAGAACAACCCCCCACTCCGCCTCACCCCCAAAAGCATGGGGCTCGGCAGCATGAATGGGGCATTGTGATGCGTCTCCGTCACGGCAGTGAATGTTTTCACTTCCATTTGATCCGTCGGCGAGGCTGCTAATTGGGTAAGCGTGTTCCCAGGTCACCGGGAGGTTTCTCTTTCCATAAATACAGAAAGCCGGCAAAGGCTTCTACAGATGTTATTTCCCACCCGCTTCCAAGTAGGTTCAGACCAGCTTCAGGCAGTAGATGTAATTTATTGTGTCTAAAACCACAGTCCAAAATTTCTCCTTCTCTCTCCTCATCACTCTAAAGACTGCACATTTTATCATTCTCCCAGGCACTGTAGTAAAAATGATATTTGTCCTTTACTTTAGCTTGCACCAAGGGTGCTACATTGCCATTAGAACCACAGGTGTCATGACATGGCCATGGTGTTACTTTGTCTGTACTCTGTCCAAGGCTGACAGGTCCAAATGATGTTATTTTCCATGTGTCTGTCCACCAGTGACACAGTTTATGAGGCTCAAGGTTTATTTGTTTGTTTTTGTCATGGAACTTACATTTCCTCTCTTACACAAGGACTCAAGACGAGCTTGTGTGCCAGCACTAAACACTCAGCTGGGGCAGAGAGCTCAGACAGACTCACAGGCATGTTTGCTACACTAATCCACTGGGTGTGGTCAAAATGGTCAAGTGGTCAGAGAAACTGTCCTTCAACTGGAGCATCCAACTTTAAGACCTTCTCCTGGCAAGTAAACACCATGCTGAAGTGTCCTTGAACACTTACCAACTCTGGAGGTGTTCATCTGCAGCTGACTCTTCGACTGTCCTCCCTGAAAATGAAGAGAGATATTCACTTAATCAATAAACTATTAGATCATTCATGAAAAAGGGAGACAAGTCTTCCTGCCCTTCGGTTATGAGCAAGTGAAAAAGCTAGGTCTGTTACTACACTTATTGAGAGTTACTCAAAAATAACCATATTGTATAACAATGTTCATTTAAAGGGCTATTTCACTCTGTGATAAGAGTTATGCAATATGAAACTGACATTTAATATTGTGATGCAAAAAGCAGCTGGAAGTACTCGGAAGTTTGAACACCAAGCTGTCTTCCAGAGATAAAAAAAAAAATATTGTGATAATCGTTGGTCTTACATGCTTTTGATTTGATTTGATTTATTCATGTGCGCATACACATCATCACAAGGGAAATACATTTAGAGATTTATACATTGCTGATAAAAGGGTCACCCCAATGAAGCTAGATAAAGTGTAATGTTAGAACAGACTGGAATTTGTCTTGCAAACCTGAATCACAAACTCTTTACAGTAAGCGCTTCTGACCCAACAACTCAAGGCATGGTCTTATGGCGCCACTGTGTGGTTGTAGCATGTGAATTGTGAGTATGCCACATAAGGCTGTATTGATGAGAAAATCTCAGGTCACTACTAGAGGTTACAGTTACAGCATGACCAATAACTCATTGTTCTTCTGTTCAAAATTACTTACTAAAAATATTATCAAATCAGTGTGTCTTTTGACCAAAATAAGTGTAAATAGCGAATGACTAATGTCAGCCCTTTCGAGCTTAATTCAGCAAAAAATGTTGTTTTAAATTTGTTTTGTCCTTTTTTCTATAAGTAGCCTAATTTGGATAACAAATTGAGGATTATTTACTGTTAATCTCAAGGGAAATTAAGTCATCCAAGAGAAAGTTGTTTTAGTTATGTAGGCCTAAGGACCACACCACTGAGAATATTATGCTGTATTTTTAATAAATGTAGTGCTGCATTTGGGGCTGATGTCTGGATCTGGCTGAGGGATGCATTTTGCTGAAGGACCAGGCAAAAAGTTAGACTACTGTATGATTTTACACCAGCGGGTGGCAGACTTCACACATTAAATCACATCTAAAAAGTCAACATCATGCACTTAACGGCTAAAGAAACACACCTACATATTAAATGGCTACAAGCTACAAAGTTGGCCCTAACTTAATGTGGCTGACGGGTCATCAGGAGAACACCATCTGTCCAAATGGGAAAAAATGTTAGCTAATCAGTGTAGTCAGTGTTACTGATATGGTATTGTTCTTTCATAAACTGGCAATATCGTTATGTGGAAAAGGCACACTGACTGTGGTGATTCATCTTGATTAACTCATTGGGCAGGATGTGGGCATTACAGTAAGGGAGGTGGGCTGATTCATCTGAGGTAAACCATTATTCATCATGTTGTAGGTCTGGCTCTTTTTATTCACTTATAATGGAGCAACACCTCTGATAGATATTTTCACATTAACTGAAAGCGTCCAAACTCAGTCCAAAAATGTTTTACAAAAAGCAGCAATTGAGATTACGAGCAACATTTCTTTATGTAGCCTAGTAGGCACCTATTTGCTACAGATAGATTTCCCATTTGTGACATTTTAATGTCATATTCTAATAACTGCACTTCATGGGATAAATTAGAGTTCAAATGCGTTATTCTTGTTAATGCATCTAATACGTTCAGTCTTTCTATAAATTCAATGATCTTGTGGATTTTAAAACTGCTGAAATAAGTAAATAATGTGCTTCCAGATGGTGTTGTTTAGATCCAAACCAGTAAATATTTACTAACGGGGATTTATATGTTTACAAATACAAAGGCACAAAATAATGTTTTAATAAAAGGCCAGTAGGCTTCAGCCTAATACTATTCGTTTTGTTTTGGTTTTTATAGCCTACTTAATGTTGTTTATTGATGTGTGTAGCACTTACTTGATTCTTCAAGATGAAAAAGACCGAAATAAGCCCACCAAAATTAATCATGACGTGACCTTATTTTTGCTGGGTTGAGCTAACAAGGACACTAATCACTGCACCTGCGTCTATAAAACACCTGTAACACTGATTTGGGCTAACGTTTACTTTTAATTTTGTCCCTAACTGAGATTTTGATTAATTAATAATGTCTAACACTTGAAGCAACCCGACACACATGAAAGTGTGTTCTTTTTTTGCAAATGCATCTTATCTCATACCATGTTTACATTATTACCATGATATAATGTCATTCGCAATAATGCTGTTGTGGCATCAAGCTAGCTGACCAAACTAGTTAGCATGACGATAAACTAGTTAGCCCGCTAGTTTCGGGAGGGCCTAAACATGGGGCCACAGAGAGTCTCTGCATGTCATAGCCAGCCACTCTTGTAGACCCACAGAAAGTACAACCCAAACTTTAGACACCGTGTGTGGACAGCTGAGGTTGTTCTGTGTTGACTCACCTGAGGTCTGCCCCACTAGCTCACTTCCTCCAACGTTTCCACCTCTACCTGTCTGGGACGGGGCGTGGCCTGCGTCGCTCCCAAAGCAAAGCTCATTCCCAGGATACTCCACTTCACAAGGCATTTTTTGGAAAGGCTTGCCGGCCAAAAAAAAAGAAAAAAAAAACGTTGACTCGAGGTAAGGGCGGTTTCAGACTCTTAACTAACCCGGTACCGTCAGTTTTTATGGACTAATATCCCGATGGGCCTGACCACAGGAGGGACTGTCATTTTTTCTAACGGGCAAAGAAATCACCTCAAAAAACAGGGAATGGTCCCTTTGGGACTTTGTTATGTGTCTGTGGTCGGCCTACATAGACGGAGGTTAATGGTCAACTTTATTGTGCTATCATACCCAGGCTTGGCTGTAACAGTAGCACTGTTTATGGCTCAATGGAAAAATTTCCACAGATTTCACTCTCATAATTTATGCTTTTTTGATTCAACCCATTTGAAGCACTGTGAGGGATTTCTAACAATAACTAGGCTAATGATACATGCTGCTATCTGCCATTGTATGTGTGCAGTTGTATTTTAAGGGTTGGATGTCTTTTTGGATTGTTGAATTTGTGGAGTAGCCTACCATGTTTTATGGAAATGAGACACTGAATGGCTTTCCTGTATAGACATGATGAATGAATCAGCCCTCTTTACTGTAAAACTGGTAGTGATACCACTAATAGGCTACTGATAGCCTACTATGTTATATGAAATACTATATTTACCTTCAGGTTATTTGCATTTTGCTCAGCCTCAAATGCCAAGACTATCCATATCACATTTGGGTGTGTTCTGCAGTGTTCTGTCATATTTCACGAGTCAGATCCTTCAGTTGTCTTTCGAAGGAATACCTATTTGTTGAGATACTTTGGAACATCTCAACAAACTCAAGTATTCCTTCGGCAGACATGCAAGCTCAAACTTTTAAGGGAACCCTACAGCTGCAGAAAGCAGAGCGTGTTCATAAAACCTAGCCTTCCAGCTACATAGTTTTACACTGTGTACACACACAGTGGCCTACCCAGGACAAATGAAACAGGTATTTCTATTGATAGCTCCAGGCTAGACTGGTGTATGTGTGTGTTTGTGTGTGAGTGTGTGTGTGTGTGAGAGAGAGAGAGAGAGAGAGAGAGAGTGTGTGTGTATATCTCTTTATTCACCAAATTGTCACTGTGTGGAATGGAGGGAGACTGGTGCAGTATGAGATAGATGTTTTGCGTGGTCTCTCCTGCACCAGATTCATGTCCCTGCTCGTCACACATTCCACAGCAGCACCCTCCCTGCTCCTCCTCCACTCTTCTCCCCTTTCCTACATGCCCAAAGCCTTTCATCCATTCCCTCTTTCTAATAATTAAAAAATCCAACAGTCGTCCACTACATCTGTGCTTTCATGTGCAGAGCAGTGCCACTGCTTTGTGCCTGCTGTGTGTGTATAGGCCTACTGCGTGTTCTGCAGTCTCATCTGTTTTTTCCTCCTGGCATTAGCCAGAGTTTCTGCCACTGTGTGTTTGCTGATTTCTTATTCATAAACGTGTTGGCTGAGAGGAGTGTTGCAGAGGCTGCAGTGTCATTGTACACAAATCTATTCCACTGGTGACCACTTAAAACAGAAAACTAAAGAATCTGCGTTTGTTAACTGCCAGCCAAGTTAATTTGGACGTTTCCGCAGGATGTTGAGAAACACTTAATCCACTGAGTCATACTTTCATCCCAGATGTTTCCTAATCCCCCAAAGAAAATAGAGCAAGCAAAGAATTCACACAGGTAGTGGAATTCACCTACTATGCGTCTAATTAGAGATAGAAAATAGTTAGTGTAGCTCTGTGAAGGCGATATCTAAACAGGAGCACATGGTCTGTAATCAACGCACTGTCACCTCACCCCTCTTCCCTTTGTCTTCTCAGAACAATGATCACAGCCGCAGAGGTTGGAGAAACATCATGGGAGCTGTCTGTGCAGGTGGATCAAAAACATTTAGATGATTCCATGAAATTTAAGATGAGAGTGAAGGGGGACTTGCACATTGGAGGCCTCATGCTGAAGTTGGTGGAGAAGATCAGTAAGTGTGTAAACTTATAGCACATACTGTATCTACTGGGAGCAGTGGACATTCAACTACACTATGAATGTGTTACAACAGAGGAGAGAGACATAAGAATAGGCACGTTTCAGTTGCTTCTTAGGAAGTTCTCCTTTAATTGCTTTCATTTTCATGACCTAGTAAAAAAAACGTAACTCTATGCTACCCTGTTGTAAGCTCACCACCACCAACACCACCCTACCGCAGCAGGTCTGTTAGTCAAGCCACACCTTTGTTTGCCCGACATTTTTCTACATTGTTAGGTGTCGGTGCATTAGCTTGTCTAGCTCTAGGTGCCAAAGTTCAGCCAGGATTTAGATATATTTTCACTTCTCCACGGAGGAGCCCAACTATAGAAGGTGCTTTTAGAGTATGAGACATAGTAGATGACTAAGTAGCGTGTCATCAACAGACAGACAGATTTCAGCCCAGCAGCATAACATGATGTCAGGTAGACTCATTAAACCACGCTTTACACACTGAGTCACTTAGGACAGGTCCAGGAAGTGTATTGGTATTAGCAGTGGTGTTTGGTGAAATATTTTAAAGGCCCTATAAATGTGTGTTATAATATTTGTCCACAATCCATTAAGCTTGAAATATGACATTAATATGGTCCTAATAAAGTAATATGAATCTGTCTATCTGCAGAGGCTCCTCAGGACTGGTCAGACCATGCCTTATGGTGGGAACAGAGGAAATGCTGGCTTCTGAAAACACACTGGACCCTGGACAAGTATGGAATTCAGGTAATTTATTGATTACACAGCAATACATACCACTTACCTGCAGGGGATTGGTGAAGTATTAACTGATCCAATAGCCCATAATAGTCGTAATAAGTCATAATAATTAACTTCTCTATGTTAACAGCCCCTTAAGGCAGAGGGAGCTCCTATTAGTGTTATATAGCTTCTGATTGAAAATCATTCATGCTAATAGACTGCTAAAAAGCCGGGTCTTAATGTCCTTAGTCCAGCTCTGAACCATTTGTTGGGTGTATAATTGAAACCCATATATACAGTCAAGTGTAGTTTCAAACCAAAGAATCACAGAACTTTACTAGTTTAACTTTAGAAAAGACTTAACAGTAAATCTGCCAGACAATTAAAAGAAACAGACAGGAACAGATGAAAACATAATTTTCTAGGGAGAGATATAAATGTCATGCAGAAAAACATTAGGGAGTTGTTTTACAAAATGAATGTGAAGCATACGTGTCATAGTTTGACGTACAGTCGTACTTCCTATTTTAGGTGTTTATTATCTACAGTGTATTCACAAACATAATTTTATATCAACATATCCCCTAAAAACATAAAGGTAAAGCTTGCATGTGTAGCTCATATGATTTAAAATGATGATTGATGATGATTTAAAATGATTTTTCTGTACAGGCTGATGCTGACCTGCGCTACACACCACAGCACAAACCTCTGTTGATCCAGCTCCCAAATATGAAAACCGTCAAAATGACCGTCAGCTTCTCCAATGTGGTCTTCAAGGCTGTGGCAGACATCTGTCGAGTGCTCAGTGAGTTTCTCTCTTCTCTGATTAGGGTGCCCCTCTCTCTCTTTGTTCAATTTAGTGTCTCTCGGTCAGAAATATTTTTTGTCTGATGTAAAATTAAGATTCACCTTCCTTCCATATTCTCACTGATCCCACACACTTCCTCTCTATTGCTGCATTTCAGACATCAGGAGATCAGAGGAACTGTCCCTGCTGAAGCCGCCAGATGATCCATCCAAGAAGAAGAAGAAGAAAGACAAGAACTCACCACATGACGACATCTGGGACATCGATTTACTCAGTGGTGGTGGAGCAGCAGGCACAGGTACTGTTTCACCAAGGCTAAAAAAGTCTCAGTCAGAACTACATGAGAATAACATTCACATAAGAAAAACTGAAACTGCACTGGGTGGCGCGCACCAGGATTATAAATTGATGTCAGAAATGGAGATACAGGCCATTATTATTATTTAAGTTATTTTGTCGTATTATTTTATATTCGATGCTGTGTCATACTTTATGGCTGCACACAGTTAATCATAATCATTATATAATACATAATACAATTTCCACCGTAATTGACAGTAGTTGTGTGCATCAGTGTTTGTAGTGCCTGCTCTGGTGCAGCACTTACATGAATCAGTTTGTTGTGATTAATTAACAACATTATGACAAGTTGAAATTATGCTATGCTTGACTGGGCTATTAGATAACTCAGTATCGTTGGTTGTTATAATTATTCCGAGTTTATTTATATGGCATTTAGGCAGTTACTAAAGTTGACTAAATGTAGTCATTTGAATTTCATACAGTCCAAAATTCAAATTTAAGATTATTGTCCGTCTGAGGAGGGCGTAGCATCTGTGGTCCTGTAAACTAATGAGGCTGAGGAGAGGCTGCTGCTGAGATCCACCAGGACACAGTTTTTGTCACCGAGATCTAAACTGCTCAATGTGCTGCCATGTTTTTCAGGATCTCCCACTATTTCACCATTACACTCGTCCAAGCTTTAGGTCACTCTGATTAAAACCTTTGGTCTAATCATCATACTCACTACATCTCTATTTTCACTCCAATTCATTAAAAATATAAAGCTTTGCTGGATCAGCTTAGCTGTAATTAATCATACTTTATTTTCCACAAAGGCCCCATGTACAGTAAGACGATGACAGCGACCTATGACCCCGAGAACGGGATGCCTGTGTCTGCCACCAGCCTTTGGTTTGGAGACAACCCTCTTGCTGAATCTCAGCCAAACTTACCGCCTGCTGAGCTGGCCAAGATGTACCAACAGCTCTCACTAGTGGACAAAGCCATCAACAATGCAGGGTAGAAACCAAAACATTTTAGTAATACTATTGATTTGAAATTGATGGTGTTAGATCATTTGAATTATATTTTTATCCATATCTCATACGGTTTGTCATTGTTATGATTGACAGGTGGTTGGACTCGTCTCGTTCTCTCATGGAGCAAGAAATCCAACATGAAGACAAGCTATTGCTTCGCTTTAAGTACAATGTCTTCTTTGACCTCAATCCCAAAGTAAGAGACCCAGAATTTATCCTTCAGGGAAAACTCCCTGGAATAACAGCAGGGTGAACATGATTTGAAAATCCTGATCTAAATTGGAGTGTGTGTGCATGTGTTTGTGTGCGTGTGCATGTTTTTCACTTTTAGTACGATGCTGTCAGGATAACCCAGCTGTATGAACAGGCTCGCTGGTCCATCCTGCTGGAGGAGATAGATTGCACTGACGAGGAAATGCTGATGTTCGCATCACTACAGGTGAACATTATCCTATCATCAATACTCAGAACAGAATTCAGTATATTTGTGGTAAAAGCTATATTTTTAACCCTAGCTTGTATTTTTTATTTTAGAATTATTTTGTTGATGGTACCTGCAGTAAAAAGTATTATACATTAAGTATAGACAGTATTAAGTATTACAGTATGTGTCGTGCCACTCAGAACATTACGTCTATGGAAGATGTAATGTTCAGGCATCTAAATCCCTGCAAGAAGCTCCTACTAGAGTGGGAGGATAGAGGAAGAAGCAGAAAGGAAGGTATAGACAGATAATTGTAGTTTTCCATTAGATGTATTTGCCCAAAGGAACTATTGATTATCATGATAATTTCAAAAAAATAAGTTGCAACATTCTGAGTGTCTACATTTCCCTCTTTGATCTGTTGTTATTGTGCAAGTGTTGGGACAGTGATTCAGAAATCCCAGTGATTCAAAAAGGAGACTAGTGTTACATTCACCTACACATTGTTGCAGTGGCTGGCACACAGGGCTGTGCTCATCCCCTGCTCTGACTAATGCCAGTCTTGTATAACCTCTAAAGTCAAGACAGAGAACTTCATTGTGACTTGCACTTGTTATTTACAAAACTGAATGTTTAATCGTTAAAATGAAGTTGAAGCTTCTCCCTTCAGGAATAAATACTCTCTTTTCTTTTCAGTATCATATTTGTAAACTGACCATGTCGAGTGAACCACTGGACAACTCCAATGAACCAGAAATAGATGAAGTGGAGGCTGCTCTGTCCAACCTGGAGGTGACACTTGAAGGCGGACACACGGACAGAATTCTGGTAAACATGTGTTTTTTAGATGGAGCTACACTGGCGTGAATATTTACTGTAATGTTCAGGTTTTCTGGCCTGTTACAGTTGAACACCTGTTTTTAAATTGACGTTGATGTGTAGGCCTCACATGATTGCATGTCTTAACATGGTGATGTAACCAGGAGACACAGGGTAATTGACTGTTGTTTGTCCCACCTCCAGGAAGACATCACAGACATTCCAGAGCTGGCAGATTCCCTTCGGCTATTTAGGTAAACCCAACTTAATACACATTATACTCTATCACATGAAGATGCTATTATTGGTAATTACTGATACTAATGCTTTTCTGTCTTTTAAGCCCTCGTCTGTCCAGTAATGTTAGATCTAGATGAGTGGATGACAGAATAAGTCATGAGATCATGTTACAGTCGGGGTCAAATATTCGCTATGGAAATTTGTAATGTGTTTTCATTTTATCTCACTATGTCATCTTGGTCATGTAGTAATTTTTTAAAGGAGATTAATTTAAAGGAATGAATGTCAAGCTGCTCTCTTAAATCTGTGCTGTTTGTCTTTCTCATAAACCATATAAAATACAGTCTTCATTCATTTACTCAGATAAGGTCATCAGAGGCAAAACAAAAAAAAGTATTTTTGTTTTTCCTGTCTTAAATTAGGCCCAAAAGACTGACGCTGCGACCATACAAAGAGTACTGGTTCGTGTTCAAGGACACCACCATTTCCTACTACAAGAACAAGGAGGCTGCCAGTGGAGGACCCATAGAGCAGTTGCACCTCCGAGGTCAGTGGAAATAGAACCATACTATTGTGTGTTTTTGTATTGTTGGGGATAAGTAACCCTCCGTTATAGTATTCCTATTTTGTGTGATTATATGTTTGAGTATCAGCATGACCATTAGCAATATTGATATTGGTCATAGAATAAAGCACTAAATGTTAATTATTGTGTCTGTAAGTCTGCAGTGTAATCCCATGAATCCCCACAACAATTCAGTTTAATTATTATTACAATCATGGGATTAGCATTGTTTATTGTGTTTTGTTGTTAAATCAGTGCAACATATTCCTCCTGATCTGGCAGGTTGTGAGGTAGTTCCTGACGTCAATGTCACAGACAAGAAGTTTGGCATCAAGCTGCTGCTGCCAGTAGCTGATGGGATGAACGAGGTGTACATCCGATGTGACAATGTAAGCTCCATCTGCTCATCTTGTTTATGAGTACTTTGTCTGTGATCACTGGCTTTGCTTCCTTTTTTTTTGGAATCTCTCCAGTGTGTACTCATGCAACAGTGTGGAACTCATTTTGTAACTGATGCACTGTTATGTTCCTCTCTGCTGCAGGAAACGCAGTACGCCAAGTGGAAAGCTGCATGCACTCTGGCCTCTAAGGGCAAGACAATGGCCTACAGCTCCTACAAGTCTGAAGTGAAGAACGTCCAGTCTTTTTTGCAAATGAAGAGCCTGGCGCCCCCTCCTGGTCAGGCAGCTCCCGACATTGACACCATGGAGATGAACGCTGAATGTTTTGTTTCCCCACGCTACGCTAAGAAGCAAAAGACCAAACAGGTTGGTTCAAGGGCTACGTCATGCACAATGCTTGACATTGCCTGGAGCATCACTGTCATAATTAAATATTTGCTAAATCTGCCTTTCGTGATTGTTTCAAGCTGACAGCACGTATCCTGGAGGCCCATCAGAACATAGCACAGCTGTCTCTAATGGAGGCCAAGATGCGCTTTATCCAAGCTTGGCAGTCACTCCCAGAGTTTGGTATCAACTACTACATTGTCAGGTACAGTGTGCATATACAGTACATATACAGTATATAACTTTTTTACATCTTAAATTTATGAATGGTTATGAATTGTTGTCTGTGTGTTCTTCAGATTCAAAGGTGGTAAAAAGGATGAGATTCTTGGAATCTCATACAACCGTCTGATTCGCCTTGATATGTCCACTGGACTTCCTGTCACCACGTGGAGGTTTGCTAACATGAAGCAGTGGAACGTCAACTGGGAGATAAGACAGGTGGGGGTCATTATGCCATATGTTATGATTTTAACTGGCTCTTTATTGATGTAAGCAGAGCATATTACTTCGGAGACATACAGTACATATTAAATCTGCTGTGTGTAATTCCAGGTGACTATAGAATTTGACCAGAATGTGACAATAGCTTTCTGCTGTCTGAGCTGCGACTGCAAGGTGGTCCATGAGTTCATTGGTGGTTACATCTTCCTGTCCACACGAGCTAAAGACCAGAACGAGACGCTGGATGAAGAACTGTTCCACAAACTCACTGGAGGCCAGGAATGAGATCTGTGCATCTGTTGTTTATTTACTTGCATGTTACAATGTGAAAGCTGAACATTGCAGTGGCGATCCTAAACACCCAGTTAGACTGTATCTCAGGCAGTGAAATGATACGTTGTCAATGACAGAACAACAGCTTCATTTTTGTGATTATATATTCTGCTGTTGACAGTTATAGCAATGTACCCTGCACTAGGAAATAATGGTGTTGATGTAAATATGTAGTGAAGAGCTGTCTTCATTACTAAAAACCTGGACGAACTTGTGAGATCTAAGCTTTTTATTAGGTGACAAGACATTTTCCTTTCAAACAGACACAATGTTTGTAAAAAAAAAAAAGTGGATTAAACGGAATTTTTATATTTCACAGCTTGCTTCAGATTTGTTCAAGTGGTGACACAAACTGTTTGTGTGTCTGTTTTTTTTATTACACTGAAGCAGAACTAAAAATGTATTTATATTATATTCTGTGGTTGAAGAAAACAGACTTCATGGTAGACATAGAATCAGTTTTTTGTGTTCATATTCAGCTACTGTATGGGATGCATAGCTGGACCCTGTTACTGTAACTGCTGCCACACAGGTTGAAAATAGTAGCTTCAAATTTCACAAAAAATGTGGATGTCTTATGACTTACAATCTTCAGAAAAGACATTCATAGTCATCAAAACTTTTAGTCCCTCTAAGTGTTGACGTCATAGTCAGTTGGCAATAATGTCCTTTCCAGCCATATTGCACCACTGTGTAATCCAAATGAAAGTGATACAATAAAATAAACTCTGATTATGGATTGTCTGTGTCTACAACATGTGTGTGCTTGTTTGACTTATGATCTTGTCTGTATCACCTCTGAAGACAAGACATCTACATCAACTCACCCTTTTGAGTATGCACCCACTTGTCTTTAGTTTGTTATGGGAATTGTTTTTATGGCTTTTATGCTCCAGGTGTTTTGAACGGAGTGTCATGCCATATTTACCACAATGGGAACACCAAAAGTATATGTTTAAAATAAATGCTAAAATTATTATTTATTTATTTATTTATTTATTTATTTATTTATTTATTTATTTATTTATTTATTTATTTATTTATTTATTTATTTATTACCAATTTCTAATATTTCGTTTTCATCAAGAAGCTTATCTTTCAAGCCATTGCATTTTGTGGAAATACAATTGTGCTAAAAGTGAAATGTACCTGGTACATAAACTGTATGGTGAAATGTACCTGGTACATTGTATGGTGATTCACCATAGAGTCTATGATTTCAACTCAATCTCTGATTATGCGTCCGACTAGTTTTCACTTTTATCGATAATTCTGTCATCGACTCTTTCTTCTGAGTCATCGCACATCACTCCTATTGGCTGTTGAGTTCATCGAAGATTTTCTAGCCAATCACAGACGGGTACGAAGAAACACCGGCGCTATCCACAGTTACCAATCTATTAGCTGCGCCTGGAAGCTAGGGAAATGAAGGCTAACACGTGGAAATAGCTGTCTGTCGTGTTTTACTTCCACTTCAGGGTAGTGTTGTGCCTTTTCTTGAACCGTGCCTTTTCGGTGGCGGCTCTGTGTCTCTTACTGAAGGCGACATTTACCTCGCAGCTTACTAGTGAGCTGGTTTATCTGCCTTATCATGGCGGACCACGGAGACGACGACTCCCAGTACAGAATAAGAGAGGGTGACTACGTTGTGTTGAAACGAGGAGACATATATAAAGCTATGCAAATACAACCGAGGAAGTAAGTCGAAATGTCAAATAAATGTTATTTACGTTCTAACGAGCCAAATGTTTCTCATAGTGTCCTACGAGGCGCAACCCAATCCAGCCAGATTGATTGATTGAATCTCTGTATGATTAACTGTGTTATCAATGTTACTTTCACTTTACTCAGACCTTAATTACCTGTATAATTGAATGACATATAGCCACACAGAGGCTGCATTCAAGCCGTTTGCTCTGACGGTTGATTTTTGTCTTCTTTACTCACAGGAAAGTGATTTTTGAGAAGCAGTGGTTCTTCTTGGACAGTGCAGTGGATCAGCTGTACAGCACCACATTTGAGATTGGTCCTGGGGGGAACCTGCAGCCACAGAAGCCCAAGGACACTGGGGCCTCTAACGGTGTGTAACCTGCTGTCTGATGCCATGCAGCTGTCCAATTCACGTTTTGCTGATACAGCTAATGCATCCACTGGCATTTTTTATGTCTGATAAACATGTTATTTCCAGACTGCATATGTCTTGAACTACAAGACCACTGCCAAGTACTGCCCTGTTTCTGTTTCATTTTCACTTCCAATTGTATCTTCATATCTTCACAGGTGCAAAGGAGGCGGGCACAGACAACAGAAACATTGTAGATGATGGAAAATCACAGAAATTGACCAGGGATGATATCGAGACGCTGAAAGAGCAAGGTCTGAAGGGTCAGGTACAGCAGCAAGCTTGAAATTACACATATACATGGAGAGAATCATAACACTGATTGGTGTTAGGTTTGTAATGCTGGCAGAATTCTTTGAGAGGGTTCAAGGGGGTCCCCAACTTTTCCTCAAAATTAACCAGTTTTTTCTAGAATTTTAAAACTTTTTTGAGACATTCTACCATTTTTTTCTAGTGAAACTCTTTGTTTGAGGACCACAGTCATCGATAAACGAACTAGAAGCTCACTTTGTCACATGGGCCTTTTATCTCAGCAGTGATTCAATTTAAGTCAATCCATATTTACAGTTCCGGTGCTATTACTGATGCACCCTCCCGCACCCCCTCCACCCAATGCCTACTAAATGTCAAATGCTCCATTTAGTCCTATTTGATGAGTGTTTGCGAAGAACTAGAGTATTTTTGTTTCAGGTAATTTTTCATCTTAGATCATTTTAATCTGTTGTTCAGTATTTACATCTCACAGGAGAGATGACCCAACACGCTGTTTGTTTTTGTCTTTTCATAGGAAATGTATTTTTAAAATTGTTGGATAAAATGCTGAAGTTTTAGAGGAGAATCTAGAGACCATATGTGTGTGTGCTCCACAGGAAATCATCCAGCAGCTGATAGAGAACAGCTCCACATTCAGAGATAAGACTGAATATGCCCAGGCTAAGTACATCAAGAAGAAAAAGAAGAAGTGAGTCACTTCTAATTATACAGCTCCAATGTGTTGCAGACTAAAGCTAAATGTAGAGCGCTGTAATTAGTGGTATCAGTTGTTCCCATCTTGTGCATTTTTCAGGTATGAAAATACTGTGACGATTCTAAAGCCTTCGTGTCGCATCCTGGCGATGATGTACCATGGCCGGGAACCAGGGAAGATCTGGTGAGTCAGCATGCGGATTAACAGAATGTGTGAAACTCGCCTTTTAATGAGCGGAGAGAGCTTAGTGTTTGATTTGGATGTTTCTGTGTAACGCAGCCACCTGCGGTATGACACTCTGGCCCAGATGCTGACTCTGGCAAACATCCACGCTGGCAGCAAAGTTTTGGTGTTTGAGACTTGTGCCGGTCTGGTGCTGGGATCTGTCATGGAGAGAATGGGGGGTAAGTTAACTTAACTTTTCTGTTGATTATATAATGTTGCTAAAGTCTTTTCTTTGCCCTCTGTGTAAGTACTCTCTCTGTCCTCCTCATTCAGGCTACGGCTCACTGATCCAAATGTACCCAGGAGGGGGGCCAGTACGGGCGGGTGTGGAGAGCTTTGGCTTCCCTGCACATTTTCACGATATGCTGCATGAGTTTCCCATCTGCCATGTCAACGCGCTCTTGGCAGGCACTCTGGACACGACGGCCAAAGACCCAAATGCTGGTAGGACCTGCATTTAAAAAAAGAGCTTGTTTTAACATGAAAGGGGAGACACCAGTTAGTGATGAAATGCCCACGAAACATATCGGTGTTACAAGATGAACAGATGCTAATATTTACATGTGTTCCTCTGACAGCCGTCTTATTTATTTATCATTAATTTAATTATAAACAAAACCATAGACTGGAGTAATCAGTTAATTTTAGAAGATGAAACATGAACCAATATGTATTTGTGGCACTGATATACAGTAATAACCTAATTCCAGATGAAAAGCAGTCGAACACGGCTGGTGGGGACGAGCAAAACCAGCCTAAGGCAGAAGAAATGCAGGGCAGTCCAGAGGAGCAGAGCATGGAGACCAACACTGCTGATGACGCAGGGCCAGATCAGGAGAAGAAAAAGTTGGACGAACGTAAAGAAGCCAAAGTAAGTACAATATTTGCTCACTCTACTTCCTCTTTCCTTTTACATTCGTGATCAATTAGTAATTAATGTTTCTTGCGTTTTGGGGGCAGGATCAGTGATCTCATTTTATGTGTTTTTCTCCAGGCTCAGGAAAAAAAAGTGAAGTCGGAGGAGAAACGGAAGAAGCTGGCAGCGGCTGCTGCTCAGCTGGAGGGCAGAAATGCCGACGGGTTGGTGTCAAAGTTTTTTGTTTTGTTTTGTGCTTGTTTCCTGGCTCTGTTCTGCTCCTCTCAGCACCAACTTCTTTATCTATTGCACCACACAGTCAACAACCATAATTACAGTTACAGCTCTACGGGGATGATAAATGGATTAGGAATGATTAAAGCGATGTTTAGCATGGACATAAAAGTCATAATAACCATTTGCCTTCCTCAAAGCTCATGCGCAGTGATTAACAGGCTGTGCTCTTACAAGGGGAATCAGGTGATTGCTCTGCAGTTTCCTGTCAAATAAAATGAAGAAATTTGCTTTATAGGCTTTATATGATTGATGGATGAAGTGTTGTGGGGCTGACTTCCGCACCAGAAGAACAAGTATTGATCTGGTTAGCCTATTGACTTACCTCTCCTCTGCATCATAGCAGCGGTATCATAAACTCTATAACAAAGCACCACATTTTCCAGACCGTCCTAAATCAGCCTGTTTCACAGACTCTCATCCAGCTTAATAGAATGCTAAATGAATGCGGCCAATAGGAAGGCATTAAATCCTCAAGTTTCCCGGTGATAAGTCCCATGCACCACTGATGTGCTAAATTACGATTATTGCCTACCTCCACATTTCCAATAAACACAGCGAGCTGCTGTTGACAGTGTATTTCATATCAGACAGGATTGCTTGGTCATCTTCTTTGTTTTCTAATCACAGGTTGGTTATAGCCAGTCGTTTCCACCCGTGTTCCGTCCTAATGGGCCTCCTCAAATTCCTCGCCCCCTCCAGGCCTTTCGTAGTCTATTCCCAGTACAAAGAGGTAAGTGCATCACATCTAGTGGCATTGTGTTGCTGTGCCTGGCTGAGTGAGGATAATTCTCTATCTTAGAGGGATCTCTCATTAGCGGCCTCTGCACACAGGTTTTTATTGCTTAGAGTTACAGCAGCAAATGTCTTTATTTCATTACTGCAGCGCACACCAGTGTCACTGCCAAGGAGTTACAATGCACATCACGTTCCTGCACTTACAACCTCTATTGTGCTTATGTTGCTAAAAAGATCATTGTGTGTGTTGGCATTGGCTCTGCAGTTCTCCTCCTCCTCCTCCTCCTCCTCCTCATCAATGCCTCTTTTTCCATCTCCCTCTCTGCAGCCTCTCATCGAATGCTACACAAAGCTCAAGGAACATGGCGGCACCATCAACCTCCAGCTGACAGACACCTGGCTCAGACATTATCAGGTAAAGTCTGATGGGGTTTTTTTGGTTTTGTTTGATTTTTCAGTTTTTTCTGTACAGCTGAAGCAGCTCCAAGCTATGTTATTATTTTAAAGGGATGGTTCAATATTTTGGCAAACTGGCCCATTGCTATAATCCCTATCGTTTTAGGAATAGGTCCGTTACATTTAATTGTCAGTGCAGACTATTTTTAGATTGGCAGAGCAGAGTCGTGAGCTGCTCAGGGCTATGCTACGGAGGCTCATGGGATTTCTTGTTTCCCTCATCAAATACACAATCCAACAACTCTAAAACGCTCTGGTGGACAAGTTGTGACCTGAACATTCACCACGCTATGAGATAATAACGGAACATTACGAGACAGAGTTGTTTTCAAGTTTGCAATTAAAGGTAACAAACCTACTCCGAACTATCCCTTAAATCCCTCGTCATTTAACATTTGAGCTCATTGTTTTTGTTTTACGGTCAAAAACGTACCTGTTTTGTCTGAGCCGCAATACTCTTATTAGCACATTATTCAGGTGAATCAGGAAACCTCCAAAAGCTCACTTTACCCTACCTGCCCGACAACAAACAGAAGACAGACAAAGATAGCAACCAGCTGGTAAACATAGCATCTCGCTGCATAGCTGTTTTCCCTAGGGGGAGAGTGGCAAAGATCTGGAAGAAGAAAGACTGTTTAACTAAAAGATGGTTTCAGGTAGATACCATAGATGCTAAATAGTAATACTGAACAGATACTACAGATAGTGCTTCCCTCAACTGGAAAAAAAAATCAATTGATGCTGGTGTTAAATGTTAAATTGAGAATAGCAGTGATCCTGTACTCATGTACTTTAAGCCTAGAGGTATGAATAAGAATAATAAATCTTCAACCATGAATTTGTTGACTTTTTATTTACTATTTCATTGATTAAATGTCAGTAAACAATTGAAAATGCCCCCTAAATTTCCTGCAGCCTCTGGGGATGATATCGAAATGATTGATACATCCAATCAATATTCACTTTTCCAACAACAGAATATGCAAAAGCAGTAATCTGTCACATTTGATCAGTGGAGACCAGCTGATGTTTTGGCTTTGTCTTTTTAAATCATTTGAATAAGTGAAATGAATGCTACCAGAATGGATCTATTTTGTTGATTCACTGCTTGTTCCAGTGATAAATCATCTTATTGTAGAAGCACAAAAACATAGTTAACGGTCCTCTCTGCATTAACTCAACGGTATTAGACCTCAGGCCACATCTCCATCAGTGATGTGAAGGTACACACTTGTACACACTTGCTACTAATCCACT
Source organism: Decapterus maruadsi (assembly GCA_030347415.2). Classification (NCBI taxonomy): domain Eukaryota; kingdom Metazoa; phylum Chordata; class Actinopteri; order Carangiformes; family Carangidae; genus Decapterus; species Decapterus maruadsi. The sequence continues at coordinate 6,057,533 of CM064891.1, read as the reverse complement.
GTTATAGAGACTTTGTTTTATGGTCCTCCCTCAGAATCTTTTAACAAAACAGCAACTGACTAAAAACACTGTGTTTGCATACACAAAGAGGCTCTTTACCCTTGAGACCAACATGCTATTCCCCTCAACTCCTCCTGTGGGATGCTTCGTGACTTCCTGACTGTATATCTGTGTTGTGTCCCTAGGTGTTGCCTAACAGGACGCACCCTGTGCTACTAATGAGTGGGGGCGGGGGCTACCTCCTCTCAGGGTTAACAGTTGCCACGGACCACTCCAAACCTGCAGGCTCACAGCAAGCTCAGGAACCAGCACCAAAGAGACTGAAACTGACAGACACCGAGGGATAAAGAAATACTCAACATTCTGATCCTTTAAGGGCGCATTACTAACAGCCAATAGGGATTTCCCTCAAGCATCGGCTTCCCTTTGAGCTGAACTGATTTGACACATGTGGAATAAGGGTGACAGAGTGTCTGGTTTGCATTCATCAGGCCACTCGCTCCCGTCTTGTGTATTCAGATCAGCGCAGACGAAGGCGTCGTGCAGAGGAGCAAACTACAGTATAAACCAGTGTAGGCTGTGAGAGTTCAGTGTATGTGTGTAAGGAACTGCTTAAATAGTATTTTGTGTTGAGAGTCAGTGACAGGTTTGTGTTTAATGCCCTGATTCCAGGTGTAAAAACAATCCTTTTTTCCCCAGGTAATGTGCTCCAGCTTCTAGGTTATAACTTTTTTTTTTTTTTTTAATCTTGTTATCCCTGCAAGAAGTGCCATTTGTTTTATGATCCAGTTACTTATACAGTTTCACTGTGGGCTGCATCTGTATCTGCACAGAATTAAAAAGCAGTATGAAACAGTGTGATGCGTGGTGATGATTTTTTTTTTTTCTGTTAAGAAATAATTTGAGAGATATTTGCTTGGTCCCAGAATAACTTTTTTTATTAAGTGCAAACTGAACACTTCAGAACACATTTATTTTAATAATCTGTCTCGTAATATTTTCTCTTCATATGTATAAACATCAAAATCATTCCCATGCTGATTAGGTTCCTAACATCAAAATATCACAGCTACAATAATGAACAAGTTGATATTCATGGTTTTGGCAAGGCTTCAGGGTTTTTTATCTCTTTTTTTTTTCATCTATTTGAAACACAGAGCACAGTAAATTGGCAGACATGAGAGGTGAGACAGCAGTGTTATCCACTGACGGCTGATGGATGCTCAGGTAATGCTGTCTGTCGTGGCTTATGCACTGTTGTCATGCAACTTGGCAGCGATTTTCTGCAGCTCAGTGTCCATCGCTGCAAGGTTTTCCACCTCCTTCTCCTGCAAGACAATTTAGACATAAGCAACTAAACAGCATCACGTTGTGTTGTGACAACAGAACAGTCTGTTTCTAGTGAACTAAAGCATGATGATTAAGTGATGAAAGTGATAAGCAGGATAAAAACAGTAAGTTCTGTAGACACCTTGTCTGACAGTGGGTCTACATTCAGAAATAGGCTGCTCATATTTACAACATTTGCTCCATGTGTGATTAAATTCTATCCTAAACAATGAATTCTATCCTAAACAATGACGTGTCAAAATGAAATCTGCATAATCACATATTCTTATATCTGTCTTGTCCACTGCTCTCATGTTTGACTTCCCCTTTAAAAGAAAGGAGGAGCTGGTGTGTGCAAGAACACAGTGTAAGAACACTACGTAGTCGTGGAAAATTATAAGAAGTTAAACCTTGGTGTCTGTCTTTTCTGGTGAGTATATTCCGTAAATTACACCGATTTGTCTGTTTATTAATTCTGCTGAACATGTTTTCACCTGTGTCTTTTCCTTAGTTATTTGTTGGCTGGTCAGCAGAGATTCACTAAAAGTTCTGAACTGATCTCATCTACAAAGTTAGTGGAGGGAAAACGTGTGGGCCAGGGAGGAACTTGCTGCATTTGGCCTTAATAGTTTTGGCACTAGTATTTTTTTAAAAAGTGTGAGAAAAAAGACACATTTACAGACTTGTGATCTAAGATTTTGTCAGTTTGGTGCAGATGTTTGTCCACTGAGTTCAACCTGCTCAGAATACACGTAACAAAACTCAAAAAATAATTAATTTCAGTTTTCATGTGACCCTACCTGAATTTAAGCTACACAGACATACACTTGCATTGAATTCTGTTGTTATTTTACTTTTTGGTGGTGTTGTTATGGAAAATACAATGATCAGCAGTTAAAATGTTGTTATAAGCAGTATGGTGAAATTTTGTCTTTTATTTTAATGCTCGCCTATATTAGGAGCCTTTTTGAGAAAAAATAAGCACATGGAAATGTGTCATAGTGAGGCTAACCCTTGCCAAGAACTGTGCCGCATCTGTTTCCTGTTCTTTTTGCTTTACCAGAAACTACCACAACAGATTCCCTTTTGTGGTGGTACAGAAATAAGTCACCATGCATCCCCTCCCTCTTCCTCTTTGATTTTCTTTTCTGCTGCAAAGTATTAAAAGTAACAAGATAAGGGGGTATCCATGGGCTCTCTTTTTAATTAGGCTTTTATGACTTTGATTGATCTGGGAGGCTTTAATCATGAGATTCCCAGTGTGATTACTCTGGCAGTCATGAATGTTAATGTTAATGATTGTAATGTTTACATTTTGTTTTTGTTTAACGTTAAATGTTGAGATTAAATACCTGAGAGCTGTAATGGTGGATTGTAATTGTGCCAGAGATGTTTTTTTTTGCTTCATGCATTTAAGGACATGCTCATGAGGGACGGCCCTTGATGCGCATTTGCACAGATGCATATTCTCTGATGCTCTGTGGTTCTGAAGGCTAAATCCTGACATCTCCATGTAGACTGGAGATTTCCATAATGAGCATGGCTGCTCTCTCCTCCAGTCAAACAGTGTGGTGCTAGCTGGAGGTATGTGCCTCATGGATTTACTAGGTCAGCTGAATGCATGCTGGAAAATTCTCCCTCTGCAGTAAATGAATTGACAACATTATTGCAGTAGATTTGAAGTGTGAAACTTATATTTCCTATTCTCTTCTCTCTTTCAGAGCAGACTCTGAGACCTACGCTGTAGTCTTTAGGGTTGGCAGGTATCAGAGATATTGAGTTTCTGTCCTTTTACAGTCTGTAGTGTGGACAACATAATGTACTTCAGTTGAGCAGTCTTGTCAGTGAGTATGACAGTACGTACATCCTCACATGAGCCATAAAGGTCGGTCCTTTGTGCGTGAGTGAGTGTAGTTTTTACCTCCTGTGGAGTGAGGTGTGTGCTTCTCTTTGCTTCGTCTTGATTGGAGTGGTTGGCCAGCTGGTTTATCTTATAGCTCAGCAGCTTGGCGAGGTCATCCATCTGCACACATTAAAAACAGAACCAAACAAAGTCCTCGACAATATAAGACTGTGAAGAATAACAATGTATTTTTCTGGTATGAGTGAATATGAGTTGATCTCATTCTGCCCACCTTGTCTGAGGTTGTAGCGTGCTCATCTGTATCCCTTTTAAACCAGGCAGGATGGTAGTAGCCTCTGAAAATCCAGGGATTGCGCTTCTCTGCCAGATACCTGAAAAACAACTGCAGTTAGACGCTGCCATCATTTTTTTTATGTCATCACAGCCTGAGCCTAATTAAGGGATTTGTTAATTTTCACATGCTAAATGTTTTGATCTGTCTGGTACTCCTACAGCGTTTTCTGCTCCAAGCTATACAAAATCAAAACATGCACAAGAGAAAAGCAGCACTTATTAGATACAATGAAGGATAGAAGTACCTGAGAGCTGCGTCCCTGCCCTTTGCAGTCTCCTCGTCTTCCTCTGAATCCCCCCTCTGTTCTTCCTCTTCTTCTGACGAGCCTCCGCCGCGCTTGTGAAGTTTCTTGTGGTGGTATCGGTGTGTTGGTTTCCAGATGCGCTTTTCTATTCCCCAGGACTCTTGGCTACGCTCTTCATCAGGCTCCTCCCTGGCTTCCTCGGAGAGTTCCTCATCACGCTTGTGTTTCCTCTGGTGGTACCTGCCGGGCCTCCAGTCCCTCTTGTCTGTTCCAGTATCAAAGTCCCAATATTCCTGGCTACGTTCTTCTTCAGGCTCCTCCCTGGCTTCCTCAGAGAGCTCTTCATCACGCTTATGTTTCCTCTGGTGGTACCTGCCGGGTCTCCAGTCTCTCTTATCTCTTCCACTGTCAAAGTCCCAGGACTCCTGGCTGCGCTCTTCATCGGGCTCTTCTCTGCCATCTTCAGAGAGCTCTTCATCACGCTTATGTCTGCTCTGGTGGTACCTGCCGGGCTTCCAGTTCCTTTTGTCTCTTCCGGTATCAAAATCCCAGGACTCCTGGCTGCGTTCTTCTTCAGGCTCCTCCCTGGCTTCCTCTGAGAGCTCTTCATCACGCTTATGTCTCCTCTGGTGGTACCTGCCGGCCCTCCAGTCCCTCTTGTCCAGACCCCAGTATTCCTGGCTGCGATCCTCAGTGTCCTGCTCCTCCTCAGATGGCTCATCACTACGTTTGTGGAGCTTTTTCTTGTGGTGGTAACGATGTGTGGGTTTCCAAACGCGCTTGTCAACATCCCAGGCCTCTTGGCTGCGTTCTTCTTCTGGCTCATCCTGTTCTACTCCTTCCTCATCTCGCTTGTGTTTTTTTTGGTGGTATCTTCCAGGTCTCCAGTTCCTCTTCTCCCTATCTTCACCTTCTTCTTCATCTTCATCTTCTGACCTCTTCTCTTCTAAGCCCCAGCTCTCTTGACTGCGCTCATTGTCCTCTTCTTCACCCCGTTTGTGTTTCCTCGGACTGTATCTTGGCCTGTAGCTGGTCCTCTTCTCCCGCTCTTCATCGTCTAAGCCCCAGCTCTCTTGACTGCGCTCACTGTCCTCCTCTTCACCCCGTTTGTGTTTTCTTGCACTGTATCTTGGCCTGTAGCTGGTCCTCTTCTCCCGGTCTTCGTCCTCTAAGCCCCAGCTCTCTTGACTACGCTCATCGTCCTCTTCTTCACCCCGTTTGTGTTTTCTCGCACTGTATCTTGGCCTATAGCTGGTCCTCTTCTCCCGGTCTTCGTCCTCTAAGCCCCAGCTCTCTTGACTGCGTTCATCGTCCTCTTCTTCACCCCGTTTGTGTTTTCTCGCACTGTATCTTGGCCTATAGCTGGTCCTCTTCTCCCGATCTTCATCCTCTAAGCCCCAGCTCTCTTGACTGCGCTCGTTTTCCTCCTCTTCACCCCGTTTGTGTTTTCTCGCACTGTATCTTGGCCTATAGCTGGTCCTCTTCTCACGCTCTTCTTCTTTCTCTTCATTGTCGTGTCTCTTCTCCTTCTCGTCACCCAGACTCCAGGATTCTTGGCTGCGCTCGTCCTCTGGGGTTTCTCTCTTCTCCTGCACGGGCTTCAGGAGTGCTTCAATGTCTTTTACATCAATTGTCTTTGCCCCGGTATCTCCAGGAAGACCACTGACCACCTCCTCATATGTTGGTATACTGTCTCTGTGTTTATCCGCTGTATCTATTACTGAAGATGAAAAGAGGTATAAAGACATCACATAGCTTTTAGGGACAGGTTATGATGGATTTGTCATTTGGGTTCATGATTAGTTTGTTTCATATCCATAAATTGAAAGTTTTCGAGATGAAAGACAAGGAGAATGCTATGTATATTTCTTATTAAATCAAGACCTGGAATGAAAACTGTGAATATACTAAATCTTAAAGTCCTTTTACTTGGCAAGATATTCATGGGTTTAAATCCATCTGTTCCTCAGTATCTGAGGAGCAGTTTAAAAAAGCAGAATCCCCCTGAATATACCATCTCCATAAACATAAGGCTGTTTATTTATGTTGAATAAGCATGAAAGATAACAGTAAGCCACGCGCTACAAACCTGCTTTCCAAATGGCCATGCATTCTTCATCCAGCGGGTAGGGCCGTGGGTTGAAAAGTTTGACAAATATTTGGGCCACACACCGCGTTCTCTGCAGAAATCACATCAATAGGTGAATATGCAGGTCTGTGACACCTTTTTTCATTGTTATTATTTGCTGAGTTCTAATAATTGCATTGAAGCATACCACGTCTCTCTGTCCTTCTTCTCCCACTGGAAGCGCGAGATTTTCTGCATTAAGAATAGAACAGAATAAACTTTTTTTCTTTTTTAAGTTGAATGTGAAAATGCGAACAGAAAATGCGAACAGAAACCATGCATTTGGAAAGTGGGGGAGGTCCCCGGTGTCTCTGTCCATGGTGCTGAACTCATCCCACTAACTTGCAGCGTTTTGGTCCAAATGGGGAAAATGAAACGCGCTGCTCCTTCACCTTACCTGTCAGCAGAGCCGCAACAGCAGCGACGACAAAAAAGAGCCTCATCTTGGCTCGATGAGGGTAAAATCCTCTAAAGTGTGCGGGAAAACTCCCGTCCCGTCCCTCAGCGGCGGCAGGAGAGGAGAGGAGAGGAGAGGAGAGGAGAGCTGCGCTGACTGGGCGCTTGCTGCTCTGAAGGCTGGAGCTGAGGAGCTCCTCTGATAAAGGAGAGGAGTGGGCTGCAGGAGCGTGGGTGGGAGGCTTTAGGCTCACTTAGTGTCATGACTCATTACACCTGCAAGGGAGAGTGACCTGTGAGTGAAATGTGATGCACGCACCGAGTTGGCATTTCTATATTGACCAAATCAGTTAATATGGTTATTTCCCACCACGCTTCATTCAAGGTGTTTCACTTTAAACAGGTTATAAAGGAGACGCGGGAATTAGAGCTCATGAGGCGTTGTTTGTTTCGAATGTCACGAGATGCCGGAGGGGGAGACCCGCGCGCACAGGGTGGTGGGTGGGGGGTGGACAACAACATCACGAAGATTCCTGCGCTCTTACGCAACATAATGATAGGACTGGAGCCCCGCAACGTTACTTCGTGATGGTTGTGGTAGATTTCATGTCAGAAGCTGATCCAGCTCAGCCTGTGTTCTTTGTTACTCATATTTAAAGTTGCCCCGTCTCCTTTGTACAGCATGTCTGTTGTTGCTGTTGCATTGCATTAAATTGCAGATATAGCCTATTCATGTTATTGTGCCCAGTGGTTCGTGTCTTTTCCCTGTGTCTCAGAGCAGACTTAGACTTCTAGACAAGAGCACTGTCTCCTGCAGAAGTTATGTAACTGCAATGTTGCCCTCCACTTTCTATTGGCGTTCAGTGATTACAGCAGACTAATGTAGATTATATTTGTAGAGGCACAACTTTGCTGTATGGTGAGGAATTGAAAAAAAGAGTCATATAAAGATTCAAAGAATTTATTACTGAACAATATGTCAAATTAAAATTAACAACCAGCTGTAATCAGCAATGATCATGGTAGAGGCCAAGTCTTGTTTTCAACCATAGAAGTCTCAAGAGACTGGACCCCAACTGATGGCTAGATCAGTTCATACAGCAATGATCATGTATATGTTCAGCCAAAAAGTTCAAATTCCATCTAAGGTACAATGTATGTTTGTTCAATCAACCCACATTAAAATAACAGAACATTCTCCCAGATTACAAGAAACATTGAGCAACAGATTGAAAAACAAATCTTCCAATACAATATTAAATAAAGGAGGAAAAAAGACATGCCAAGCCAAAGAGTGTAACCAACCCTGAATCAAAATTTAGCTCAGGAGACTCCACAGTAATGCATCCTGCCTTCAGCACATCCCAGCAGTTCCCCATGGGAACTAGTGAGCCTCAGCACTAGAGGAAAACCAGTTAATGGAGACTTGGATCAATAGCTGTTGTGGTTAACACTTAAGTGACGTGGATGTACGGCTGCCATTGTCCAGGTTCATTCAGTTACCCATGCACTATCAGTGGTGTGACTTGCTGCAGAAACAATGTTGCTCCCATCAGGAGCTTTATGTGCCTGACAGTTCCCTTAAAAAACACAGCAGCAGTAGCAGAAAAACAGTCAAAATGTTTCTGTTTGGTTATGTGAAAGGACAAGGACATCCCATCCTTGCCTCAAACTTCTTTTGACTCCAGACTTTCCATGAAACTTGGCTTTTACATGAGCGGTGTCGGAATCAGTGGCTGCTGCTGTCTTCATAACAAACCCTGGATTGGGATGAGCTGACATGTGCAACGACAGAGCTCAAACGTAGTAGGCTCAGCTCAGCTCGGCTCAGAACATTCAAACTGACAACTAGTGGCATCTTCTTTTTGGCACTTTGCAGGATTTTTTCTTGCCTCCTTGTACAGCAAATTGCTGCTCCCCATGCAGCCCATACACTGTTTCACTCAGATATAAGAAAAACAAGTCAAGAAGTGTTGGAGCCTTGTGAGAATGGGTTAGTACAGTATTTATTTGTAAAACGTGTAGTTACATCTACTACACAAGCTCCTCAGTGGGTGCTTGAAAATGCATTTCTACTTGAGATGTTTACACAACAAGCACTGACCTTAATATATGGCCACGTGCATTCAAATTCAATCATGTCTTGGAAACTACAGGCCCAGAAACTGCAACAGCTGCAAGCAAAGTGCGAGTATCCTCTTCTGTGTCTCTAGTGCCCGCACGACTGGTTACAACATCTATCTTTGTTACTGCAGACAGCCTGCACTGTGGTAACTGAAATAATTACTGGTCAGAGCATAAAACAATGATGTGAGACGGAGAACTGTACATCCAAGCAATACGCGGCGCGCTGAACCAAAGCAGTCGGTGAACCTTGTCTTTTTGTGTGAATGACTGTGGGACGACTTTCAGTTTCTCGTGTATTGTGCACAGTGAGCAGCAGCAGCAGCAGCAGCAGCAGCAGGGCAGCAGTACTCTGCAGTTTTTGCTTCATTCCCAGGGGAGTAAGTCATGACGGTGACTGAGACTCACTACTCCTCCATGAGCCACCCAGCCACCTGATATCAAAGGCACCGAACCGCTGAATTATACAAGTCCCCTCCTCAGAACAATAAGTGTGCACTCACATGTGATGCTGTGTATGTGCTTTATGTGGCCTTTACTGTTATTGCTCCTGCCCTGATTAATATTTTAGTGAGCCATGAAGACATAGGCGCTCATAGGCAGCAAGGAGGGGATTTGAGACTGAAGCTCAGCGTGTTCAGACGGGTTCTGAGCATGACTCAGATCAGTCTCCGTCTGCAACAACACCACCCCTTTCATCACGGCCATTTACATGCATGAACAAAAAGGCCCACAATGAGCACAATGCGGAGCGCTGCATGAAAGCCTCGACCGGGCTTTGATCTGCGGAGGGGACGAGCTTTATGTTTGGCTCCAAACTGCTGAGAGACTTTGATGATATTCCAAAAAAACAAAGGGGAGTAATTCTACGGTCATCTGTGCTCAAATGCACTTGCTTTTGCTAATGACTGTCTGGTTAATGCATCATTATCATCTGACATTCTCTCATTTTCTTTGGAGGAGAAACTTATTCTCTGTGTTTTAGCTCAATCTCATCTAAGTTCTCATTAATTAGCAAACATCTGTCTTTCGCTAACTTGAAATATGGTGTAATTGAGTTTTCTAACAATACTGATGGCACATTTACCAAAAAGTATGAACAAAGAGTTTAATGACTTAAAAACTTCACAGGAAAAAGGGAGAAAAAAGTAATTTAATCCCTTGCTAAATAACAACTATGTTGTACATGGAAAAACATCACACCTACTAAAAAATGCCATGTAAAGCCCTTTGAGACAATCTGTTGGTAAAAATGGGCTATACAGATAAAATTGCCTTGCCTTGTTTAAAGCACAACATGTTTCCAGTGTGTGAACTCATTAGCACTTAGCTCACAGCTGAATTTAAATAGAGCCTACCAGAGCTGCCAGCAGATTTGATTGACACTGGGTGTTATGATAGATTACAAAGATTATTCTGTGCTCTGGTGCAGCATACTTCTACAGAAATGTTTAGTCAAATGCATAAAAACTAGGGATGCCTCTGTAGCTGACCCTGTAGAGCGCAAGCATGTGTCAAGGCTGAGTGTCCTTACTGTGGTGGTTTGGGTTTGAATACAACTCAGGCCTTTTGATGTGCATCATGCCCCCACTCTCTCTATCTGCCTTTGCTGTCAAAAAATTAAAAAAAAGAAAAAAAGAAAAAAGTTTCTTTTAAAAAAGTAGAAAAAATGGGCACAAACTAGTTGACACATAACTTGGAGCTCTTCTGCCTGGGGCAGTTTTCCTCTCTTGATATTCAGGACAGTTGGGCACTCAAAACACAGTGAGGAAGACTAACCCAGCAGGTTACACTAGCTGAAGTAATGATGTAAAATAAAGGAGAACAGGCTGCAAAGAATATGATATGAAGAGGGTCTCCAGATGTATAATGCAGGAGTCATTACAAAGCTCATCAAAGGGGATGACAGAGGGCTTGTTCCGGTATCTTTTACATAATCTCTCTGTGTTGCCAGACTCTGTAGCCCGGACTGTAATGCTATTAGCATTGCTATTGTAGCAGCAGGTTGTTTTCCCAATACAGGGCTCAATAGGACCCAAAAGGCCTGTGCAAGACTGAATAGTATTCATCTCTCTGGTTTATTGTGTAATGCAGGATTTGAATTGTCCTGATTACCTGACACACAGGTGATGGCTAATTATAATATGAATACTTCAGAGTGCCGTTATGAATCCATTCGCTCCGAGTTCCACTTTCTCATTTCAATTAAAACATGATTCAACTCCACAATTAAATATCAGTAGGAGAACTGGAGGTGACCCATGGAAAATAGAACTGCACACAGTTCTTCTGCCCTCACCCAAAAATATTTCTTTCAACGATTTCGCTCTTTGTTTTAGTAAAATTGCTTTACTGCAATAATATGAGGGAAGGTGAAAATCCTAATGAGGTCTATGGGGAGAATGGATGATGAGCCCAACTGAGAAAGGGTAAATATGAATAAATTATGAATGGGCCGTAGCAGGCGCTCTATGAATATTATGACAGCACTAAATGTATATTGTTCTCAAAAGAAGAATGGTCATTAAGTCAGCTGCAGAGGAGAATGTGTGTGGTACTTATTGTGCTGTTAGCTCCTTTTAAACTGCACCTCTAGGGGTGTGGTCACAGCAGAGGAAATTAATGACATGAGTTAAAGATGGTGAATGGGAAAAAACGCCTTTTTTAAAAAGTCAGAGTCAGAGTTACGATAACCTCATAACCACTGAATTCTGACTAAAAACAGGAAATGATTACATGATCATTTTTGGCTACGTACTCAGTTTCTCTTCCTTCAGCAGTGGCTTCACATTCAGAGTAAAATCAATTCTGTGCTGTGTGACATTTTTGGCAGCCCATGCATGAGACATGCATGAGGATGTCAAAACCCATATACATGGAGCCAGGATGCACAGCTTGGGCATGTCTGCTGAAGGATGTAACACCAACAGCACTTTCAGTTCTGCAGGACTAGCTGATTTTAAATGTGGTTAGCGGTTTACTGGAAGGTGCTAATGAAAGTCAGATGATGGGTGATGCAATGCTGTCAGAAAATATATCCCAACAAAGGAGGAGTTTAATGCAGAATTCAAAAGTCAATTACAGCTCATACTGAAGGAAACATTTACTTAAAGAGCTGTGATCTAGTATTTGCTATTTTAGGATCCTATTAACCTTTACTATACGATTTGTTAAAGGGACAATGAGGTTTGGAAAGCCAAGTGTTTTCACACTACATTTCATGTTTTCAATCATCAAGAATGAAAGTCAGACGTTCAAAGACGATCAGATACCGTCGTAGTTCCAACCACATATGGCGATTTGACGGCGTTATTCCCATGACCCGCTGGGCAGTGTCCTTGAAACCAAAAGTAGGAGCCGCCCAGCATTTCCACCACTAATAATAATAACAAAATTACGATAAAGACCAAACGATATATTTATCGAAAATAGACCCATTAACAAGTGTGGGTAATGTACATTCATCCACCAAATACAAACTCCTCGTTGTCCCTTTAATATTGCCATGAAAAGTGTTGTCCTCAATCAGACAGTTTTATAAACTGTGTTAGAAGTAATTATACAGTACATCTGCAATGTGACATTAATAATAATATTGCCTAAGCTCTTTGGTCGAGGAATGAACAACCAACCCCAACCAAGAAGTGAAACCAGTTTCACTTCTGCTTCACCTCATCATCATTTCATCATTTAGAAACTTTCACTGTGTCTGTATACTTATGCAGAACCACACAAGACATAACACTGAACTACAAACCCAATCAGCTCTGCATTTCTGCATTAGGAGCACACCACACAGACATCTGTTTACTGTTCTTGTCCATATTGACTGGAAAAAAGTGTGTGAACCCCCTCGGGTAAGGGACATCAATAAAAGCTAAAAGTCAGACATTATCAAACCTGGACTCCAATCAATGAAACATTGCAGGTGCATAGGCTTTCACAAATAAAAAGAAGTCATTTGCAAAGAAGAGACCATGACTTGTGATGATAAATTGTTATTTTGACATGAAAAGGGTCACAGATGCACCTCAGAGTTGTTGAACATTCAGTAATCAACAGTAAGAAAAACTGTATTACATTTCTGAACTTATAGAATAAAAACCTAATGTGTTTTGACACCAAGTCCTCATCAGGGAGTCAAGGAGATCTCCCAGATCCAGTGCTGTTTGTATGGTGGTGTTCCACCAATAGGAATCTTCTACTTGCATGTTGTGGCCCAGAGAAGATGTTGACTAATGGAAGCTCCAGCAGATAGCGGTGGCCCAGAATACTTATCAAAGCTGATCATTATTTATCCTCAGTCCTCAGGCAGGCTTCTGCGTCTGATAGCCTGTAATTTATCTCTGCTGAAGGTGTCTCCATTCCATTGTTACCTTTTCACGTGGATGATGTGTCAATACCAAAGGGTTGTAATGTGAAAGGGTTACTGCTATGGAGCTCCAGAGAGTGCCCGCCCATGTTGTAATTAACAGTCATTGTGCAAGTGACATTTGTGTTGTGCAAGCAGCACATCTGTTCTCAGTTCTTTTAATTATAGACTCCGGCACAGCTGGGACATTCTGGTGAAAAACTGGGTTTTTCCAAATAATGAAATGATTGGTGGTGAACATCTGCTGGGACATAAAATCCATGTCTTGGTCTGTAGTGGTTATGGTTAACAATGGTAACACAAACCTGAAGTAAGCTGGGTTGTAGGTGTTTGTGTAGCAGTTAATTTTGTAGAGTTGAACATAATAAAACTGACTGATGGTGGTTTAGGGACAATCTGAGAACACCATCACCTTAATATTCCTATTAATAATCCTTTTACAGAAAACTCTTTGACGAATGCCACTCTGTCTTGTTTGTTTGGGAGCATTTCTTTGTCATAATGCTGTCCCGGTTTTATCTGCAATATCGAGATCCCACTTTCATGACATTAAAACATTTCTTTTGATTTGACTTTAAAACTCATGGTCACAAATTTTCTGCTCTTGGCTGAGGTGACTCTTGGGAAGAAAGTTCCTGGCGGCCTTTTGGAGTGGCTCAACGAGAGGCCACATCCTAACTCGGTAGAGTTATTGTGGAACAACCACACCACATCCGAAGAATTTGGCTGAGCTGGAGCGGCACTGTAGGAAAAAATCATCCATAATTCCTCACAAACATTGAGCAGCTCTGATCAACATCGACTGGAAAGTCTTGCTCAAAGCCATCGCTGCCAAGGGAGGTTCCATTCGTTACTCATCCAAAGGTTCACTCTCGTTTCCCGCCAGTGATGTGAATGTTTGTGTGTATTCAATAAAGACACAAAAAGACCACGACTGCTCACATGGTATTAACTTAAGCACATTGTGTTCATTATTTATCTCACCTTCGCCCCACCCACCCTAAACCAGTCTGTTATAAAAGTATGTGGAGATAAACTGATGAGTGCTCCATGGGAATAATTTATAAATAAGTCTCTGTAACTTTGTCTTAATTTGGAAGAAGTATTTTTTCTAGTTCTACTAAAATATTTAAGACTAGTTTCGCAGTTTTCATTTTCATTTTCACAGTGATGATTTTTTTTTAGACACAAAGCTCCTCATATTAAAAGCACTGTTTCAGTTTCAGCTCATCATCCATATTCAATCACCGTAAACATAACAAAGGATTGGCTGCCACACATTTGAGGATGTTAACAGACCTTTTGTGCCGAACGTCTGCAGTGAATGAAAATTTAATGTCCCAGGGTTCAGGGTTGCTGCATATGCTTTTCTGCCCTGGGTTTTCATCACGGATATTGATTTTGATGTGTTAATGCAAACTAGCCTTACAACACAACTCAATCAACTGCGGGCAGATGCACAGTTGTGGAGGAGATCAATATCAACTTTCCAGAGGCCATCGCACGGTTCATTAACGCATGAGGCCGAGCTGAGAAAGGGAATTATAGGTCTTGAATTATTTTCTATTGAACTGTATTGTGTGGTCTTGTTTTGCATATCGATTGCCGATTGCATTGCTGCACATGAATAAATCTCCTCAAACCACAAAGCTGAAGACCTTTTCACTAAGAAAACGTTTCTTTTTCTTTTACTATAAAACACATTTAAAAGAACACTGATGTCTTTCTCTCATTCCTTCCTTCCTGCAGTACATTTCTTCCCTGCATGCCTCTGTGTGCCCTTTGTTGCTGGCTTGCTGCCTTACTAGGCTACAGTAACATGACTTTAATGTGTCGCATGAAAGAGCTCAGCACAGAGACAACTACAGTTTCTTTCTCTTTTTCTTCTTCACAGTTGGTAAACAAAAGCAGGAATTACATGAAAAGAAATCAAACTATATTGAAAAGCCAGTTAGTTCTTCAATAAATCAACCCGCACACTTTCCACGGCTGGTGTGGGAACACATAAACGACGGGGAAGAACATCTTAGTTACAGACACTCCTTTTTTTGTTTTTTTAAAGAGCTCCTTAAATCACAAATTACCACAGGCTTTCCATGTCATTGATTTTCTTCACTAATTGCTGCTGAATAAATGCAACCAAGACGCAGTCTGCAGGAGAGCTGCAATTTACAGGCAATCATTTCAGTAGTCTCGGTTTGTTTGGTCCTCCATTTCCACTCTGGGGAATAGCTTGTGTTGCCAAATTAGGACTGCAATCACTTACAAAATACCTAAAAGAACAACTTCATCCTCATCGGCAGCTGAGTCAGGTTGTGAAACATTTTAATATTGCCTAGGTCCAAAGGGTTTTTGTTACTGCAAGTAGTTTTTTTATTTTTTCATAATAACAGTTTCAAAAATGTATATAGGCCTACTTTGGTTTACAAAAGAAGAAAGCTTTATAACTTTATCACACCATGTCACCCTAGGGTACAATTGGCAGTACAATTTAATATCTTCATAATTTCAGTCTAAATCTCTCATATCGACATAATATTGAAGATCATTGATGCTGCCCTGGAGCTTCTCTCCAGCTGTGACCTTCAGCCCTCTGCTTAAATTGACACTGATGTTAAACATTCTTCACAAGGGTGAGAACATCAAGTGGTAAAGAGTCAGGACTGAGACAGCAGCAGGACAGAATTGGATTATTTTGTCTAAGTTCTCCCTCAGGGTCATGGGTGTAAAGGTTGCCACTGAGTATTAAGTCCTAAACCTCGAGGGTGACGCCTTGGTGACATTATATTAATGTCACCTATGTGTGTGAGTGTTCCTCACTTTGATACAAAGGGAGTGATACAAAATGAATGAAAAAATAGTAGAATAGAATAGAATTCTCTTTTTTTCCAATGAATATCTACAGAGTTTGGTTTCTTGTTTGAATCAATAGCGCTGTCTGCCTCTGTGCAAGGACACACACACTGGTGTCAAGATCAATGGCAGCTAGGGACCATAGATGTGTGTTTTCTCTCACCCTGACTCACATTTGAATGGATTGGTGCAGACACTTGTTTGATTTGAAAAGGTCTGGGCGTTGTGTTGAAAATAAGTTTTAGCCCTTCAGCCTTTAATCTGATTTCAATTCAGCTGGAGGAGTTGGGGCGAGAAACACATGCATGTTTCATGTAAAACTTGCAGATTCTCCTCCAACAGAATCAATCTGTTGGTGAGCCGGACAAATTCATATTATTTCTAATACGAAAGATATGAAACATGTTGCATTAAATATATCACACGAGAGAAAAGAAGCTACCGTTTATGGTGCAGCTCTTATGCCATGTGTTGCCACAAAGAGCTTCCAAGAAGATCTGGAGCCTTCAACTATAACCTACTTGTTCCCTCAGGCACTAATGAGCCACAATGACTTGTTGTCGCATGAACAAATACTTCATGCGCTGTGACATCTGCTGACTGAATGTTCTCTGCTGCTCTTGCTTCCATCTCTGCATCATACCTTCCCCTGTCACAGTGTGTCAGAATTAGTCTGTGCTATTGTGTAAAAATGTATTTGCGCGTTTGCGACACAAAGCTAAGTCACACTGCTGAGTGCAAATGTGAAGTGGCGGCATCACTACGACTGTCATAACTTTAAATAATGAAAATCACACAGCATGGGATGATGCATGTTTGTTTGGTTCATGCTGCTGCTGCTATATGTGACATTTCCTGAGGGGGAAAAAAACAGGGACACACAGGTTTTATCAGCAGTGTGTCCCTTGTGGCAGTGTCTCTTTTTTCTCCATGTACAGTTTGCATTAGCTGAGGTTGTCTAATTAATGGTTCTCCTCCTAAACACACAACATTTCTAATTAACGTGTACATGTTTGTATTTTAATGAGCCCAAAGTAGAATAAATAAGAAAACGATTGAACTAGAATTCTACATGTTTTCCACAAATTAACTGAATTTCCCTTCTAATCTCAAAACATGACAAATTAGGCTGTGTGGTTAGAAGAGATAGACTGATACAGCAACATCATCTATAAAAATGTCACAGGGAGATAATGATGTGCTACATCACGACCAAAACAGCATTAAAGTTTGTTGCTCTGAAAATGGGGCTGTGGGAATTCACTACATTCAAGATGTTGGAAACATGTTCCTTTGCTACACAGAGTGACAAACCCCCCTATTCTTCACTTGTCATAGATCGCACAGGTTTCTAAAGAGCAGGCTACCTGCTGTTGCCATCTTGGCATCTGGTGCCAAAATGCATGAGAACAGAATAGAACACACCTGGACAAAGAGGAGGGGCATGAGACTTTGGTGTGTGTCAAAGCACCTGCCAGTTTTTCAAAGCATCCACGCCCTCAATTATGCAGAGACATAAAACATAATGTAATAATGTCATAAAGAGGAAATTAGCTGTCTGTGCCAGATGTTTATTTCTGCTGTAAAGTTGACGAGGAGGCAGACTGAACCTCTTTGCATTGGTCATAATGTGACATGTGAACTGAGTTTTGTCCCCTGTCCTTATTCCCCTGGCTTGTCCAGGAACAACATCCTTTCCCCCTCTGCTCTCTGGTCCTCATCCAGGAGCAACAAGTCTCCCAGAACCAGGTCAGCGGTGCTGCAAACAAACCCTTGCTGCTGTTGTGGAGGAAAGATTCCTCCACAGCAGCACCTGCTGAGTGCCTGATGAGGATTAATTAAGAATGAAGCAGTTTACTTCAGTGCCAGTGGGTACAAGACAAAGTTAGCCAGCTGATTTTTTTTTTTAGAGCAACAGGAGCCATGGTGGAGTTAGTGTGGAGCAGCTAACTCTGTGAGAGGAACACAGGAGCCACACAGCTGGACAGGACTTGAGTCTGGAAGGAAGTAACATAAACTCACTGGACTTTAAATGCAACACCGGGGAAGAGTTCATTATGTTCTGACTGGGTAAAGTTGACTGCACCTCACCTGTCTGAGCACAGCATAGCACAGCACCGCACTCTTACCCTTTTTTCCCCACTGAACTTTGTTGTTATCTGTTGAACTTGAGTTGTTGGTCAGCCATGCTGTTAATGTAACACTTGTATGTTCACACACTCGCATGTGGGGTAGTGGTCGAAGACCTTTTTCTTTACATGTAGTGTTTGTACCACACAATGTGATGGAATGATCTGGTGAAGACTGAGATGAAGTGATCCTTTGGAAGCCACAAACACGCACATGCACACACTTCCTGTTACTTTCATCTATCTTTTTAAGATTTTTTTTTCTGGTAACAGTTTTTATACATACACATAAATTATACATACAGAGATACATATATTTAATATACATAATATAACATTATAACACGCACATGCACACATTTCTAGGTTCTCAGCACAACTCAAACTCTACAAATTATTATTACAATATAAGTAGTGCTGTGTTGCTGTTCATCACCCCTCTGTTTTGCATTGCTTTGACTTTATCCTGGGATACTGTCTGCACTATCATTCATTTGTCTCAGGATATTGTGCCCATCTAATTAATGGAGTTTGTAGACATGAGCCCTGGGCAGTGAGTGACTCTGGTTCATGACAGCAACACTCACAAGTCTCAAGACAAGTGATGAGTGGGAGCAGGACAGCTGATTATATCGCTGTCCTCTCAGTGTTAGCATTTAGTGTGTAAAACTGGAGACCGGACTGTTTTGTTACACGGTAGTTTCCCAAGATGTTCTGCTGCACCCGCCTTGACACATTTATCAGCATCACGCAGAAAGATCCCATCAACTTCAGATTCCCCTCTCCCTCTAAGTCTTGAAAGCATCCTCCCTTTGAAGGCCTAAATCTCTTTATCTGGCTATCTTCCCAATTCTGTCCCGTCAGCTGGATGTGCAACCATGTGACAGTTTGAGGTAAATTCTCACCATGATGAAACTCACTCTGACTCTGTCACCGTCCTCTCCAACTATTTAATTAAGTTAAGTTTTGTTCCCCCGCCTTGAATTGAGTAAAATGAGGAAGAAAGTAGCCACTTCTTGTGTGTAACACGTTTTCCAACCCATAAAGAGAAATGTCAACCCAGCCATCCTCTTGATTATTTCTAAATCCATTCTGTCATCCGTCGGTGTATCAGCATTGCTTAACCTCATTTATGTATTCTCTCTCTATCCTCTGCTTCAATTAATCATATCCCCTCTGAGAGCATAGCAACAATCTTAAAACAGATATACAGTATAGTATAATGAGATTGTGTCTCAGGTCCATCCCTCTCCGCTTAGAAATCCACTTTGTTAAACATCCTAAGTAATAATTAACAAACGTTTTGTAAATGATTGGTGAAACAAACTTTGTCCTGCATACTGTTGGCAAATGTCATTCCAAAAAGTGAAACGTTAGTCACGTAAAGATGATCTCACCTTATCTTTCAATTCACTCTTGTTTAGAAGAACTCCGGCTCAGGAATCCATCATCCAGTTATCATTTTCTACAGTACAGTAGCTGCAATGGCTGCACGGAAGGAAAGTGGAGGGATCGACACTCTGCCATTTGATGTAAGTAGCCTACAGTTATTTATCCGTGTGAAATAAATGCAGGCACCTTGAAGCCAAGGGTTCTTTCTATATGCTGTTAGAATCACCAGGCTCCTGTGAGCATTCAGCACACTTTTCCTTTATTTCATAGAGGTTGCGCCACATTAAGGATTAATCCTGATTCACTGTGTTTAAAGGTTTGGACAAGTGGGAGTGGAGTTTAAAGTTTCTAATCCTGCAGCTCACGTAGGCCATGCACATGCACATACTTTACTTAATAGGTTTATGCTTTTGAATTTCCCTAATTTGTGTCCATGATAAATGCACAATCACATATATGTCTATCTGTTGTCGACAGTATCTTAAGTGTCTTTTAAAATGTTTTTTTTAATAATTCAGTACTAAATACATGAACTGTATGTGTACTAGTAATGGATAATAATAAAAAAAACAATGCACATTCCAGTCTAATGCTGAAATGTCACTTGGTGAGCTTCTGTCATTTATTTGATTATATATGTTCTTTATGTTTGCAGATGGGTGAACAAGTCGATGAACAACCAGCAGAAATGGCTGGTAAAACAAATGGTGCAGCGGTGGTCGATAGAAATAAACCAGTCTATTCTGTGACTGATGTCCCCCCCTGGTACCTTTGCATTATCCTGGCCTTTCAGGTCGGTGGAACTCTGTTAAGTCTATTCCTTGTAAACACGATTATTGTAATATGGCTAGGGTTTTTATCGGAGCTGCCAGTGAAATGTAAAACCACTCTTTGCCTTATGTCAATGCAGAGGAAGAAGACAATACTGAGTGGAGTATGTTTGTGGTGGTGTCACCAGTGCCATCAGTTCTTCACTGTCGTCACCGTTCCTTTCCTCCGCAGCATTACCTGACAGCATTTGGTGCCATCATCGCGCTCCCTCTCATCCTCTCAGAGAAGCTCTGTCTGCAGCACGACAGCCTGACCCAGGGACGCCTCATTAACAGCATCTTCTTCGTCTCGGGCTTGTGCACCATGCTGCAGGTCACCTTCGGTGTCAGGTCAGAGCAGCTGCTGCTGGTTCTTCTCGCCGTTCGCCATCCTGTGGAGAATATTGTCAAGACTGTTGAGATATCTACTATAGTACTTTCATTTTTAATCCAGAGATACTTAATTCCAATAAAAGTTTAATTTCATTATTTACATAAACCTTAAAGCCCCAGTATGTGAGATTTACCCCCATCTAGCGGTGCGGTTGCATGTCGGCACGTATCCTTGATGTTGCGTTTACGTAAACTCGGGCAGAAGTCAGAAAAACAACAGACGCTGCATGTAACAGGATAAACAAGCCTCTATGTAAAGAAACGGTCCGCCAGCACGAGGCAAAACAATACCGGCGTGACAATATGTTGTCATGGTAACATCGTATTGTTTACCTGGCCCACGTTTTACCGTCTTTCTCTCGTCGAGTAAAATAACATCCAGTTGGTTTGCCGACGGCGTCACTCACGGCGTCATTCAGGTGTCTGACTGCACCTGAAGGCAACACCAGTGCCTCCGTCCTTCCTCACACCAGCTACACGGTGGTGACAGTTTTAACAGGCGCTGTCTGGAAAACTTTCTCCCCGAGCCGACAGCTCCGCTGAGTTTCCGTGGTTACCTACGGCCACGGTGACACTGAACGTAAAACATGGCGATTCAACATGGCAGAGAAGGTTCGGTGAACCCCCCCCTGTATGTTTGTAACGACTTGTAACAACTCAATTCTAAGGTACGAGAAAGCGCTCGTTTGTATGCGGGCGCGATTCCACTTCAGTGAAATACGTATTTATGAAAGACATATTTGATTTTTGTCAATAAAAAGCCAGTAAAGTCCCATACTGTCCCTTTAAAGTTGCACTAATGATTTTTTACGTGTTAATAATGAATTATATTAGCTACCTGATGTGAAGGTGTTTGCTCACAGTCACAGAGCAGCAGACAGGAAATTGTAATAATTTAATATAGTGACGTTTTTCATAGATGCTCAATATATAAGTAATGCACTGAGTTTACTATTCAGATTTATGTTGTATGTTCACGTTGTATGTTTGTATTGTACATATACATGACACATACCTGTGCCAAAGACCATCCATATATGTTCATTGAACACATAAAAGACAGACATGTTTAGAATCATTAGGGGAATCATATATTCTATATGTGGGCTTAATACTATTGCTATTGCTGATAGGAGCATAATGCCCCCAAAAATACACTATATAGATAATTTCCACATGGTATATCATATTATGTCATCATAATATCCAGTGGGTATATATATGATAATTATATGTCCCCTATTACTTATGGGAATTTCAGTCAGATGTGAGCTACTGGAAATGACTGCACAGTATGCAGCTGGTTAGCCCATGTTCCTGAACTGTTTCTCAGACTAATTTGATTGATTTGATTTGGCTGACAGAAATCTTTCTGTTCCTGTCACACTCTGTAGACTTCCCATCCTACAGGGGAGCACATTCGCCTTATTGACACCCACCCTGGCCATGTTGTCCATGCCAGAATACAGGTGTCCAGCTTGGACTCAGAACGCCAGCCTGGTCAACACCTCCTCACCTGTCTTCGTGGAAGTGTACCAGACGCGCCTCAGAGCGGTGAGCCAACACCAAACACTTCACAGCGACAAAGAGAAAGACTTCTGTGGAGCTCATGATTAATTCAGTGAACTCATAAGGTTTCCGCTGTAGGAAGCAAGTAATCATGTTTGCGGTTATATTTGTTGTCTATCACTCAGCCAAAGACACAGTGTTATGATGCTGCTAATGATCTCTGTTATTATGCTCCCGTCCACAGCTGCAGGGCTCTATCATGGTGGCCTCTCTCCTCCAGATCTTGCTCGGCTTCTCGGGGCTCATCGGCTTCCTCATGCGCTTCATTGGCCCGTTAACTATTGCCCCCACGATCTGTCTCATAGGCCTGTCACTCTACGATGCGGCTGGAGCCAAGGCTGGCACCCACTGGGGCATCGCTGCTATGTATGTAATCACTCGCTGTCAAGTCGAATGTCTCTTTGCCCAGTTGGGCAGGGAATTTTCTCACTGAGTGAACAGGTACTGTAGTATTTGGAGGTCACAGTCTAAAATTACATTACAAACCAAATTCTGCCTGGCTGCTAATGCTCAAGTCTGCAGCCACCACAGCTCTTTTGACATGTAAATGAGTCTCCCGCAGTGGAGATGGTGTCATCCCCAGTTTCAAGAGATCTGTTCAAAATTGCAAATCATCATGCTAATAACAGTTATTCTCATGCATTCAGGACCACAATGCTGATCATCCTCTTCTCCCAGTACCTCCGTTTTGTACCAGTCCCCTGTCCTAAATACAGCAGAGTGAAGAAACTGCACACATCCAAGTTGTATATCTTCCAGATAATGCCTGTATGTCTTTTGGAAAACAATCAATCACACACAAATCACTCACTCTGCTTCACACTGCAATACTTTGAATTATTGATGGCAGTATAAATTATTTAAGACATATTTGTTGTGTTATAGGAGAACCTGAAAGCACTGACATTCACACTCATGTTTTATATTTTTGAAAAGATTCTTCTGGGTATTCTGATGTCATGGTTCATCTGCTTCATCCTCACCATCTCTGGTGCCCTACCGTCTGATCCGGCTGAGTATGGCTACCTGGGCCGGACTGATGTGATGGGGAATGCACTTGCTGATGCTTCCTGGTTTACATTTCCGTATCCTGGTATGTTCAGAAGCCACAGCACTGGTGATAGATGTTTTTTTAATATTAAACTGTTTCAATAATCACTGTTTGGACCTCTCATTTAGGTCAGTGGGGGACACCAACTGTGAGCCTGGCCGGGGTGATCGGCCTTTTGGCTGGGATAATATGCTCCATACTAGAGTCTGTGGGTGATTACTATGCATGTGCCAAGCTGGCGGGGGCACCGCCTCCCCCCAAACACGCCATCAGCAGGGGAATTGGTATGGAAGGACTCGGCTCTTTGCTGGCAGGGGCTATTGGTACAGGCAACGGCACCACCTCATTTAGTGAGAACGTGGCAGCTCTCGGCATCACCAAGGTAAGCTACTTTAAAAAAAACTGCTTTTACTCCCATCATCTGGAGCTAACCCACAGCTGCTGTGTGTCAACAGGTCGGCAGTCGAGTTGTGATCCTCCTGAGTGGAGCAATCATGATGTTGTTGGGGATGCTGGGTAAATTTGGAGCTATTTTCACAACCATCCCCGACCCTGTGATTGGAGGGATGTTCTTGGTCATGTTTGGAGTCATAACCGCAGCTGGAATTTCTAACCTACAGGTAAACAGCAGGATCGTTTTTATTTCTTTCTTTTTGTAAATCTATTATTTCAACTTCTATTTTCTCTTTCTGCAGGTCACCGACATGAACTCCTCCAGAAATATCTTTGTTTTTGGTTTTTCCATTTTTTCTGGAATCGCCATTCCAAACTGGATCGGGAAGAATCCTAATTCCATAAACACAGGTGAACAACTCAGCTACTATTAATCATTTTGAAAAGACTGAACTGGACTCGGATTCATTTATCTTGTACATCACTCTCTCTGATTCTGATACTCTCGATACTCTCATACTCTTGTTGATGTGTCTCAGGGGTGAGAGAGCTGGACCAGGTGTTGCATGTGTTGCTGACCACCAGTATGTTTATTGGAGGGTTACTTGGCTTCGTCCTGGATAACACAGCTCCTGGTAAGATGATGTGAGATGTTATTAGTTCCATGCAGCTTCTGGACATGCATTAGTTGCTCTATATTTATTAATAATCAACGTTAAAGGGATAGTTCAACATTTTGGCAATTGGCCCATTGCCATAATCCGTATAGTTTTAGGAGTAGGTTTGTTACCTTTAATTGTCGGTGCAAGCTATTTTTAGAATGGCAGAGCAGAGCCGCGAGCTGCTCAGAGCTACACTACGGAGGCTCATATGATTTCTTGGTTTCCCTCATCAGACTCATCAAATACACAATCCAATAACTCCAAAACACTCTGGTGGACAAGTTGTGACCTGCACATTCACCACGCTATATGAGATAATAACAGAACGTTACCAGATAGAGTTGTTTTCGATGTAAATTCATGCAAAACCACTGATGTGCATTCCCTAGGGACAGTTTTTAGACAAACAGTCTCTGCATTTGCCTCAAAAACAACTCGTATAGGGATTAGCCTATGGCAATGGGCTAATTTGCCAAAATGTTTAACTATCCCTTAAGGAAATGGTGCACTCCTCTAACAATCTTTCTGATGCCTCATGTTAGGCACCAAACGTGAGCGCGGCCTCCTGAACTGGGACAAAGTGGACCCTGAAGATGCTGAACATACCTTAGAGACAGAGGAAGTGTATGACCTTCCCTTTGGCATAACCTCTTTCCTCTCATCCCGCTCTTGGGCTCGCTACCTCCCCTTCTGCCCATGGAAGGGCCACACATTTCAGCCCAGGTGCGATGACAACAGCATGTTGGAGATCCAGGCACAGCAGCAGAGCACAGCGAGGAGCTCTGATGGATCCGTAGTGTGAGGTCTAAACTAGAGATAGTCTTTTTTTACTTTTCTAGTTTTTGTTACATTGCTGCTTCTTGATAACTATTCTAAGGACATATTGTAGACCAATGTCTCTTGCTGTATTTTTTTAAATAACAGAATCATTTTTTTTAACAAAACATTTTACGAAGAGTAGGCTAGTAAAACTTGGTACATCAAAAATATTACAGTAAGTTGATTTATGTATTCTGTCCTAGTGCAAAACTGCTTTCAAAACATTAACATGGTGTTCATATTTTCACTGTGCAATACTGTCCATGCTGGAAGAGAAATAAAAATATCTGAGTGAATTATGGCTCCTACATTCTGTCAGGACCAATTAAATGAGAAATACTAAACAATCAAAGTGTTCCTGTGTTCTCCCTTTACTCAGAGCCCCACCAATAACTCCTGGCCGATCACACACCAGAGACAGAGAACTAGAATAATGCGCTCTTCATTCTCCTCTTTCAAAGGAAATTAAATTTAGCCTGTGGGTAAATTTATTATCACACAGCACTATCTCCACACACATCTAGACAGCTGCATAAAAACCCACAGCAGCAACCCTCCAGCTCTTACTGTTGTTTCCCTTTTGTAAGAGCAAATAAGAGATAACACAGCCCCACAAACTTTCTCTATGCCTCTCACTCTGTATTCATTTCCTGTCTAACCACCTTTGACAGGCAGGTGGGATATGGTGCTGTAACGCTTTGATCTGTGGAGCCATCACTTTCCCCCCCCTAAGCCCATACTGACCACTATTGTCAACGGCTGGCTGCACACTCTGATGTTATTTCAGGATGATACAATACCACACAGCACTGAGTGTAAGTTGCACTCCTTTTCTGAAGTCTTTTTCTGGACCTCGCTGAGAACACATTACAGAATATTACATTTTGAAAGCAGGTGGAAAGGGATTTTGCACAGTAATTCACACCAGGGTTTTTATATATCGCTGTGGAAGCAATCTGTGTTTCAATAGAGAAATTATCATGAGGGCTCAGTGTTTCCCTGCTCATCAGGGATGGCTTTAAATCACCAGCAATATATATATTTCCAACAATATTTCTGTCTTAT
This sequence comes from Decapterus maruadsi, assembly GCA_030347415.2. Classification (NCBI taxonomy): domain Eukaryota; kingdom Metazoa; phylum Chordata; class Actinopteri; order Carangiformes; family Carangidae; genus Decapterus; species Decapterus maruadsi. The sequence goes on along the minus strand of CM064891.1, from coordinate 6,031,607 downwards.
ACTCCAGCCTTGAGGAACTGCCTTTATTTTCTTTTAGAACCCTACGTTACATCATCTGTCCTCCTGGCTTTCACACTGCTGAGTTTATCTTTCTGACATAAATATTATTGCAAATACACAAAGTGAGAGAAAAACAGAAAAAACACACAGAGAAATTATGTATTCATAACTAGTAGATGGGACCATAATACAGGCAAATGTGCTCTACATTCCTGCTGATTTATTCATTCAAACACAAACAGGGTAAATAAAGAATATGAATATACAACACACAGAAGTAAATATATTCAAACTGATTCCATTTACTGTCCCCTGTTCATTCATGTGACTGATTTTTATTTGAAACCTGCAGTCTGCATGGACATGCACGGTGGTGCCCTCATATTTCTTCACTGTCTCGTGTGCTGGAAAGCACTGCGTCCCTGCTCTTGGAAATTTATTAAGCACCACAAGAAATACTTCAGACTTTAACTCCAAGCTGAACTTTAAGAGCACATCCTGAGAATTATAATGTGTCCCTCTTCCATACATACTGGTAACAGGTTTATATTTTATTGGGCTGTAATAATCGGGTTTGTTCATTTCCTGAGCTCAGTGATGAAGAAGAAGATACATTTGTTCAGGAATACAAAATAAAGCAGCATGCTGAAGGGAAACTGGCTCAGGATTAAATTTGATAACGCTTTAGTACCCAGTGTTTCCTGTGCTCATTTCTTATTGTAGTACTGCTGTAACTCTCTGGTAATCAGTCTTGAAAAGTACCAACTAAGCAAGTATATTTAAAGTCTAGCTAATTGTTTGAAATCATGACGGAGTGATGTGTCACTCTCCAACTCAACCGTGTGCGAACATTATGGCTGTTACCTCCCTCGCCTGGAGATAGATGAAGCGCTCCTCCTGTAGTCACAGAAGGAATCATTTATTTGCCTTTGAATTAGTCAGATCTGCTTTAGCAAACATGGCAAATTTAAAAAAGCTAAATGATGGTAAAGCACTGGAGCAGTATAATTTAGTCCAACCATGATTTATTCCAGTGGTGTCATTTTCATTTTGTTTGTTAACTATAACTCTGGTATAACTCCAGCCTCAAAGACACTTTGCTCCATCATCAATCAACTGCGATGACACAGACACGGATACAGAAAAACACACATGTAAATGAACGAGCGCGGCAGCCTGTAACTGATAAAACTAGTCTGTGACGAGAGCCCAGCTGGGCGCTGAGAAATAGCTTGAAATATTCATAATGCTGCAGTCTCTCCTCACTCATCAGGATTTCTCTCTGTTTCCTTTGCTCTGGTATCAAGTCAGTACCTCTCTCTCTCTCTCTCGTTGCCTCTCCGCTGTAACAGACACCGGAGAAATCTGGGTCCACGGATGCCCCCTGGCAGCATCTTAGCTCTGCAAACTTTTTCATTCTCAACACATCCAGAGTTACAGAGTTTGTGCATTTTCCCAGGTCAGATGGATAATTCTCTCTCACCCTTAGACCTGCTCCTGCCTCATCACAGTGGGGTCCCATAGGCGTTCATTAACAAAAACCAGACAAGAAATGAAGACGGCATACTTTAAGGAACAGCTTACTAAAATATAACTCAAATCTTTCTGATTGTAGTCATTAATACTCTCCAAAACAAGAGGGATTCTGTAATCCCTGTTTATAGACCAGTTGCTTTCAGAATTGAAGGGAGCTTGGAGCTCAGATACTCACTCATTTCTTTTACTGCAATGTTTTGCTGAGTGTATTATTTTCATTTGAACACTGGAGGGGGCTGCAGGCCAAACATTGGTCTTTGTGTTATTCAAAGAGTGGTTCTCTTTGAATCACTCTTTGTCAACAAAATCTAACTTTTTCAACCCCAGTGTACAGTGTCCCTGAGAGCTCAATGTGCCAAACACAAACACTCCACAAATCCAGCACATCGACAGAAGTCTTTCAATGAGCAGAGCGAAGCAGATTCTTCTTGATGAGGTTTGTGAAGAGCGCGTCGACCGGTGACTTCTGACATTAACACATAACCCCTCTCTTCCTCTGTTGAAATCTGGTGAAAGTCTGCTTTCATCCAGCCATCAAAGAGGAACCAAACTTAACCAAAATGAGCTGCTCTGCTGTGATCTTCTCTAATATTGGATGCAGCAGAGAGAACGCTGCATACTGTACATCTCTGATCGAGTCCAGCTCCCATGAGTGAAAGCACAGTCAGTCAGTGGACAGATCTGGGTTTTCCAGGGCCCCCTGCTGACTCCAGTGTGAACTAGCGCGCTGAGAAGGATTTTCCAACACCAGTGACACTGTTTGTCAGAATGTCTCTTTGCCAACTGTGTAAAGCTTCAAAGACATCACAGTCTTTATTGGTGTGGCCCGGAGAGGCTCCATCTTGGAGACTGTGTCAGCTGTGATGTTGGATATTAATCTCTTCGCTGTGATACAGAGCTCTGTAGATCCAAATATTATGTTCATCTAAAACCTCCTGCAGACACAATGTCAGCCTAAAGAGAGAGAATCCACACATATCTTTGCATGGACAGATATTTTCTTACAAATATTCTCTCCACAGTCCAAAAAGACAGGAACCTGACTCACAGCAGTGAAACCATGATGTTATTCTTATCCAAATATAACTTTAAACTTCATGTTCCACACATTCTACCCCTTTATATGGTTACAATATTATTGTATTATATGATATAGCAATTAAACATATTGCCATGGATTGTCATTTTCTTCTACTTCTAACGATTTCGAATCACTTTCAACTCTGTTAGCAGTTTCCTCTAATGAGACTGCATCAGTTGGAGTTAAATAAGTTGTTGCTGGCTGAAACACAATCATCCATGCAGTAATTATCCAATGGGAGGCTCTTACCTATTGCTTTGTTAAATCCAAGTGCTGACTTTTTGGACAGGAAGTGCATCATATATATTGGTCCCAATACTATTTTTCTGGTCCAGCTCTCAGAAGTAATCTCCCTCCATACACGATTGGAATAATTGGAATAAAACTTTAAGCTCTGATGACAGGCACAAATGAGTAGAGCTTGCAAAAGAATGGAAGATCTGTAAACACTAAAGAAAAGGAAGTGTGGTGTTCAACGTTGCTCTCTGACTGACTTCAAACGAACATCAAAATTCATGTTTCTGTAATAAATGACTATTCATGGGGCGTCGTGTGGTGCAGTGGGTGGAGCAGGCAGTCCCTGTGTAGAGGCTACGGTCCTCACAGCAGTCGGTCCCTGTTCAGATCCCACATGGGGTGGCCCTTTGTCGTTCCCCCTCCTCTCTCCCTCCACATTTCCTCTCTCTCTATACTATACTGTGTAATACAGGCAAAAAAGGCCCCAAAACAAATTTTAAAAAAAATGCAATCAACCATGCACATGAACCCTTTAACCATGAGCCCTGTTCAGACAATAGGTTCAAATACAGGAGATCCTACTCCTCCAGTGCTGCAATATTACAATATGTCCCTAAAAAATTGTGAGTTTATTAAGTCTCATAGAGTGATCTTCACGTGTGCAATTCTCTAAGTGGTTTAAGTGGTAGACCAGTGATGCCCTGTGCACGAATACCACGGATATTGTCGTAACAGCCTCTTGAAATTGCAGCTGCATGACTTCACAGCTTGTTTCATATCCACAAAACACACCAGAATGCATGTCAGTCACCATGAGCCGAAAGAAGAAGAGGAAGCAGACACACTCCTCAAAGTTGTCATATTTTTTACCCTGTTCATCAGACTAAAAAGGACTTTCAGGAAAATCTCTGGCTGAAGTAAGTTATACTTTTATGTACTTTCTCATCTGCTATGCTTTGGAAGTCATAGTAACACAAACGTAAAAACTTCTTTTGTAATTTAATGCATGTTGGACTGACTTGTGGTATTTGATTTTTACTTAGTTTTTAAGATATCAAAACGATGGTTAGACCTGTATGTATCGATGTCGAAGAGAATAAAATGTTTTTCAAGGAACAAAAATGGGAAGTTAATCATTTCAGACCTTTGGTGAGGAACATTTCACACAGCAGAGAGATGGGAGAAAAGACTTTTATTTATCATTCTGAGATTTGTATGTGGACGCACAGACATGTAACTATTACATTGGATCATGGAATATATTCTACACAACTGCAATGTGAAGGATATAATCACTTTATTGTGAATAGTAGACTCTTCACCTTATCTGGTGTTTAGATTAACCAACAGAATAAGAACAGATCCAAGACTGCTGTGTATAATGTTTTTTCTAACAGGTTTTCAGGTAGTTCAACCTTTCAGGTCAGAAATAAACATCTTCCAAATCTCTGATTCTCAGAATTGAATAAACTCTGTCATCTGATTTAGACAGAGTTGAAGTGTGGGAACTTCCTGCCTCTTTCAGAATAGAATAATGACTTCCTCAGCAGTGAGACACCCATAAGAAAAGAGGCAGTGTTGAGCTACTTGTGGTTTTTCCAATAAACCTGAGATAATAAACTCTGCCAGGTTCTGTCTGCACCCCAGTAACTTTGACAATAATCTGGGCATCTCTCTCCAACAGCAGTGACAACCCTGGAAACATTCAGCAGAACCTTTTCTTTGAATAATAAAATCTTCCCAGTATGTTGAAAACTGCCTGTGTTTCCTCTGTGTATAAGTCATGGGGAGTTTTGCAACATCACAGTGAACAGAGGTCACTTTCCTAAGAAAAAGCAAGTTCTCTTTCTTTCATTTTAAAGAGTTGGGATATCTAGTTCAATGCAGTTCAGCTAAAATGCATAGACACTTTGCTGCCTGTAACATGTTTGATGGGGGGAAAAAAAACTTTAACTTTTCTTTAAACTACTGAAACCTTTAAAATTTTCATTTGGCATCTCTTCATCTTCAGCATTGACAAAGACGTTCTTCATCACTCAGCCCATGTGGTGACAAGTTTCTGCTGTGAATCTCAAATGGAGAAGTTGCTTTGTAAATGTTGTCTAAAATAAGTTAAATGTGTGACAAGTGACATGTTTGCAAATGCAGGAGCAAGCGTCTGTGAAGATGGTGACGGTCAACATTTTACTGAGTGTCCTCTTTGTTTCTGGTGAGTTGTTTGTTTATTTATTTTCTGCCAATACTTTGACTTTTGAAATGTGAACTTCATTTAGATACAAAGCAAAAAAGTGCAATATGAAACATGACGGTGAACTTTCTCTTCATGCAGAGGCTGGATTTACAGGTGCTTTGGCTTCTTGTGACAAGACACCAAACATCAACATCACTGCACCAATAGAGATGGAGGCACTGACTGGATCTTGTTTGCTGATCCCATGTCATTTTGAAGGAAGTTCAGAAAATGAATCCAAGGGCTCAAAGAGCACTGGGGTGTGGATTAAAAGTGACCCTAGTTTTGGACAAAATCCAGACAATGTGATCTTCAACAGTAGCAGAGCAGTCAACAGCTACCCGATGAATATTATTGGAGACCTGAGTCAGAAAAACTGCACCACTCTATTTTCTGACTTAACCACAAGTTATACAAACAAATACTTCTTCAGAATCGAGAGGAAGTCATTCAAAGCAACAGCTTCTTGCCATCCAGTTCAAATAAATGTTATAGGTAAGTCTGAAAACTGCTATAATTTATATCAGCTCTCTAATATCATGAATGCTGCTTTGGTCTAGACAGGAAACTCTATGACCCTCACCTTCACGTGAAGCTGAATGATAAACAACATAAAAATATCATCAATGTATCAATAATTAACAATGCACATCATGACTGAAACTGCTGAGACACTCAGTGGACTCTTTTAATAGAAACATATTAGTAGGTTAATAGAGAAATATTGACTTTTCACACCAGTTTCTTCATTGCTTCACATTAGAACAGGATTTCCTGTTTTTACATCTATTTAATGCTGTATTTTATGACTGTTTTACAGTCAAAAGCATTTATATAAACAGTCATGTGCTGTGTTCTGGTGTTCACAGATTCTCCTCCCAGGCCAACAATTCAAATCTCAGGTGATCAGAGGGAGGGGGCGTCTGTCACTGTTACCTGCTCGGCTCAAACTCCCTGTCCACACTCCCCTCCTAAACTCACCTGGAACCTCCATCAAGACCCTCGCAGCATAATGGAGGAAAACACTGATAGAACCTTTACAACCAAAACTCAGGGGATCATGACTCTGTCAGAAAAACATGATGGATACAACATCACCTGCTCTGCCAGCTACTCTGTGAACATTAACAATAGAAGAGATGTCAAGACAGCAGAGGTTAATAGGACTCTCAACATTTCATGTAAGTCAAAGTTTGTTTTCTCTCTGAATCCTGTCAGAACAAGAGGATTCCTGAGCTGACACTTTACACTTTACGTCACATTTCCTAGATGGCCCTAAGGACACCTCAGCATCCATCAGTCCATCAGGTTTGGTGTCAGCAGGTAGCTGGGTGAACCTGACCTGCTCCAGCAGAGCCAAGCCTCCCATCAGCCACTTCACCTGGTTGCAGCAGAGCACAGATGGAGTCATGAATGTATCTGAAGGAGCCCTTTACAGTGTCAGGGCCACACATGGAGCAGTTTATTTCTGTGTGGCTTTCAATGCTGTTGGTAATCAGACCTCATCAAAGGTCCACCTGTCTCTTAGAGGTAAAGGTAATCTACTAATGGAAACCTTTTCTCATTGTCTTCTCCTGTGTTGTGATGGATCTTCTTAGTTTGTGTGCATAGGAAGTGATGCCAGGGTAACTAAACTGAACTGCAGTAGTGGCTTCATCAGTAGTTGAACTAAATCATGTCTTCTTTGGTGTTTAACCCTGGTGTTGTTTTTCTACCAGGAGAACCTCAGCAATGGCAGCTGGTTCTTGGAGGAATCTTTGGGTTTGTCGCTCTCATCTGCTTGATTGTGTTGGTCTGGTAAGTACAACTTGACTCTGTTAGCTGTACAGTCTTGACACTTTATTGGCATATGAAAGTTAAACACCATTGTGTCTTTCAGGCGTTTTAAGTCCAAACGTTCAACCGTACAACAAACTGAGGTGGGAAAATATCAAACATCCCTGTATAATAATGAATTGTCTGAGCTGAATGTTTTCCATCTGTTCATATTGTCTGACCTCATGACACTTCTTGTTTGATTTATTTCTTACAGAGTCAAATATATGAAGAGGTGGCTATTGACCGTAAAACAGAGGAAGAAAACATCCATTATGGAGAGATCAACTTCTCCACACTGAGACCTGGACCGTCCTCTGACTCCCTGCAGGACAGTGGACAGCAGCAGCATTGTGTGTATGCACAAGTCAATGTGTCCACAACAGCAACAAGGTCCAGACCGACTGCAGACAGGCCAGAGGATCTCTATGCTCAAGTGATGACAAAATGAAAAAAAAAAAAATTTGGTTTCTGTAAAGACAAAAGTTACACGAGGCCATTAAAAAGAAATGTTTGCTTTATTTATTTTTATTGATATGTGTGTTTTTAGTTGGTGGCAGGAAAACATACTGTAGATAAGGCTCTAAACAGTTACGCTCTGCCGCTTTCTCTGTCAACATCTCCATGTTCATGTTGATTTCTCTTAGCTCTAAAAAAGGAACTAAAGTGGCACCAGAAGCACTTCTACATACCCATCAGAAGTAAACTATAGATGTATACATTTAGAATATGTCCTGTTACATTTTCTTGAGAAGTGATCCTGTGCTAGGTTCACATGCTCTGTCATACAGGCCTTCAGCTCCTCAGTATTCTTCTGACTACTTGGCTTTAACAATATTCTGATAATTAAAAAATTTAAATACAAAAAGGCCATTTTTTTGGTCCAGTTTTTATCCAAAATGTTTTCCAGGTAAACAGTGTCCCATCATCTACAGGGGCTTCTACATATGATGTTGGGTGAAAGTGACAGGGAGTAATGTTATTATTTCCAGTTAGACCTCGTGATAGAGCCATAAATTCTTGAGATTCAGATTGAGATACATGACTTATTCTGCTGTTTGACAGAGAGTGAGGTTTGTGGGAGTGTTTGAGGTGCACTTCTGTACAATTTTGTCAAATCATGTTTTTTTAATACATGTAATAAACAGAATATGTCCATGTTGCCTTTTAGTTTGATCTTTCTGAAATCTTATCTTAATGTGTCATGACATGACTCAAACTGTGAAGCCTCAGTGAAACAAATACAACAAACATGATGGTTTGATTTTTGCTTCTATGCTTCTAAAGCTACTTCAGGGAAAATAGTATTGGGGGAGTTACAGTAATAAAAATATCAAAGCTTCCTGTTAGCGTGCAGCTCAACTTGATGTTTGAGCTGATGTATTTGGTGTCCCAGGTCTGAACTCAGCTTGTCTTGAAAGATGCTCATTGTTGATGCAGCAGCATCACCACCTGCTGTCCAACCCAACAAACTACCAGCTGAGGACAAATCTCCTCTCTCTTTTAAAAATATTTTAAATACTTTTATTGAGTCATCCAGTCAGTAAATCCTGCTGGTGTACTAAACTTTGATCAACTTCATCCACATCAGACTGTTCAACCAGTACAAGACCTGTGGACAAATCAAAGAAGAACCAAAGTAACCAAAAGTTCCTTGTCGTGTGACTGAGTGAACTATTTCTTTTCCTCAGTCAGAGGGAAAGTCTGTGATCTAAACCTGTGTTCAGCCCTTGTTCTCTTTGTGTCTTGTGTTGCTCTGTTTAGAATAATGCATGAAATATGGTCACAATCTCCATTTCCTGAGTTACAGCATTGAGGTGTTGTGGCTTCTACAGAGTGACATTTGATCACCAAATTCTGATCAATCTATCCCTAAGGACAAGTGAATGTTTTCAGATAATGATCCCCGAGTGAAAAAGCATTAGTGAATGCCAAGTCAAAGATCACCTGCAATGTGCTTCACAAGTATCTGCTGTGAATCTCAAATGAGGAGGTTGCTTTGAAAATTTTCTCTCTTTAGTATCCTTAAGGCATTTGAAGTCCACACGTTCAACTACACAGCAAACTCAGGTATGAAAATATTAAACATTTGGTTAATAATAAATTGTGTGAGCTGAATGTTTTCCATCTTGTTGGACTCACTCCTATCCATTGCCTCTATCAGAGCAGTCTCTGTGCTGTGATGCAGTCTGCATCCTGACTCCCTGCAGGACAGTGGACAGCAGCAGCATTGTGTGTATGCACAAGTCAGTGTGTCCAAGACAGCAAAAAGGTACAGACAGACTGCAGACAGGCCAGAGGATCTCTATGCTCAAGTGATAAAAAAGTGAAAAGTGAATTAGTAATTTTTGTTTTAGTAGATGGCACTAAAACATTCATAGGCTACTGAAGATACAGTAGGACTCAAAACAGTCACGTACACAGAGAAAAATAGGGGTACAGAAGAGGGACATTTCTGTACTTAAAGGTTCTGTACCTTTAGGGGGTAAAAAAAAAGGCACATAAATGTTCCAGAAAGGTACAAAATTGTCTCTAAAAAAAGGTACGCCTGGAGTGACAAGGGTTTGTACCCTTTTGAGTACATTTCCGTACTTCTATTTTTCTCTGTGTATGTTCATGTGGCAAGGTCAAGAGGGACCCGGGCGGGCTTCGAACCCCAGACTCCCGGGTCGGAGTCATGCGCGCTAACCAGTCGGCCAAAGGGACATCCCCTTGGCCAAGTAGCCAGGGCACATGATCGTCTGGAGCCATAGTGACAGGACCACCACTGTCACATCTAGTCCCCTCTTTTGCACAAGCACGTCCTAGTTAGCTTATTTAGTTGCCAGTCATTTTGAATCCATGGACCCACCCCTAGTGCAGATACATGGATCCTGTCAAACAAAACAGGTCAAAATGTGGCAAGGTGAAGAGGGACCCATAAACATTGAACCCCAGACTCCCTTGTCGGAGTCATGGACATGAAGTCGGCCAAAGGGACATCCCCTTGGCCAAGTAGCCAGGGCACATGATCAACTGGAGGCATAGTGACAGGACCACCACTGTCACATCCACATGCTCATTTGTATTAGCTCTAAAAAAGGAATGGAAGTGGCACCAGAAGCTCTTCTGCACACCCATCAGAACTAAACTGTGAATGTATGTACACATATTATGTATCTAAATTTAGGGTATGTACTGTTCTATTTTCTTGTGAAATGATCTTGTGGTTTGTTAATGTCCAGTATTTTCAGTTCACATGCTCTGTCATACAGGCCTTTGGCTCCTCAGTATTCTTCAGATAAGTTGTCTTTCACAATATTCTGATTATTAAAAATGTAAAAATAAAAAAAAAATAAAAAGAAGAAAAAGACCTTGTCTTTGGCCAGTTTTTATCTATTATGTTTTTCAGGTAAACAGTGTCCCACCATGTACAGGGGCTTCTACACATGTTTTTGGGTGAAAGTGACAATAATGTTATCATTTCCAATTAGACTTCATGATAGACCCATAAATTCTAGAGATTCAGAGATATGTGGCTTATTTTGGTGTTTGAAAGAGAGTGAGGTTTGTGGGAGTGTTTGAAGTGCACTTTTGTACAATTTTGCCAAATCATGTTTTATGTAACAAACAGTATGTCCTTGTTGCTTTTTAGTTTGACCTTCCTGAAATCATAATGTGACATGACTCAAACTGTTTGAGTTAGATTTTTTGCATCTACGCCTCTAAATCTACTTCAGGGAAAATTGCGTTAGAGGAGTTAATAAAATGTCTTAAACAGCCAGGATATCTGGTTCACTCTGTCCAAGTAAATTCATGAACTGCATTATTAGATAACTAGACTTTATTCTTAGACTCAGGGTCCATTTAAAAGAGACAAACAAACACACATACAAATTATTAGTTAAGTTTTAAACTACTGAAATCTGTCAATGTTTCATTTAGTATCTCTTCAACTTAAATACGTTCGTCATCACTTTGCACATGTGGTTCACCACGGTGACAAGTTTCTGCTGTGAATCTCAAATGAGGAAGTTGCTAATACCAAGTGACATGTTTGCAAATGCAGGAGCAAGTGTCTGTGAAGATGGTGACAGTCAACATTTTACTGAGTGTCCTCTTTGTTAACGGTGAGTTGTTTGTTTATTTATTTGTTGCCAATACTTTTAAGATGTGAAATTCATTTAGATATAAAGAAAAAACTAAATAATAAAAATGTGCAATATGAAATATGATGGTGAACTTTCTCTTCATGCAGAGGCTGGATTTACAGGTGCTTTGGCTTCTTGTGACAAGACACCAGGCATCACCATCACTGCACCAATAGAGATGGAGGCACTGACTGGATCTTGTTTGCTGATCCCATGTCATTTTGAAGGAAGTTCAGAAAATGAATCCAAGGACTCAAAGAGCACTGGGGTGTGGATTAAAAGTGACCCTAGTTTTGGACAAAATCCAGACAATGTGATCTTCAACAGTAGCAGAACAGACAACAGCTACCGGATGAATATTATTGGAGACCTGAGTCAGAAAAACTGCACCACTCTATTTTCCGACTTAACCACAAGTTATACAAACAAATACTTCTTCAGAATCGAGAAGGAGCCATTCAAATCAACAGCCTCTTGCCATCCAGTTAAAATAAAAGTTACAGGTAAGTCTGAAAACTGCTATAATTTATATCAACTCTCTAATATCGTGAATGCTGCTTTGGTCTAGACAGGAAACTCCATGACCCTCACCTTCACTGTGAAGCTGAATGAGAAACAACATAAAATATTATGAATGCATCAATAGTTAACATTGAACTTCATGATTGAAACTGCTGAGACACTCAATAGATACTTCATTAGAAAAATCATTTTAATTGTAGGTAGAGAAACATTTCCTTTTCACACTAGAGTTTTTTCATTACTTCACATAAGGGTTTTCCACATACGGTAGATTTAATGCTGTATTTTGTGACAGTTTTACAGTCATAAGCATTTATATAAACAGTCATGTGCTGTGTTCTGGTGTTCACAGATTCTCCTCCCAGGCCAACTATTAAAATCTCAGGTGATCAGAGGGAGGGGGCGTCTGTCACTGTTACCTGCTCGGCTCAAACTCCCTGTCCACACTCCCCTCCTAAACTCACCTGGAACCTCCATCAAGACCCTCGCAGCATAATGGAGGAAAACACTGATAGAACCTTTACAACCAAAACTCAGGGGATCATCACTCTGTCAGAAAAACATGATGGATACAACATCACCTGTTCTGCCAGCTACTCTGTGAACATTAACAATAGAAGAGTTGTCAAGACAGCAGAGGGTAATATGACTCTCAGTGTTTCATGTAAGTCAAAGTTTGTTTTCTCACTGAATCCTGTCAGTACAAGAGGATTCCTGAGCTGACACTTTACACTTTACGTCACATTTCCTAGATGGTCCTAAGGACACCTCAGCATCCATCAGTCCATCAGGTTTGGTGTCAGCAGGTAGCTGGGTGAACCTGACCTGCTCCAGCAGAGCCAAGCCTCCCATCAGCCACTTCACCTGGTTGCAGCAGAGCACAGATGGAGTCATGAATGTATCTGAAAGAGCCCTTTACAGTGTCAGGGCCACATATGGAGCAGTTTATTTCTGTGTGGCTTTCAATGCTGTTGGTAATCAGACCTCATCAAAGGTCCACCTGTCTCTTAGAGGTAAAGGTATAGAAACCTTTTCTCGTTGTCTTCTCCTGTGTTGTGATGGATCTTCTTAGTTTGTGTGCATAGGAAGTGATGCCACGGTAATTAAACTGAACTGCAGTAGTGGTTTCATCAGTAGTTGAACTAAATCATGTCTTCCTTGGTGTTTAACCCTGGTGTTGTTTTTCTACCAGGAGAACCTCAGCAATGGCAGCTGGTTCTGAGATGTAGTATCATTGGGTTTGCCACTCTCATCTGCTTGATTATCTTGGTCTGGTAAGTACAAGTCAAAGCAGATGACCTGACTGTTAGCACTTTATTGGCATATAAAAGTCATTAATCCAACAGCCTCTTGTGTCTTTCAGGTGTTTTAAGCACACGTTCAACTGCACAACAAACTCAGGTGGGAAAATATCAAACATCCCTGTAAAATAATGAGTTGTCTGAGCTGAATGTTTTCCATCTGTTCATATTGTCGGACTCACTCCTCTACAGTGCCTCTATCAGCAGTGTCTGTTCTGTGACGCAGTCTGCATCCTGATGTTGTTCCAAGGTCCACGCTTATGAGTCTGTAATTATGCAACAAGGATGACCCTATGACACTTCTAGTTTATTTCTTACAGAGTCAAACATATGAAGATGGCTATTGATCGTAAAACAGAGGAAGAAAACATCCATTATGGAGAGATCACCTTCTCCACACTGAGACCCGGACCGTCCTCTGACTCCCTGCAGGACAGTGGACAGCAGCAGCATTGTGTGTATGCACAAATCAATGTGTCCACGACAGCAAAAAGGCCCAGACAGACTGCAGACAGGCCAGAGGATCTCTATGCTCAAGTGATGAAAAAATGAATAAAACAATTTGGTTTCTGTAAAGACAAAAGTTACACGAGGTCACCGAAAAGAAATCGTTGCTTTCATTTTTATTGATACATTGTATTTTTTAATGGTTGGTGTAGTAAAAGACACCATCAGCAGGATAATATCAGTGCAAACAGCTAACTTAAAACAGTCACACTCTGCGGCTTTCTCTGTCTGCTGTCAACAGCTTCATATTCACACTCACTTCACTGAGCTCTGAAAAGGGAACTAAAGTGGCAAAAGCACTTCTGTACACCTATCAGAAGTAATCTATAAATGTATGTCTGAATTTAGAACATGTCCTGATACAGTAAATTTTCTTAAGAAATGATCTTGTGCTGTGTTTGTTACAGTAATGTACCGTATCAGTTCACATGCTCTGTCATACAGACCTTCAGCTCCTCAGTATTCTTCAGACTACCTGCCTTTCTGATTATTAAAAAATGTTTAAAAAAAAAAAAAGTCCTTGTTCTTGTCCAGTTTGTATCCAAAATGTTTTTTCAGGTAAACAGTATGAGCTTCTACACATGATGTTGGATGAAAGTGACAGGGTCTAATGTTATTATTTCCAGTTAGAGCTCACATGTCAAAGCCTGGTGAACGCACATGCAATTTGGTTTTTTTTTGTTTGCACATGCAATAAACATACTGTATCAGTGTTTCCTTTTAGTTTTATCTTTCTGAAATCTTACAGTGACATGACTCAAACTGTGGAGCCTCAGTGAAACAAAGTCAACAAAAATGATGGTTTGGCTTTTTGCTTTGACGCTTCTAAAGCTACTTCAGGGAAAATTGCATTAGAGTTCATAAAAATATCAAAGCTTCCTGTTAGCATGCAGCTGAAGTTGTTGTTTGAGCTGATGTATTTTAGTAGTATTGGTGTTCCACGTCTGAACTCAGCTTGTCTTGAGAGATGCTCATTGTTGATGCAGCAGCATCACCACCTGCTGTCCAACCCAACAAACTACCAGCTGAGGACAAATCTCTTCTCCATGTCTTTTAAAAATATAAAAATATAAATAAAAATATTTTAAATATCCACATCAGACTGTTCACTTTCCTAGTTCAGTTATGTTTGACTTGTTCTTTGTTTCTTGTTTTTTGTGATGTTGATGATGGAGGATACCACTGTTAAGTCAGTTTCAACACCACTGTTGTTGTTTCAACACACTGTATTTTAACCCCCCCCCCCCCCCTTTTAATTGTGTCTTGTATCTGTGTTCTTTTTACTTGCTGCAACAATAATTGCCCCACGGGGACACAAATAAAAACCTTGACCTTGACCTTGACCAACCAGTACAAGACCTGTGGACAAATCAAATAGGGATAAACAACGATTTAACTTCAACTTCATTACTTGCAGCCTCACTGCGAGCGCTGTTGCTTGTTGTGACTGCATCTATTACTTCTATTATTGTGTTCATGTTTCTGCCATCACTGCTCCCACTGTAATACTGGCACCATCACTACTACTGCTGTTCCTGCTGCTTCTGCTGCTGCTATCTGGATTAAAGCTACTGGTCTAACTCAGCAATACAGAATCTCTTCAACACAACCACACACAAGACCCAAAGTAACCAAAAGTTTCTTGCGGTGTGACTGAGTGAACTATTTCTTTTCCTCGGTCAGAAGGAAAGTCTGTGATCTAGACCTGTGTTCAGCCCTTGTTCTCTTTGTGTCTTGTGTTGCTCTGTTTAGAATAAAGCACGACATGTATGGCCACAATCACCATTTCCTGAGTTACAGCATTGTGGTGTTGAGGTGTTTTTTCAGAAGTTAATATTTGAGCATTTCACTGTCATCATGTCATAATTTCATTTCAAGTGTAAAATTGTAAGATAACACATTCATTTGTGTTTTGCACAAATGACCCTCCAAATTCTGATCAATGTCAGTGCTTTTGTGTTGTATTGTATATGTATGAAAGGTGCTATGTAAATCAATAAAGTTTGAAGTGAATGTTTTCAGATAGACATCCTAGAGTGAAAATCATTAGTGAATGTCAAGTCAAAGACCACTTCAAGTCCTTCATGACCACCAGGGGGCTGTAGACTACCAGTTGAGAACCCCTAATACATATTGTATCATTTAATATGTAGCAGAAGTATCTTGCAACACCTGGTACAGTTAAGCTGAAGCTGTTACAGATGTTCCCACTGGAGTACCAACTCCTGTAAGTCAGGGGTGATGAATATATTGGTTTAGTGCCTCTTTTTAATCCAGTGTTTCTCTCTGCCATGAAACTCAATATGTGGCAAAATGATTAATGTGTTGTAAACACTGGACGACTCTATCTTATCAAGATCCTCTGAGACAATTCTCCCTTTGCTCCTCGCGCATTTCCCCCATGTGACTGGTTTAAAGCTGAATAAATAAGCTCTGTTACGTTCTGTCTGCACTCAAAATATATTTCAAAACAGCAGTGACAACTCTGGAAACATTTTCTCTAACTTTGTCTTTGAATAGTGAAATCTGTCCACTATATAGAAAACTGCCTGTGTTTCCTCTGTAGGCCATGGGGAACAGAGGTCACTTTAAAAAGCAAGTTTTCTTTATTTCATCAACAGCCAGGATATCTGGTTCACTGCAGTTCAGGTAAGTTCATAAACTGCATTATTCTACTCTATAGTCGCAACATTCAATTTTTCTCTCTCATTTTGTTGCCCTGGACACATTTGGTGAGGGAAAAAATCTTTAAACTACTGAAATCTTTCTATGTTTCATTTAGTAACTCTTCATCTTAAATACGTTCTTCATCACTTTTCACATGTGGTTCACATGGTGACAAGTTTCTGCTGTGAATCTCAAATGAGGAAGTTGCTTAAATGCTCTCTCTATAAAAAGTGATGTGATTAAACCAAGTGACATGTTTGTAAATGAAGGAGTGCCTGTCTGTGAAGATGGTGACGGTCAACATTTTACTGAGTGTCCTCTTTGTTTCTGGTGAGTTGTTTATTTATTTGTTGCCAATACTTTTAAGATGTGAAATTCATTTAAATACAAAGCAAAAACTAAATAATAAAAATGTGCAATATGAAACATGATGCTGAACTTTCTCTTCATGCAGAGGCTGGATTTACAGGTGCTTTGGCTTCTTGTTACACAACGTCATTCAACATCACTGCACCAAAAGAGATGGAGGCACTGACTGGATCTTGTTTGCTGATCCCATGTCATTTTGAAGAGAACTCAGGGAGCTCAGGGAGCTCAAGGAGCACTGGAGTGTGGATTAAAAACGACTCTAACTTTAAAGATAAACAAAACAATGTAATCTTCAACAGTAGCAGGACAGACAACAGCTACCCGATGAATATTACTGGAGACCTGAGTCAGAAAAACTGCACGACTCTATTTTCTAATTTAACCACAAGTTATACAAACAAATACTTCTTCAGAATTGAGAAGAGCTCATTCAAAGCAACAGCTGTTTGCCATCCAGTTCAAATAAATGTTACAGGTAAGTCTGAAAAACTGAGTTTAATTTCAACTCTCTAATATCATGAATGCTGCTTTGGTCTAGACAGGAAACTCTATGACCCTCACCTTCACTGTGAAGCTGAATGAGAAACAACATAAAATATTATGAATGCATCAATAGTTAACATTGAATGTCATGACTGAAACTGCTGAGACACTCAATAGACACTTCATTAGAAAAATCATTTTAATTGTAGGTAGAGAAACATTTCCTTTTCACACTAGAGTTTTTTCATTACTTTAGGGTTTTCCACATACGGTAGATTTAATGCTGTATTTTGTGACAGTTTTACAGTCAAAAGCATTTACTGTATATAAACAGTCATGTGCTGTGTTCTGGTGTTCACAGATTCTCCTCCCAGGCCAACTATTAAAATCTCAGGTGATCAGAGGGAGGGGGTGTCTGTCACTGTTACCTGCTCAGCTCAAACTCCCTGTCCACACTCCCCTCCTAAACTCACCTGGAACCTCCATCAAGACCCTCGCAGCATAATGGAGGAAAACACTGATAGAACCTTTACAACCAAAACTCAGGGGATCATGACTCTGTCAGAAAAACATGATGGATACAACATCACCTGCTCTGCCAGCTACTCTGTGAACATTAACAATGGAAGAGATGTCAAGACAGCAGAGGTTAATGTGATTCTCAATATTTCATGTAAGTCAAAGTTTGTTTTCTCACTGAATCCTGTCAGAACAAGAGGATTCCTGAGATGTCACTTTACACTTTACGTCACATTTCCTAGATGGCCCTAAGGACACCTCAGCATCCATCAGTCCATCAGGTTTGGTGTCAGCAGGTAGCTGGGTGAACCTGACCTGCTCCAGCAGAGCCAAGCCTCCCATCAGCCACTTCACCTGGTTGCAGCAGAGCACAGATGGAGTCATGAATGTATCTGAAGGAGCCCTTTACAGTGTCAGGGCCACACATGGAGCAGTTTATTTCTGTGTGGCTTTCAATGCTGTTGGTAATCAGACCTCATCAAAGGTCCACCTGTCTCTTCGGGTTAAAGGTAATCTACTAATGGAAACCTTTTCTCATTGTATTCTCCTGTGTTGTGATGGATCTTCTTAGTTGGTGTGCATAGGAAGTGATGCTTCGGTAACTAAACTGAACTGCAGTAGTGGCTTCATCAGTAGTTGAACTAAATCATGTCTTTTTGGTGTTAAACCCTGGTGTTGTTTTTCTACCAGGAGAACCTCAGCAATGGCAGCTGGTTCTTGGAGGAATCTTTGGGTTTGTCGTTCTCATCTGCTTGATTGTGTTGGTCTGGTAAGTACAACAAGTCAAAACAGATGACTTGACTCTGTTAGCTGCACAGTCTTGACACTTTATTGGCATATTGTGAATTTATAAGTCATTAATCCAACAGCCTCTTGTGTCTTTCAGGCGTTTTAAGTCCACACGTTCAACTGCACAACAAACTCAGGTGGGAAAATATCAAACATCTCTGTATAATAATGAGTTGTCTGAGCTGAATGTTTTCCATCTGTTCAGAGCAGTCTCTGTGCTGTGATGCAGTCTACATCCTGGTGAAATAAGGTTGACCTCATGACACTTCTTGTTTGATTTATTTCTTACAGAGTCAAACACATGAAGAAGTGGCTATTGACCGTAAAACAGAGGAAGAAAACATCCATTATGGAGAGATCAACTTCTCCACACCGTCCTCTGACTCCCTGCAGGACAGTGGACAGCAGCAGCATTGTGTGTATGCACAAGTCAATGTGTCCAAGACAGCAAAAAGGCCCAGACAGACTGCAGACAGGCCAGAGGATCACTATGCTCAAGTGATGAAAAAATGAAAAAGATGATTTGGTTTCTGTAAAGACAAAAGTTATATGAGGTAATTGAAAAGAATGTTTGCCTTTATTTTTATTGATACATTTTTTGTCAGTTGGTGGCAGGAAAACAGTCATACTGAAGATAAGTCTCATTCTATGCAGCTTTCTCTGTCTGTGGTCAACATCTGCATATTCACACTCTCACTTCACTGAGCTCTGAAAAGGGAACTAAAGTGGCACCAGAAGCACTTCTGCACACCCATCAGAGGTTGACTATAAATATGTATCTAAATTTAGAACATGTCAATTTCCTTGTGAATTTTTTGTGCTATGTTTGATGTCCAGCATGCTCTGTCATACCTTCAGCCCCTCAGTATTCTTAGCACTTGTCTTGAACAATATTCTGATAATTAAAAAAAGAAAAATGAAAAAATACTTTTATTCCAGTTTTTATCAAAAATATTTTTCAGATAAACAGTGTCCCATCATGTACAGGTGGTAGGTAAAGATCTGCTGGAACCAAGCCAAAAGGGTTCATAAACCAAAAGCAGGGAGCTGGGACACTGGGGGAACACACAAGGTAGCAATGCAGACAATTCGACAAAGGGAGACACAGGTGGTGAAATCAAGACAGGTGAGACACATTAGGTAATCAAGACAGAGAATCGACCACACAAGACAAGGAACACAACAGGGACAGAGTGTGTGAAGCCCACTGAAACAAACGCCAATCAACAATGTTGTTGACATGGCAATAAAGTATTGTAACTTGAAACTTAAAACAGATTATGACAACAGGGGCTTCTACACATGTGACAGGGGGAGTAATGTTATTATTAACAGTTAGAGCTGATGATAACCTTTTTAGACTTTGATTTCAATACATGGCTTAATCTGTCTTTAGAGAGTGGGGTTCGTGGGAGTGTTTGAAAGTCCAGTATTGCACAAAATCATGTTTTTTGCACATGTAATAAACAGACTTTATCATTTTTTTCATTTTAGTTGAAGCTTCAGTTAATGTGACATGACTCACACTGTGAAGCCTCAGTGAAACAAAGACAATAAAAATGATGGTTTGATTTTTTGCTTCGACGCTTCTAAAGCTACTTCGGGGAAAACTGCCTGAGAGGAGTTAATAAAAAATATCAAAGCTTCCTGTTAGCGCGCAACTCAACTTGTTGTTTCAGCTGATGTATTTTAGTAGTATTGGTGTCCCACGTCTGAACTCAGCTTGTCTTGAGAGATGCTCATTGTTGATGCAGCAGCATCACCACCTGCTGTCCAACCCAACAAACTACCAGCTGAGGACAAATCTGCTCTCCATGTCTTTTAAATAATTTTATTGAGTCATCCACTCAGTAAATCCTGCTGATGTAGCCTACTACACTTCAACTTCATCCAGGTCTTGTACCTGTGGACAAATCAAATAAGGACAAACTTGGGATCTGGATTACTGCTACACTAACTCAGCAATACAGAATTTCTTCAACATGAAGAAGAACCAAATTAACCAAAAGTTTCTTGAATGTGAATTTATTTTCCTCAGTCAGTAACAGAAGGAAAGCCTGTGTTAGGCCCTACTGGCCACAATCTCCATTCCCTGAGTTAAACCATTGTGGTGTTCAGGTGTTTTGCAGAACATTATAATATCACAGTGAAGTTGATATTTAAGCATTTCGACATTAAATGTTAGAGTTTGTTTTGTCTTGTTGCTGTGGACTGGTGTGAAATAAACACTTCAAAAAGTCATCAAGTCATAATCTTATTTAGTGTGCAAAATTGTGTATAGGATAACGCATTAATTTCAGTTTTACACAAGTGACCTTTGACTGCCCAGAAGCATGAGTGAATGCCAAGCCATAATTCACCTACAATGTCACCAAGCACCACCAGGGGGCTGTAGACTACCAGTTGAGAACTCCTGGCAGAAGTATCCTCCTGTAAATCAGGGGTGATGAATATATTCACTGATTTACATGTTCACGCCCCCCCCAACTTTCGTTCTGCCATGAAACTCAGGTTATAAAATAATTATACAATGATTACTGAAGCATTGCTCCCTTTGCTCCTCACACGTTCCCCTCTGAGAATAGCTCTCTCCACCACCACAGCCCTTTAAATGTCTCAATTATTCTATGATGTTTAGCAGAGCTGTCAAAAACCCTAACACTTTTCCCCCCAGCAAAACTGTAAATTTGCTACTTTAAAAAATATCCCATGTTGTACATAGTCTATTTTTATGCATTCAGACTGAGACCAGTTATTTCAAAGTTCCTATAACATCCTACATCATAAAATACATAGCGAATACTACTACTACAAACACACACAAAAACCTTACATAAAAACCAACAACTCCACTCCAAAGCGTATACCTATGGGGCATAGTAATAGGCTACCAGTATCTTACCACTGTTAGGTAGGCTAAAATCGATCAATTCTTTAAATAGGCATGATATCATGCCATGAAAAATCGAAATAACTAATGACATTACTTCCATGTGATCAAGGTGTATCCATCTAACAGTGGAGCTGTTAAATGACCCCTGTTGGGGTTTTGGACAGCTGCAGAGTGTTGAAACTACATCCATGCACAATTCATGCATCAGTCTCTCAGCCATAAATTTTGAGTTAAGTCGTCAGAGAAGAGATAACATTTTTGCTATTAATTTGCTCTGTGTGTCTGCGTGTGGATAAAAACTGAACTGATTTCAATTGGTTTTAGAATAGGGGGTGGTGCTGAAACAGCTGAAGGCTTTTAACTAGATCACGTGAGCCAGAAGATATTCCAGCCAGAAGGCCACTTGCCACCTGATCCCATTCTGTCCGGGCAGTCATACAGTGAAAAATAATTTTGTCCTTGACTGACCAACGACAAACTGTTGAATTACGTTATCGCATTTCAGCGGACGCTTTCGCAGAAAAGTTTTTTTTTTTTTTTTTCCACACAGGCCAGGGATGTTTTGACAAACATTGCCAGCTCACGACATGTCTCGGTCAACAGTCAAGGGTGCAGCGTGTCTGTGACGTCAGCGCCCCCCTCCTCCCTCCATGACCCCACCGCCTGTGCCACATCTTCAAAAACAAGTCATATTACCAACGACAATGTGCACGTTTATCGGTTTCTCCTGACGGTATGTTCACACTTGTTGTTACATTGTCGTCACGCAATGTCATTTTCTTATACGTCTGTAAGTTTGTCCGTGTGTTTTTGGTGGCAAACATAAACAACTCCACGATGCGGCATTGTGGGTACCTCGTAAACTTTGTAGTTGCATGCAGCAGCCTGCCGTTTTCTCTCAGTTTTTTTTAGTAGTTTGATCATTTCTAACGGGATATATACGAAGATACGACAAACCCGATCCTGTGGCGTACGCACGTAAAATATAAATCCATGTTTACTCGGGAAATCAATGTAGAAAAACAATACACTGCAGCAACAGGTTGGAAAAAATATAGTTTTGTGGTTCGTGGCTAACAAATTCGCCAGACGCTAATCAGCCTCTCCAATCGTAATGTTACGATGTTTCAGAAGACGCGACTTGCCCTTTTGTTTATTACATTTGAACCGAACATGTGCACCCAGCTCGTAATAGCATGGTTTCCCGAGGCACCTCAATGCAGCATATCTGACAGGTTCATAATCCGGAGCAGGGCGGAATGAACCAGCTTCGTCAATCGTAAACGGAAAGCACAACACGGCACTGAGTATGTATATTCTGTCTTCAAAATAAAAGTGCAAGAAATCTAAAAATCGAAGTACCATACTTTGGCACGAGAGTACAGTATGAGACGTAAAAGCTATTTTACCTTCTTACCAAATGTGCAATTACGAATTATTGAGTCACAAGCATCAGACATTTGAAAATACTTTTCTCTTCGTCGTGAAATTATTTAGTTTATTATCAACCACACGAAGGATTGGTAGCCACAATTGAATCATAAAAAAATTCCAATTTAACTCGCCTTTGAAGAAAATTTGCGAATAAGAGTTTAACTTTGAAAGTACAAACCGGAAGTCACATTATTTCAGTTTGACGACGCTCTTGTCTTGCTGTGTTTGCTTTTACAGGTCCAGTCTTTGTTTAGGCTCGTCTGTACACGCTAGGTAACGTTAGCAGACAGTCAGTCGTCGGATCAAAGCCGGTCGATAGGGAGTTTTTAACAGTATTAATTTCAATTTATTACACCAGGCGCCATTGTTGTGCTTTTGTTTTTAAACTATAGTTTAGGCTAATAACGGTCTGCTATGGCTAGCGGGTTGCGGCAGGTTACCTTTCGTTGTGACCGATGCCTCTCAGCCGGATAAACCAAATGATTTCACTGTGAATCCCCCGTACTCGGAGCTGTCAGGAGCCGACACATTGCTGCCAAAAGTAAGGAACCCGTGGTTCTCCTCTTGCTAATGTTATGGTTCTCTCTCCGACAAAGTTGTTTAGTATTAACAACCGCTACCGCCGGTGGGATGTGAACAGAAGTTACAGAAAATGGCGGAAATGATATAAAATAAGGTGTTTCAAATCTGTTTATATCTTCCAGCTTGATTCTGCCGCCAATCTCTGTGTGTCAACAATGGAGACTACTCAGGTGACTCTGTCTATCAGAGGTGAAACATCCCCAGGTATGGCTGGTGAACGGAAGGCACAGCAGTAGACAAGATTGTCCACTCTTGTTAGAAGTCTAGTTGTGAAGTGTGTCTTTATTGCCAGAAGGCCACTCTGTCTTTCCTCATAACAACAACTCAAATCATTGTAACATTTTCCACACTGTTTAGTTGTGCTCCTGGAATTTCTCAGGAATGTTAGTGTTGTGGAAAGCAGTATCTGATTAGACACAAGGCTGTAACATAAGGCACTGCTTGTGATTGTTCATCATGGCATCAAATATTTTATTTATTCTTTTAGTCTGTTTTTTTTTTAATATTATGGTTTGTTTAAACGTTTCTAGGTGAGGTTATAGCTGTTGTTGGAAGCTGTGAGGTGCTGGGCAATTGGAGCCATCAAAAAGCTGTGACCTTACAACCTACTGGTAACGATGGGTAGGTTAACCTTTATGTTTAATGCCTCAATTTTTAATAACATGATTTTTCAAATATGATACTGTGTAGTTTTCTGCTCTTCTTGGTCTGCTGACTGTTCTTACCATTTTATACTCTTTTGAAATCAATGTGCCTTTTTATTTTCCTGACAGAAACACCTGGACTACCACCATCACTGTACCTACAGGGATTGTCTCCAAGTATCGTTATTTCAAAGGCTTCTTTCTGGAGTCAAAGGTGAGCAGAGTCTCCTATCTATATGGTGATACAGCCTTCTACATAAGAAATCTGTTGCACGTTTGATAAATCTACCGACTGTAATGAATTATTATTCAATTCAAGGCCAAAGTAAATGTTTAAGTACTGTTGCATATTCTGTGGTTGGTTGTTGTGATATGATGCGGGGATTTGATGTTTTTGTTTTCTGCCACTTCATATCATTACTTTAACAGCTCATCATCAGGAAGTGGAGAAACAGGTTGTCTTAGTTTTCTTTTATCGCACTGACTTTGAAAGTGTGTGCCAGGGGATTTGCCTCATTTTAAATTGTGATCACTTCATACGTTTGTGTGTATTACTTGCCCTCCATCTGTGTTTTATTACGCTCTCTAGAAACACCCTGAGGTTAGTATTATGGAATTCCCAACTGTAGACAGACACATTATTATCAGTTGGCTTCACTAGTGTATACAGAAACGTGCCTAAGTTGTTGATAACCTTGCAAATACTGTATGCAAAAAAAAAGATACCAGAAACCAAGAAAAGAAACTGCAAAGAAGTCAGACCTTTCCCTGAAAACTGCTTCCTGTTATCCTGTAGCTCTTTCTGAGTATGGTTGTGTTTATTATTTTTCATTCCATGGGTGGAACTTGCATTGTGTGGGACTCTGGGCCTGCTCCAGCTTGACTTCCTCTTGTGTTTATGCTGTGTTGTTTTTGAAGTACCTCACCTTGTAAACTGCACAAGTTTCCATGAGCTGAAACATGTTTTTGTTGATAAAGCAGACCATATTTACCCAGTGTGGTGAGTTATTCATGCAGAGCCATGTTAGCATTTTGACAAATTGACAAATCCCCCCACGCCAGTGGAAAAACTCACAGCTGCAGACTGGAGCAGTGTTGGGTATTTTTTCCTCAATGGAATATGTATTCAACGATACAATGACTAAATTAAATGGCAGAGTTGCTACAAATGTATCATTTCTATAGTTGATGGTGGTTTTTATTGCAGATAAAGAAAGCGGCTTAAAGTGTACTAAGAAGTGTTTCCAAGTAATTTTTTTCCCATCATTAACAAATTCACTTTTCAGATTTCAACCCATGGCTGCCCTAGCTGGGAATTGGTGACTATACGAGCTCTAATTCCTTTCTCCCCCTCAGCCCAAAGACAGCTTTGGGAGCAGACTGAAAAGAAGTTCAATGTATCTGATTTGAAAACCCTAACATTGTGCCCAACATTGGAATTGCAGAATGCAGGTGGTCCTTGTCAAGTGATAGTCAATATGTGGGAGACCCATCACCAACCCCGCACGATGAGCCCCACAGGTATAGAACAACAACAGAAATGGTGCTGATTGTGGTTGGGTTTGGTAAAGTGTGTCATACTCCAACCCCCCCCCATAGAACTCCCGCTGCCTGCCGTAGCACTATCAAGAGCAGTTCTTGCTCATCTCACTGAAGAAGAACGATCTTATTCCAGGGATAGCTGAATCTGACCTTGGGTTTGTTGTTTTGGGCAAAATGTTAAATATTATGTGTGTTAAAATTTAATCTTGTAACCTGACTGCAGTGTGTCGTCCTCAAACGCAGTCTGCAATTTACTGGTAGCCTCTGGAACCGCCTGCTTTTGTGGCATTGTGCGTCCATTTTGGCAAAGATGAGAGACAACACTTGCTGGAATAATCTATAGCCACAGAGGAAACAGTGCAGCACAGTAGATGTCATGACCTGATATAATAGAGCTCTCCAGTTAAAACCCCATTGTGTTGGCAGAACACAGACAGTTCATTCAAATTGAGCTTGATAGGAAGAATAGTTGCAGTCATGGCTGCACCCTGCTTGATGTCCTTTTTGTCCCCTGACCTGCCACCCGCTCCTTTCCTCTAACAAATCCTGTTAAAACACCTGTCCCACTAGAATTGGAGTTTGTTATGAATTTTTAATTTCGTTTTTGTTTTGTTCTTTCAAACCTCAAACTTTTTTTGTTTAATTTCTGTGTAGTTTCACAAACATCCTGCTAAAGTAACCACGATGACATACTCATATTTATAGGATGTAGTTGTTGAATTTGAGGCAAATCAAATGCAGACCAAAGCAATGGAAGCTTAAAATTGGCATCTTGTTGTAATGCTCTGGTTTGATCTGTCCTCAGTTGTTGTAACAATAAGATTCCTCTCTCCTCTTTCTAATGCCTTGTTCCTTTATTGCAGCGTCCCACCAGAAAATTGATGATGGACAATTTGGAATTCACAGTAAGTTGTTTTACCACCATGTAACTATAAACACAACAGCTGTAATTACTGTAACACTATGTAAAAGCTCCGTGAGATAGAAGCTGTACAGCACTAAATGGCTTACTGCTGAGCTTAATCCCTCAGGATAACTCAAATCCTGTCGGACCACTTTGTCACTTCCTGTTGTCTGTGCAGCAGAAGTTTTGAGGTAGTTTGGTTATAACAGAGAAAACGATTGTCTCCTCCCTGCTTTTGTTACTGCAAAACAGATCTCTTGTTCATATACGTTGTCATCCAATACAAAGACGTTCTGTCAATGTCCTCTTTTTTTTTCTCTCCCCATATTAGATGGGGTGAATTGTTTAGATCCCGGGTGGCTCACATGCCAGACAGAGATTCGCCTGCGTCTGCACTATTCCAAGACGTCTCCGGTGTCCATCACCAAGAAGAAATATAAGAAGTCTCGCTTCAGGTAGGGGTGACACCAAGGTCGCTTTCAACCCCAGCCAGAGAAAGTTCTACCCGAAAGTAACATGAGACGGATCATATCAGCGCCGCTATAACTCAACCTGCCCGTTACCTACGACTGATAGTTCATGATGTACAAATAACGAGGCAAGACAAGCTGGAAGTACAATGTGATTTGATGTATTCGATGCATTTCCTTTTATAAACGTGTGTGGCTTTATGTAATATATGACTAATGAGGTTCCCATCTACCTGTCCAGGATCAAGTTGACACTGGAGGGCATTGAGGAAGAGGACGATGATGAGGAAGACGATGCGATCAGTCCATCAGCTTGGCACAAGATGACCACTACTCTGGAGATCAGCATGATCAGTGCCAACGGCTACAAGTCGCGTCACTCGCAGCCCGAGTGTGGCTATGCCCTGGAGCCGTCCAAATGGACCGAGTACAGCATTCACACCATGGATCCAGACAACCTGGAGCTCACCTTTGAGTTCTTTGAGGTACACCAGTAAACCTATTTGTTAAAAGAAAAAAGCTTTTTATTCTGACACAGGGAGAAGAAACTAGATGCTTTCAGTGATACAAATCTAATATGTAAATGTAATATATTTGTTTACAGGAGGATCTGAGTGAGCATGTGGTCCAGGGGGATGCTCATCCAGGACACGTGGGCACTGCTTGCCTCCTCTCCTCCACTTTTGTGGAGAGTGGCAAAGACAACGGAGTCGTCACTCTTCCCATAATGGGTCGAAATTCCAGGCAGACCATCGGGAAAGTTAGAGGTTAATATTTTATACTATAAAGCTACACACTGGGCGACGCTGATTTGACTGTATGCAAGAGAGGAGAGGGAAACTAACTAACTATTTTCCTCTTCTCTGTGATTCTCTGTTCCAGTGGATTACCTGGTGATTCGGCCCATCCAGGGACTGCAGTGTGACATGAGCTCCTCGTTCACCAAGTACTGGAAGAAGAGAAGCACCCTGGATGTGGGTCACAGAGGAGCAGGCAGCACACACGCAGCCAAGTGAGTCATTGTACTCCTTAAAATGGGACAGCATAGAGTGCTCAGTGAATAACACAACTGTGTGTGCCAGTAAGGTGCATGTGCTGCATCTGCTCCCTCTTAACTAAAATGCCCTCCAATTTTTATTTAACAGGCACCACAGAATCAGGGAGAACACAGTAGCCTCATTTAAAAGTGCTGCCAAGCATGTAAGTTACTCACATGATTAGTTCAGGAGTAAATGTTTCACATTAACATTACTTTTGCCTCAACTATATGTCAATTGTGTCCCTGTAGGGAGCAGCCTATGTGGAGTTTGATGTTCACCTCTCCAAGGATGCTGTTCCAATTGTATACCATGATCTGACATGCTGCATATCCACCAAAAAGGTAGAGTAATCATCACTTGGATCATTACACTTAAAGGAAATAAAAAAACAAAACAAATATGACACTACTTAAAAAAATAAATATACTTTTTTTGTTCTCATGGCAGAAAAATGACAAGACCTCTCTGGAGCTCATTGAGGTGCCAGTCAAAGACTTGACATTTGATCAGCTGCAGCTTTTGAAGGTAAAAACCCGGAATAAGAGTGAACCTCACCCCACCCCACTGCAACCTGCTGCGCTATTCTTCTCAAAACAATAAGTCAGGGAACTTCAACTGACTTTTAAACAAGCCCTCTGGGCAAGTCAGAGAATGTTCAGGGCGTGGAGCACACACACCCAAATACATTTGCACATAGAAATTGATGTTACTATTCATGAGTTTCAAATGTCGTCCTACACCTGCCATGTTGAGGACCAACACAGGTGTTTCAATTTGAATTGTGTTTCTGATTAGAGTAGGACCAATTAATTAGTTTGAAACACCTGTGGGTCCATTTGAAACTCATGGATTGGATACATTCCATCAGAGTTAACGTAACACAAATTTAGGTTTGGCAAGGTACATAAGCTTAAACTAGCAACAGATCTTCTTTTCCATAATTGTTTCAAGTAAGAAAATGTCTTATAATGTAATAATTTTACTTGCTATTATTAGAATCATGTGTGATTTATTTGATTTACTCTGTTTTTTTGCAGCTGGCCCATGTTACAGCAATGAAAGGAAATGATAATAAAGGTTTGTACCCATTGGTAGTGTTTGTTTGTCTAGGGCGCCTTCACCTTTGCTTCACAACAAAGTTTTTTTGAATGCAGAAGTAGGCCAGCAGATAGTGTGTCACGTTAACAAATAGTCCTCTGTTCTGTTTGTTGTTCAGATCTGCTGGATGATGAAGAGGAAATTGATGAGCATCAGCCATTCCCCTCACTCTCACAGGTAAATTACTGTTTGGTGATCACCACAGTTAATAAGCAAGCTATCTACGTCCTGTCGACTAAATTATTTGCCAATTATCAGTTATTCTTTTTTTTTTCTTCCTTGTGATCTACTTGCCTTTGCGGTTACTTCAAAATGAGATTAATGAACAACATCTTTTACAGATCTTTCAAGCCATTCCCGAGCACGTGGGTTTTAACATAGAGCTCAAATGGATCTGCCAAATGAAGGTGATTAACAGCATATTGCAACAATTACTTTGAATGACTGCAAAATAATGTTTCCTTTTCATATTCAACTGACTTGATTAATGCTTTGTATTGACAGGACGGATCATGGGATGGCAACTTATCATCCTACTTCAACATGAATAACTTTCTTGACACCATCCTGTCTTGTGTTCTGCAAAGAGGCGGCAAAAGACGTATCGTCTTCTCCTGCTTCGACCCAGATATCTGTACCATGTAAGTACAGTCGCCACTGTAGAAATTTTTTGACGCTATCCCCTCTCAGGATGTGAAACCGTTAAAAGCTTGTGCCAAATCAGTCTTGAAGAGATGCCAAGTGATGATGTGTCTCCAGGCTTTAGTTTTAAATAGGTCCTCTCACACAGAGATGGTGATTGTGATGCCTTTTCATCCCTCTCTCTCTCAGGGTGCGTCAAAAGCAGAACAAGTACCCCATCCTCTTCCTTACTCAGGGAATTTCAGAAAAGTATCCTGAACTGATGGACATCCGTTGCCAGACAACACAGATCGCCATAAGTTTTGCGCAGAGTGAGAACATTCTGGTGAGCACTTGTCCAACACTTACATCACACTAACATTTGAAACAAGTCTCAGTTCTAGTTTTATAGCACATTTAATAACAAACACAGTCAATACTGTACATCTGCTTTGCTGTGTATTTGAATGAGTCACCTCACTTAATTAGCACTGCTGCAGCAAAGGACTTGCAGAAATAACCCAATGCACTGTATCAGCACTCCCAAGTGGTTTCACTAAGGTCCAAAATATCTTGTAGAGCTGAACAGTGAGAGTGAACAGATAGGAGGCAATTTTTATTCTGGGATGAACTTGGACAAGATTAAACAGGATGTCTTCTTTTTTTTTCTCCCGGTGCTCCTGCAGGGGATTAGCGGTCACGCGGAAGAGCTGCTGAAGAACCTTTCATTCATTGGGGATGCCCAGTCCAAAGGCCTGGTGGTGTTCAGCTGGGGAGACGACAACAACGACCACGAGACCAGAAGGAAGCTGAGAGAGCAAGGAATCGATGGACTCATCTACGATAGGTGTGTGAAAATCACATGTTTATCGGTGGCTGCCTTGCTGCTTGTAAAGACTAGAAAACACACAGACTCAAACACGAGCAGCTCTGTTTTTTATGTCCAATGTTAATATTCAGTGTTAATCCTTTTTGTTAAAAGTGAGATTATCTTGAACAATTAACAAACCATTTATTTACGCTAAACATCCAGCTACTATCATTAATATTGCCATCATATTTCTGTTATGAAAACCCTTCTCCTAATTTTCCAGCTAATCACCACCTGTTACCTAACAGTCTGTTCTGTTCTGTACATCCTGTGCTACTGGACCGCAGTGAGCCTGAAGCCACAATCGAGTTATTGACAAGGACATTTAGTTTCATAATTTTGATTACAGCGCTCCTCCTCCTTGTTATTCCACTAGATGATGACAAGGCCCTCTGTTATCAGCAGTTATTCACAGGATTTGGTTACATAATCAGGGACTGGCAGACCTGCTAATCACTTGGCACCTGCTGCTACGGCTGCTGCTGAAAAATGTTTGATTATTCATGAAACTTATTTTTTACATGAGTGCGACTTTGGGACACAACACGTGTCGATGCGGTTACATAAAGACTGCATATCTGTCAGTGAGAACAGTTTTTCCTGAAAGCCGCGTAGTCAGCAGAGTGTTTGCTCAGCTGTTTCACTTCTGTGTTTCACCCTTCCACGACCTTTACTCTACATTAATGACTGAACGCTGACCCGGCCAGACTTTTACCTACCCCTGCAGAAAGCAGACTATAGGCTTTGAACTCTGTTTTATGACCCGCTCATCTCTGAATATTCCAGATGTAACTTTATTCAGCATCTCAATTCAAATCCTTTGACCTCTCCAGGCTGTCGTTATAACTTTACCTCTTGTTTTACAGAATTTGTGAATGCTTGGTGCCATATTTTGACTCAAGTTCTTCTGACTCCCGTAATGTCTCTCTGGTTCCTGTCTGTGTTTTGTAAATGTACTCACACTACCACCCTTGGCTGGTTTTCGTTCCCCCCTCAAATACTGCCTGAAAGCTCATATCCTCTTCCTTTTTTAAATGCAGCCGGAACAAAATTGTGTTCCTTGACAATGATGCAAGACGGTTGACTTCTCTTACAGTGCTGCACTGAAGTTTTAGGCACCAAAATTAAAGCGAGGATGCTTCAAAAGTAATACCTCGAATAGTTAATGATTGTTTATGTCATACAAACACAGCACCAGTCCTCCTTAGTACACTTGCTCATAGATTCAAGGTCCTTGTTCCAAGCATCTTGGAGAACTTGAACCCTCAGTCATGTGGATGGAGGATGTCTTAGTGTGTCTTTGTTTATGTGAACCCAGACTGAGTCCATGATGTTGAGGTCAGAGCTCAGTGGAGGCTGCACATCTGTCACAGAACTTCTTGTTTCTCCTTTTCACAACAGCTCATAATGACTGTGGTTGTGCTTTTGGGCTGGATGTCGTACAGCTGAATGTACAGTATTCAAGACCAGTTGACTGTCTATCTGATGGTGTGCGATAGATGAGAATCCAAACAACAAATGTGCCTAAATCTTTTTACACAGCACTATTTGTCTGATGCCGTAACGGTGCAGCAAGCAGTGACAAAGGTTGCTTTGGAAAGTTTTCTTCTAACTTGGATTCTAGTAAACAGTACTGTAGTTTGATGGGTCAACTGCCATGTTAATCATTTCTGACGCCTCCTTATCTTTTGTTCTATGACAGATATTAAGTTTAATTTTTGAATCAAAAGAGGCAAAAGCGAATGGCTTGTTTGGTGCATGACGGTGTTCACTGACACATCTGTGTTTGCATTTGTCTCCTAAAACCTTGATCCTGGATCTGCATTTAAGCCTCACGTTTATGTACGGATGGTCACCTCTTGGTATCCTTGTCAGATATCACAGCTTCCTTCTCACAGTTTCTATTATTTGCACCTGTTCAGTTTGTGGATGATTGGCTTAGTCTGCTGTTTGGTTTCTTTACAAAAAGGGGTGATTGCGCTGGATGCTCAGTGTGTGTGTATATGTGTGTGTGCGTGTATGTAGTATGGTTGCACTGACTGCTTTTTCTTCATTTGGCCTTAAGTAGGTATTTGATTAACACAAACACAGTGTGTTGCTTGACAAAAATCTTCTCTTAGCCACTTTGGATTACCACGCTTCCAATGAATGAGATTGTAAACTGTATGTAACATAGTTTGAAAACTGAATTGGTGACTTGACATTAATCATACATATCATACATGATGGATGTTGTCGATGAGTGTGACGCATCTTATATCTTACAGTGTATTTTCTTTGCAGCAACATCCACATCTGAGAATTGTTGACTGTTATTGCTACATCAGAATGCATGGCAACACATACAAGGGACTTCTTTATATTTACATACACTGAGGGATTCGAACCAGGGCGTACAGACAATACATTTCAAGTTGCTTAAAAAGTCCTGACCACAGTCTAGACAGAGGTGAATTTAAATGACACTTAACCTATTTTCGTGGAAGCAAGCAGCTACTAGACTAGTGATTCTAGTTTTTCTTGTCCCTCAAGGCGAGTAGTTATCTGAATTTATACAAAGTTCAACCTCTGTTTTCAGTGGAAGTGGTCACATGACTTGTCTGCAGACACACAGCCTCAGAGAAGTGGCTTGCCCGGCGACTGAAGTTCCCATTCCACTTATCCAGTGTCATACAGCTCCTCCACTTGATGCACTGTATGAGAATTTATTTTTAGCTTAGCACTGTCTGACCTCTCCTTCCAGACACACACAATTTGGGTTTACCTGGCGGTTTACAGGTGGAGCCGCTCAAATAAAAGCGTCTAAAGTAAACCATTAATTAAAATATTTTACGAGTCATGATGACTTTAGGCACAGCTTCACACAGTGTCACACATACAAGGCATTTAAAGGTGAAATGGCCTAAATGTGCATCTACAACCTTCCTAATGAACCAAAAACAATCAGAAAAAGCACTTACTCACAAAAATGGAAACCAGTGCAATCACCCCCCACCCTCTCAGGCAAAATGAATGCAGCAGACAATTTTCATTAACATGGGTGCATGTAAACAAACGGGTGAAGCCTCTGTGTGGTCATTATCAGCCCCTTTTTTTTTCTTTTCTTTTTTTTTTTTTTAAGTTTGAAGCAAAACTAGAGTTGTATTTCTGCATCTTGCCAGACTCTACTGTTCTCGTTTGACTTACGTCGGATAAAATTAAAAGAATTGAAATTGACTTCATAAATCTAAATTTTTTACATAAAACTATTTAATATTACAGTTATAAAGTAAGTACTAACAATAAATTTTGTTCCACAGGACTACTCAGTACGGCTTGGTTATAATTCAGAATGATCATTTAGCAGTTTTAAGTTGATTGTGTGGTGATCCCATTTTGTTGTGTTATTGCTGTACTAAATTATATTTCTTAATGCATTATGAACTTGATTATCCCACACATGATTTATCTTTTCCTGTACCGCAATATGCAGTTATTGCAGGAGATAGTGGGAAATACTCTTAGCAATGAGATGAATTATTTTATATTTCAACACTATCACCAAGCCCTACTGCTCGTCTGCGTGCTAAATGTTTTTGGATCAGGACTGTGCTACCACCTTGGTTTTTGAATGATGGACAGTATTAAGCGTAACACGTGAGGCACCAGTGACCACTAACTGATCAGTCCTCTAACTGAAGATGTCATTTCCTTTTCCAATAGTATCTGCGAGGACCAGGGAGAGCAGCCAAATATCTTCCAAGTAGAAGAGCAACACTCCCTGCAGGAGGTGATTACAGAGGAAACCCTGAAGAGCTCCACCTGCTCCTGCTACTCCATCCCCTGCTCCATGGCTCCCTGCGTGGCCTCCAAGGCCCGCGCTGGCAGCGCCGAGTCCGACTCCGGCCTCAGCTCCTCATAAATACACATCAACTACCTTTCTACTGCTTACACGCTCAACAGGACCATTGGTGCACATGCTCACAGATAAGCATGCACATCATCGGGTTTGTGTATATATTTTACATTTTTGGTCAAAAGTGTTAAACCTCTGAAACTGTCCTCTCAGTGACAGATTTTGTCCACTGCCTTGGATCCTCACCAAATGTTTATCTCTTTGAATAAAATAGGTGGATGGTTTGCCAAACCACTATGGTAGTTATGTACACATTTTGGGATCACCACAGTATGCACAGAGGTCTTCATAATTTTACAGTAGATATTTATTTAGCCAATGTTTCATCTCTTCATATTCAAAGTGCTAAATGTTTATGCATATACTTTGCAGGCGTAAAAGTATCAGATCAACAAATTGTATGTCAAATGTTTAAGATGTGGGATTATGCTGTTTCTTTTTCCGCTGTCATGTCTTTTTCTGTGCATGTAGCCATTACCTGATGTGTTATTTTCATTGCCTCAAATAGCAGCAACTAATTACTATTTCAGGCATGGAAAATGAGTTTGGAGTGTATCTGGCACATCCACTGCTCGGTCAGATTTGCATACTACACTTTTTACTCAGCACAAGAAGATGTAAGATGTGCATTTGGATGACAGTGTTTGTTGCCATTAATGAATGCTTCACCTCTGGGTGGGTTGGTGACAGCACTTAGAAGAAGCTTCGCATCGCTGATTAAGTTCCTCTTGAAAGTTCTAGCTCCTCCTCTCCACGCCTTAGACTGCTTTGTGACTTGTAGAGATTTCTAGCTATCTGCTGTAACTAACATACTGCATGTATACTGGATGTATTGTATTCTTAATTCTTTTTATCTACTTGATGAAAAGCAGAAGAATGTTTCATGACAGCGTGCAGATGCCACAGCCTTATGGGGGAAAATGATGTCTTGCTTCTTGCCTTTTTGTCTCGCAATCACTTCACAATACCTCACTCATCACCTATTGGAAACGACTTGAGTGTGGATGTCTGTACAGAATGAACAAATACAACTCTATTTCCTATAAATCCTGTTTCACCTCACTCTGCTTATTAATGCATGACGTATTTTATTTTATTTTTTGACAAATTACACTTGAAATATTTTATCCTTAGAGTATAAAATGTATTTAAGTATGGTGCAAATAGTGACGCTGCATTTTGAACAGAGCAAAACACATCCATTTATTGTATACTATTGTATATCAGTCTTATGGCACACATCTCTTCAAACTCATGATGGAGTCATGCATGGTCTTTATATGTGTATGAATGAAGTACCAGAGAGAATTAAAGAATCTAGTGTGTGATATTAACTGCCGTCTCAAAGCAGAAGAGTGTAAATGATCATGTAAATAAAATCAATATCTATATTTGATCATTTTCTTGTTGACTTTTTTTCTTTTTCACATCACTTAGTAACACCTTGAGGAAACTAGTGTCCGCTTAACTGATAAGAATGTGTGTCTGGTGGGGGGTCAAAGGTCTGTGACGTCACAAAACACGTTTGTGGCCTCGTGAACACTACAAGGGTTACGTGCTTCATATTTGGCAGCACAATTGTGTATTTGTTGTCAAAGATGAATTGATGAGATGTTTTGGTAGATAAAGGTCAAACATCACCGACCACACAAAACACGTTTTTGGCTGTAATTGTGCATGTCAAGGTGATAGAGGTTTTGTTTACATTTAGTTTTACTCCACACAGTCTACACCCATATAAAGCTACTGGCACTGAGCAATAGTTAATTATTGATCAGATAACACAGGCACATACAGTTGTGGTTGACATTAGTAATGATATAAAGCTCTCGTCTTATCTCAGGATGATTGTCTTGGGCAGTGCTTATCAGAGTGAACCTTTAAACAGACTCACCATGGATCAGTATTCTGATGCAACTGATCTGTGTGATCTGTGTTGCTGTCTGTATTGTCTTGCTACTGCTTTGTGACATTTTAAATTTCCCCTTGGGTATTAAATAAAGTATTTCTATTCTATTTGTTCTATTCAACTGCCTGCGTTACTGTAGTTTGGGAACACTGACATAATGAAAGAAAAGACATCCTTTACAACAGCCACTCTGAAATGATCAATACATCAAGACATCTTGATATACTTGGGCATTATTTTTCCCCTTGATGGTGTTGAGCTGACCTTTGTCATGATGCTTGTACGGGAGCAGTGACTTTTTCCAGAAAGAGCTAGATCCTCCCAAATAATTCAATCTTTATTATATCATGCAATCATGCAGCTTCATTTGCATATGATTGCCCCATGATGAACATAATGTCAACTAACCCTAACCCTATGTCATAGCTAGGCCTACTAATAAATGTGACAGTGATGGAGCAGACAGATGCCCAGTCAGTTCTAATGTTTTGGCGCCCCCTAATGCACAAAGAAGCAACACACACTAATTGTGTTGCAGTTATGTTTCAAGACTATACAATTATCTATTTTATCTTCACAATGAAGAGACAATAACATTCATTTTGATACTGTGCCAATTTAAAGACAAAAACATAAACGGGTCTTTAAATATATTTCTCGCGACTTGTCATCACATATTACGTAACACCAGCTGTAAAAATAGAATCACGTTTTACTGGAAGTTGTAGTTTTTTTCGCCTTGAAGCAAACTGTGTTAAACGCCTAGCGCACTCCAACTCCCATGATGCCACGGGACTTGCCTAAGCTACTAGCTAGTGCACGCCTACGCTAAATAAACCCGTCGACTGTAATCCTCACTGTACACAGCGGAATCCTTTGCGGGTATTTTCTGCCTCTCTTTACATTTTATTCCAAATACCCGCAAAGAAATGGACAACTCCGGGAAAGAGAAGGAGGCTATTCAGCTAATGGCCGACGCTGACAAAAAAGTCAAATCTTCTGGCTCTTTTTTGGGAGGCATGTTCGGAGGGTAAGACAGCACTGCACCAAAGAACAGACAGCTAGCAAGCGTTAACTTACAGCAGCAAAGTTGGCACGCAGCCTGTTTCTATACAGACACACGCAGGTCTGCATAACGTATATGTAGGTTAATGTTTTTATATCAAACCAGTGGGAGGCAACACGTGACATTCATTGTAATGATTCCTGCAAGTCAGTTAGCTAAGTTAGCTGTTACCATTGTAAACAGATCAGCAGATCACGACTGTGCCCTGGACCCAGCCTCGGCCTGGAGTCTACGCAGTCGGTTGTGTTGTGCTAATTTACAAGGTTGAAGTATCTACTTCGATTTTTTTTTTTTTTGCAGCCTTTTCTATAGTGTCACCCAGTGTCCGCATTATGTCAGATCACGCCTTATATATGAGGCATTTGCTGAACAGCTGATGCCTTCAAGATTCCATGTCATTTTAGCGTCATTATATTGTACTAAGAATTTATTTATTTAAGATATTAAATGTCATCCCCACGTTGTTTTCTGTCAAAACGTCATAAGCCACCGTGCATGCGCCCTTACTACAAAATACTGTTGACAGCATGATTCATTACAAATGATTACTTTCACCAGTGCACTCATTAACACCGGAGGTTAATCCACAAAACACACAGACTCAAGGTTTCTGATGATGGGATAAAGAACAGGGTAAACCTCCACAAAAGCAAATTGTATTTTCTGAATCATGATGAAAGATCCCCCCCCCACCACCCCCCTTTCCAACCTGATTGTATCAGAGTGAGATGTCACATTTTTATAGATTCTACATCATGATGACAAGTAATAGCAATGGCATTGAGTGATGTCAATGTGAAGAAACAAATACAAAAAGCAGAACCACCACGAGGAATTTATCTGAGATCTGCTTTGTATGACAACAGTCACTTAAAACATGTATTCTTCGTATGAATTATAACATTAAAACATTGTGTGTCATTGGAAAGATAGTAGACACTGATTTCTGCTCAAAGCTCCATAACACTGACCTTGGGGGCTCCTTTACATTACAATATGCATATCCAGTACATGCATGCTCTCTCATAGTGGTTTATTTTATCATATGTAATGCGGACAAAACAAATAAAGCTTTGTTTGCATGCACCTCAGATATAAAAAGTCAGCAGTTGTAGTTGTGTGTGGCTCTGTCCGAGATGACCCCCAGATGTTACTATTCTGCAGTTTGTGTGTGATGACTCTTGGCAGCCTTATACTGTTAAATCTGTGGCTGACCAAGCAGTGATGTAATCCTGCCATGATTGAATGGTCAGAGTATTATTACAACTACAGGGATCTCCCCAGGGGCCCACTTCCTTGTCATGGAGGGATGGAGATATATTAGTGCTTATGTGGGGAGGGGGGGTTTATAAAAGCCAGTTCACCAATCTTAGCATTGCAACTCCCTCAGAAATGTAACAGCCTGGCACGCTGTACTGTTAATCAACCTATGATGTCATTTAGGGATGATTTATTAGACGACATCTAGGCCAGACTGATTTTTATTATTATTATTAACCTTAGTATGAATGAATATTCGTACTACATTCAGGTTGTTTATAACTGTTTTTTTTTCTTTTGGTTTGTAGAGGACCTCACAAAGTGGAAGAGGCCTGTGAGATGTACTGCAGAGCGGCCAACATGTTCAAGATGGCCAAAAACTGGAGTGGTAAGACTGGCTGTTTCATTCATAAGATATTCATCTTATCAGTTTCAACACAATCGAGAGGCTGTAGAACTATGTACTGTTGTTTGGCTCTAACTGTAGGGTGCAACAATTGTGAGTATGCCACAAGTAAAAAAAAACAAACAAACAAACTTGGAATCATGTGCATAAATGACATTGTAAGATAGCTGCATGACATTTCTGTTCTCTTTTTCCTCTGTCCTCAGCTGCTGGAGGTGCATTTTGCAAGGCCGCACGTCTCCATATGCAGCTGCAGAACAAACATGACTGTGCCACAAGCTTCATCGATGCAGGGAACGCTTACAAGAAGTCTGACCCTAATGGTAAGAGATGACGGACTGAATGGTATCCTGCAGTAGAACTGATTTGCTACAGGATTTTGACACCCAGCATTGGAGAGACGAGGCTTGATTCTCTCCTCTCATAAGGAAATTAATCAAATCTCCTGTGATGAGTCATTGTAGACTGTGTATTTATTTTAAACGACTAAAACACATTGCATCACCGTGCCAAAGCCTCAGATTGATGACAGGAAATCAGACTTTACTTAACTGTGGGGTGGACTTCATTTTTTACAATCTGCCTTGGTTACATTGCTGTTCATATTTCTAGCAATTGATCATGGAGAAGTTATTTCTCTTGAATTGCTTGGCATGAAGGTTTAGTTGATTTATGAGGCTCTTTGTTCTCTCTCTGACCTCATTTAATATTCTCCCAAGCAAAGACAAATCCATTGGTTTTGGGGGAGGGTAGCAGGCTGAGATGCTTGTTGTGTTTTAACCTATGACTAAATTCCCTCTCACCCCTTGCTGTTCAAGGTTCTGTCAGATATCAACAAAACTAACCCATTCTAACTGATGTCTAACTCCTCTCTCCTCTTCCTTTAATGCTGCTAAAAGAGGCAATCAAGTGTTTAAATGCTGCCATCGATATTTACACAGACATGGTAAGATGCATATAGAAAGCCTCCATGTGTGTTCTCATCCACAGCAATAAATCTGGCCTCTGGATAATGCATCACCTAGAGGCTTTCTCTGCCTTTTCTTCAACTGCTGCTTTTCATTTTTGGCCCGATCGCAACATATGAATAGCACACACATTTGTTTATTTAACACATACATCACAACATTGATTTATGTTGTATGTGTGTGTGTTTTTTTTGTCTTAGTGAGGTTTAGCTTTAAAAGCCAGAACCTTGTAGACATGAAGCTACAGACTGCCACTTGACTTTGCCTCTCTGCACTCAGAATGTAACAAAGCACGTTCATTGACTAGAGACAGATCCAGTTAGTAATGATTCCTCCTTCTCCTCCTCTTCCTCCTCCTCCCTCCAGGGAAGATTCACCATTGCAGCCAAACACCACATCAGTATTGCAGAGATTTACGAGTCTGAACTGGTGGATATTGAAAAGGTAACATTAGACAAAAGCACTAGTATCAGTAATATTAGCTTTGAAGAACACTTTTGCTGACTTTGTTTTTTTTTTTTGCCTTTATCAAGGCTATTGCACATTATGAACAAGCAGCAGATTACTACAAGGGAGAAGAATCAAACAGGTACTGGTTTCACTGTATTATCCTGCATATCATCTCTCAGATATCTGCTGCTGCCACGGTGATGTGGGTGAAATGAAAGATGCCTACATAAAGTGCACTCATTATCATTAGTGATTACATCTGTGGTTTTCCTGCCGAGTATTTTTTTACACATTTTCACTTACTAGGAAATATTTACGCAATTTGAGCAGTATAATGGTGCTTGTATTGTCGTGTTTCTTCCTTTTAAATATCATAAAACGACCATAATGCAGACGTACATTTGATTATTTCAACCATAAGACTGCTCCAGGTAGGAAGGCTGATCTTTAAGAATGCTCAGACATAAACTCTAATAACACAACAGTATTATACACTCTGTAGCTGCACATTAAATAACTGATCAATTGATTACATGTACCCTTTGCCCTTTCTGTAGTTCTGCCAACAAGTGTCTGCTGAAGGTGGGAGCGTACTGTGCTCAGCTGGAGCAGTACCAGAAGGCCATCGAAATCTACGAGCAGGTGAGCCCTAACTCACACCTAACGCTTTCCTCCATTTCCGCTGACTCAGTAATGCTGACATTTCTTTATACATTTTGTATGATTTCTAGGTGGGAGCCAACACGATGGACAACCCACTGCTGAAATACAGCGCCAAAGAGTATTTCTTCAAAGCCTCCCTGTGTCATTTCATTGTGGATGAGCTCAACGCTAAGGTAAATTCATACCTCTGTGGTTCAGGAGCCGGGACGCCGAGTTGTGGTAGAATTTTCAACACACCCATCTCTCCACAGATTGCCGTTGAGAAATACGAGGAGATGTTCCCGGCTTTTTCGGACTCCAGAGAGTGCAAGTTGTTAAAGGTAACTCAATGCTAAGATCACAGAGGGATCTGCCTGCTTACTTTTTCCTCTTAATCTGCTCCATTTCTATGCGTAACCTACTTTTTTTTGGTCTTGACAGAAACTTCTGGAGGCACACGAGGAACAGAACAGCGAGGCTTTCACAGAAGCAGTAAGTCTGACACACACTGTGAAAGTTGTCGAGTTTTAAAATAAGGCCTTTGGTGAGAGCAGAACTCCCGCTGCTTCGACTATTGTAGTTTCCTCGGATCCCTTGCGCGTTGAGGGAAGTTGAAGGCTGGAGCTCAGGAATCAATCTATTCTCCCAGGACTGTGTGTTTATCTGAAACTGGTACTGACTGGTGTGGTGTGGTGGAGTTGAGCTCCGAAAGTATTTTTCAAAGTCAACTCAATGTCAGAGAGGGAAGAGTCCTCATCTGAAGCATACCATGACTGCATATTAAGTAGTATTAAATTAAACATAGTGTGTAAAGTGTGCGTATTGTTACTGTAACCCTGGGGGGGAAAAAAAGCTTACCTTTGTGTCCCGCTTTCCGCCTGCAGGTAAAGGAGTTCGACTCCATCTCACGTCTGGACCAGTGGCACACAACCCTCCTGCTGCGCATCAAGAAAACCATCCAGGGTGATGAAGGGGATCTGAAATGAAAGAACGGCGGGGCTGATGATAAATGCAGCATGGAGGGACAAATCCATCACGCATGCTTTCACACACACAGGCACACAAATAAACAAACAGGCAGCCAGACACTCCGCCTCATTGTGTATAGTATCTGGAGGGGAGTGTCTGCTGACGATTTTGAATATCCCACCGCTCACTGCTATACTGTCAGAGTACTACCTTTGCTTTCCTTACAGGCATATCTGAATCTAGTCAGAATGTAAATCCTCTCGCCCTCACCTCTTCCTAGAGGATTGCTGCATACCTTTTTCTGCTGAAATCTGTCCTGGGGGGGATTTCAGAGCGGTATATTGTATTGAAACTAACGTTAGTATTGATGACAACCACTGCATGTTTTGTACAAGTATTGTTTCCTAGTCCGATGCAGCTTGTTTTTGTTTTTTTTAAGTCTAGTTTATTATATATTTAAATAATTTAAATGTTTCAGTTTGTTGTACATAAGATAATCAAGGTGTGTATGGATTTAAAGAATGTATTATTATCTTGATTTGTATAGTGTTGAAATAGAGAAGGGTTTATTCAATATGATTGTTCTTAAAACTCATTACCATAAGAAAAGATTTTGGTTTCCTTTTCTTCATCCGCGGGGAGAGACTCTTCTTGATGAAGGGCGGTGATATGCACCAAGTGTAGACTGTTAAATATTTGTACCTAATCGCAACCTGATTTTTTTTTTCCATTCACATTGATGATTTTATTACTT
This sequence comes from Decapterus maruadsi, assembly GCA_030347415.2. Taxonomy (NCBI): domain Eukaryota; kingdom Metazoa; phylum Chordata; class Actinopteri; order Carangiformes; family Carangidae; genus Decapterus; species Decapterus maruadsi. The sequence continues at coordinate 5,989,003 of CM064891.1, read as the reverse complement.
TTGGGTTAATTTATTATGACCGTAGGATTTATTGATGTAAGAACACTTTGAATGGTTGAGTGTGTAAGCTGCGGTTTCTAGGTTGCCTAACGTAATCTGTATTTTGGAGTGAAAAGAACCGACATGGAAACCCTTCCTCCTTCATTCCCAGGGCAGTAATCTTGGGGATAATGTGCATCATTAGTCATCCATTCCGTGCTGTGTTGTGTTGTGAACTACTCGGTGAAGGGTTACTACTGCAGTGCGCCTTCCGACTGGCCAGTTGCTAAGCATGTCATTGTGTACAGGTTAGTGTTGTGTTACATTCACTAGTGAGCCAGACCAAAGTTTTTACAGAGGGGTCATTCGCCCTGCGTATCCAGCTTCTTCCAGATGGAACGACAATGGACATTGGATATGATCTGTATGCTGTTTGTGCGAATGGACAATATTAAAGGTATTATATCCCACACCGCTCTGCCTTTCACCTTAATTATAAATAACAAGTACTACAGTATGTGTGCTGTAAGCTTCAATCTGTCTGTAAATCCTCAAGGTCACAGTGATTAGTTTTCTTTCTGTGACTCAGAAATTGCTTGTGTACTAATACATTCAAGCACCAGGTACAAGATGTGACACTGTATATTAAATAACTGAAATACAGTACACTAGTGTCAGATGAGGCCTCAGGGATAAGACCATGACCTCTTCATTAAAGACTGTCTACTACTGCCCTTTCAACTCAGATCTTTTTTTTTTATACCAACATAATCTATAAAGGGCACAGTTGGTGTGATTAGTGCAAATCAATAAGGTTTGACCTTCTAGATCTGGTATAGATCTCATTACATCTTGATAAGCTGCAACTTTGTAGTTGCAGAATAGTTTTGGTTCAGTACTGGAACTACTGTAGATTTTTGCACTAATGGTACTTTACTAGAGGACATACTGAAGGTAGGTTGATAAATCACAAAAGCCTGAATTACAGGCTGTATTGTATGAATTGTGTTTATAAGCCTACTAAATACAATATGTGCTGCTAATGCTATGCTGAAAATGATCAAATTCAACTCATGTTTTTATAGATCTGTTACATTCATCTGCTGTAGATCTGCTGTCCTGTCTGACTGTGAGCAGATACTGTTTGATTTTATGTGTGAACTTTGCCAGAGCAGTTAGAAAAATCAACTGTAATAATCAATGATCTGTGACGGTGCACCATGTGACCTTGGTTTGACATGACTGTCCTGCTCTCATCCCACATCCACATCATGTTTACTTCTTCAAAATGTCTGCACGTATCCACACAAACAACATTATTTTAATTAGGTACAATAAATAAATTAAACCTACATATTCTGAGTCATTGCAGAAGATATCAATTAGTTTCAGTCTACAGTAACTACATTTAACTGTGTTAGACCTTAGAGGTAATTTTTCTTCCCAGCGGTTCTGTAAGGGAAGCCAGATATATGGATTGTCTGCTGAACAAGACAAATACTCTGAGATAGAGACTGTTCTTGAAGTTGTGGAAAACTACATCAGAGGAGGTGACCGTATAAAAAGATGACTCCAACGTGAGACTTTTTGGACCGTACAACTGCAAGCAACATAACATCCGGGCCTAAAGCAGACTTTCCTCCTTTTCTGTGGAATGACGTCCTATAAGGTGTATTTTGTTGTGAAGGGACTGAAAATGAGTTAAGAACTCGTATACTATGAAATAAGTCAGATTCTTTAAATGTATTCTGGTAAGTGTAATAAATAAAGTGTTTTAACTCTTTTTCATATTTTGTTAAAAATTTAATTTAATTTTCATTTTTTTCCTTCATTTCCTTTTTTGTTCTTCACACACTGAATAGGAACCTCCTTCCTTCAGTTCATTAGAGTGACTGTGTGTTACTGAGAAGCTGAGAAAAGCCCTGATGAAGACCAGTGCTGCTCGCAACATGTTATGTAGAATAAGGGCTTTTTTTTTTTTTTTTTTGGAAATCACCAATCCTACAATGTGCCTTGGGATGTTTTTTTTAAGGCCTGCACTTTAGTGCCAAGTTTTAAACTTTGAGTGATAGTTGTATTTACATGGAAATGGTTCCAAAGATATTTAAGTGCCAGAATTTTGAAGGATTTAAGTTAATTCATTTACATTCAGGCCAAAATAAATCAGGAGACTTGCGAAAAGCATGTTGTCGTTCCAAAGGTGTATGGAAAGCTACTTGAGGATTCACTGGAGTGCTGCTCTGTAGCTGCCAAGGACTTCTGACAAAGTTCCCAGACTATACTACACAACATCCAGGTTACAACTCCTGCAGGACATGATGTATAGTGAACAGCTGTCCATGAGGCCCAAAATGTACTGAACCGGCATTACCATGTAATGAACTGACAATCAATTTTATTTGTATTCAATATAACTTATGCCACATTCCAGGCTGTACATTATGCGTGACGTATATATTACTTAATTCATTATTGTAACTGAATATGCTGATTATAACATAGTTACTTCTATAAGACTTGTGACTAAGACTTAATGAATACATGGGTGTCCAAAATGGTGTGATTAATACTGAACATCACATCCAAGCAGGGCTCCAGACTGCGACTAAATGGTCGCATTTTGCGACTGAAATTTGATACAATGCGAGTAAATTTTTCATCTATTCGCGCATGTGCAACCAGTAAATTTGCTGATTTTTTTTTAATGACCACTGTGATTGGCTTAAAAGAAATGTGCATTTCTCTTCTTTCCAGGAGGAGACGTCTTTCCACAGCAGAGCTCTGTGTGAAACAGGAGACACACAGACCGGCAACCCGTGCGCGTGTGTGTGTGCTGAAAGCATATAATACATCCATGTGCAGAACAGCGCTGCACAGAGCGGTTCCCATACGGAAATGATTATTGATTGACTGTCGATCACTGTTTTTGTTTTTTTTGGGGTCATGCCGGGGGTGGGGGATGGGTTTACCACAAGTTGTGTGTCTACTTGTGCTGTTCTTGGTCAGTGTAGCCTAAACATTAACTTTATATTTTCAATATTTAAACTGTTTCGCAATAAAATGTGAATTTAAAACATTATAGTTTATGCATTTATGCAGTATTTATCAGTAATATAGTGAAAATTAGAGCAAATGTGAAAATTTACTTTGCAAGTCGATTTCGGTGTGCGCCCCTAAATTTTCTGCTTGCGCTCCTAAAATTTTAAGTTAGGGGCCACTGCGCTCCTAGTCAAAAAAGTTAGTCTGGAGCCCTGCATCCAAGTGACTGTTTATGTAACACATGATTTTAGATAATGATAATGAAAAAACACCACAGTCAGGACACATATTCAGACACAGCTAATTCTAAAAGTGAGAATTCATGAGTGAGAGGCTGAAAAAAAATGTAGATGCACTTTCTACACAGCTTCTTGTGAGGCGCCTTTAGGTTCATCTAAAGAGTTGTCTGCTGTCCTTTCCTGTTCATCACTCTGGACAGGTGCTGTTTGTTCTTTTTCACAAGCTTTATCAGTGACAATCACAGTCTGAATACTAGGGGGTAATATATCCATCTCGGAGGAGGTCTTCGTGTCTGAAACCGGAGACAAAATCGTCTGTGAAACAGCCGCTTCCAGGACAGACGAGGTTGAAACAGTTGGGATCTCTGTGACGGATGCCAGCATGGCCTCGGAAACAGGAACCGAGAGAACCGAGGGCACAGACAAAGAAGTGGAGGAGGCCTCGGAGGTCAGTGGCGTAGGATGAGCCATAGTCACAGGTATGGAGAAGGGGACGGAAATGCTGGAGCCGTCCAAGGAAATGACGCTGGCCCCTGTGCTGTCAGTGGTCATGATGGGCTGGATCTGGGTCCCTGGCGGCACCTCAGTGTGGATGACAGTGATCCCGCCCAGACCGCCGTGACTGACCAGAGCTATGGCTCCGTGACTGGTCCATTCAGACGGGATGGTGACTGGCTCGGCTGAAACCACAGTGGAATCACTGTTGGTTTTACCAGCAGCATCAGCAGCTCCAGAAGCACCAGCAGCACCCGCGGCACCTGCAGCACTGGAAGCACCCGCGGCTCCAGCAGCACCAGCGGCCCCGGCACTTTTCCGTGCTGCACTCTTTTTCTCTGCTGCTTTTTCTGTCTTTCCCTTTGTTGGACTTTTAGGTTTCTTGTCCTCCACATTGCCCTCCAGCACCACCAGGTAGTTCTTCCAGGGAGCATCTGTGTCATGAATCTGACGGTTAAAAAGAGGCTCATGTTAATTCCATAACAGTGTGATGGGTAAAAGTAGTTAAAACACAACATAGACATAAAGTAGGCATTGTGTAAAAGCACAAATTGGCCCATTGTCATAATCCCTATAGTTTTAGGAGTAGGTTGCTTACCTTTAATTGTCAGTGCAAGCTATTTTTAGAATGGCGGAGCAGAGCCATGAGCTGCTCAGAGCTACGCTATGGAGGCTCATGGAATTTCTTGGTTTCCTTCATCAAACTCATCAAATACACAAACCAACATCTCCAAAACGCTCTGGACAAGTTATGACCTGCACATTCACCGCGTTTCACTGCGCGTTGGAGCTGTTGGATTGTGTATTTGATGAGTTTGATGAGGGAAACCAAGAAATTCCATGAGCCTCAGTAGCGTAGCTCGGAGCAGCACATGGCTCTGCTCCATTGTTCTAAAAATACCTTGCACTGACAATTAAAGGTAACAAACCTACTCCTAAAACTCTAGGGATTATGGCAATGGGTTAATTTGTCAAAATGTTTACAGTAACTATCCCTTTAATGCTGTTTATTTTGCTGTCAGTTTCATTAACACCACATTTCACATCTGAAATGACACTTTAGATTGTACAACAACAGTAAGATAAGTGCTGCTAACCATGGTGTGCCTGCGGAGGGTGGACTTGTCTGTAAAGGTGCGACTACAAAGGCCGCACATGTAGGGTTTTTCTCCGGTGTGAATTCGCTGGTGCCTCTGGAGGGCGTTCAGCTGAGTGAACTGCTTGTCACAGTCTTTGCAGCTGTATGGACGCTCACCTAACAGTCATTTGAGATGGAACAAAGCGAAAATGAAAAAGTGTCATCGATGCCAGGGTGTAAACATGAAGCCAACAAGGGTAAACAGATGAATTTAACACATTTTCAGCTGAAAAAACATGTGATGTTCTGTCATATGACCACAAAACAAAAATAGAAAATTCAGTTACCTGTATGTATTTTTAAATGCTGGTGAAGGGAATTCCTCTGAGCGAAGCCTCGTCCACACTGTTCACACTTGTACGGCTTGGACCCAGTGTGGATGTTTGAATGGTGCCTTAGGTATTCTTTAGATGCAAAGCTTTTCCCGCAGGACTCACACATGAAAGGCTTCTCTCCTGACAAGAGGGAAATACACAAAAGAATCATGTTTTCATGTGTGGTCTGGCAGCTGGAGATAGCTCTGTGGGTGCAGTCTTCAGGGCCTGCTTTAATATATTCTAAGCTAGGGCAAAAATAAGTGGAGACTACATCAAAATCCACTTGAAAACTAATAACGAGAATCTAGTAACACACATGGGTTTGATGTTATACCAGTGTTACCTGTGTGTGATCTCTTGTGGTAGGCCAACATGTGCTTCTGAGTGAACCGGGAGTCACACTCATCACATGCAAAAGGCTTCTCTCCTGTATGAGTCCTACACATAGGGAAAGAGACATATTAAACCCATAACTATGTCATGTGTATATACATACAGTATGTTATTATATTATTTATGTTTAAAGTTCAAACATGCTTTTTCTAGCAAGAATTATTAATGTCTGATTGGACAGACAGGGGCTATGGAAAATATTCAGGGTTTCTGCAGGTAACAGCAAATCTAATTTCATGCTTTTTAATGCCATTTCAAATATTTTAATTCCCATGTCTACCATACGTGTGTGTACATATACCTAACTATACACATACACACACCCAATATTATTTTTTCATCAAAAGTTTTTTTTCCTTTTTTCATGCTCTGGAAATCTAATTTAATACTTTTTTAATTCCATTTAATGCCATAATTTTATCAAATTGTATTTAATGCTTTTTAATGACCTGCGGAAGTCCTGATATTAGACTGGAGTTCCTATGCAACTCAATGTACATAACTGGCTGATACAAGATCTAGCTATAGAGCAACTAAGTCACGAAATTTGTCCAAGAAGGATGAAAATTTTTCATTTCTTAAAAAAGAAACTGTAACCATCTAGGTAAAATACATTCCCCAAACACCTACACACCCTCCACCCTGGTTCAGTACCTGCGGTGCATCTTTAGGGCAGAGTTCTGGGTGAACCTGGCTCCACAGTCGGTGCACGCATAGGGCTTTGTGCCTGTGTGTGTCCTCCCATGCAGCAACAGAGCCGTTTTGGAGCTGAGTGTCTTCCCACAATCAGGGCAGACGTGACGCAGATTGCGTTCATGTACCTAAGACAGACATAACCACATTGAATGACGTGTGACTCATTGCTATTGCACTAATATATCACACTGCATATAATTATCATGGAAATCACATTGTGTATTGCTTATAAATATGGAAAGTGTATGGAATTTCATTAACCCTCACCTGTCTTTGATGACGGACAACGTCCTTCTTTCGTTTGAAGGTCTTTGCACAGGACTCACAGGCAAAAAGCCTCTCATTGCTGTGGACATGCTTTTCGTGGATTTTCAAGTTGCTGCGGTTAGCGAAGGTCTGCAGACAGGTCTCACAGCGATAGATAACATCTGCTTTCACTCCATGGTACGTGCTGTCCAACACAGCAAGGACAGGTTACAGAAATATCAGGGACAGATGTTGTTTAAAGACAACAAGATAGGCACTGATCATCATCTTACATAGCTCCGCCGTTAGAGGTGGAGTGGCCTTGAAAACGTACTCCTGTTACAGTTTTTCTCAAATTGTTAAAAACACATTTCTTGAAACCTCTCAAAAACCTTAAACACAAATCCAAAACTTCAAACTTCATCTATAAAACCCCAGACCTTTCTATCAAAGTCAAACCATCACCTCAAAACCAGTTAGCCTGCGTTGAAAAGCAAACAATGTGTTCAGATCAAACACACAGCAAAACAACAACACAGAGCATTTGTTAGACCCTACATAAAATAATTTAGGACACAGCATCCAGGGCATGTAGTTATGTAACAGAAAATGTTAATTGTAAATGCATTCAGCAAAAAAATATTGCTATCATATCTACACTTAGAACTTTCAGCAATCTTGCTTGCAACACGATGGTATCACAGTGTGAAATGTGGTTAGTGACTGAGATGTGTTTAAGGTTTTGCAAAAAGAGTGTTTGATTAAAAAAAAAAAAGAGTTCAAGGCCACTGAGAATTTGGTCCAGAGAATGGGTTTAGTGTTTCAGTAACTGAGCAAAACTCTAAACTGTGCAGTTAATTTAGGTGCTATCATTATCACACAGTGAAAATGTGTTTGGCAAAGTGCTAAACAGTAAAAGTGAAAAAACAAACAAACCCAAAAACAACTGCACAGGAAGAGCTGAGGTCAATAGAGGTTTTCCTCCCACATACTCAATAAAGCGCTTCAAGTCACTGGAAGCGCAACAAGGGAGCTCCAGGGTAAGAGCAAAACTCACTGGATGACTCACATTTCCCACCACACTGTAATTACCAACGTGACATTGGAGCAGTGCACACACTCAACTCTGAGTCAACAACACAGAGAAGCACAACAACAGAACATATGAGGAATGTTTGACAATGAGGTTGTGAGCTTGCCAACAGCTGGGTGCTAACCTCCCTGCTTGCTTTTCTCCTGGAGCTCGTCCTGTCATGGTGTTTTCCTGACTGAAAGATGTGGTGTATGATCAATAATCGGAAAATTAAAGTAAAGTATCACGTCATCCTACCTGATGTGCTTCAAGTAGCTTCTCTCATAATGGAAAGTGCGCTGACACTTGTTACACTGGAACTGGGCTTTGGATGGCCTTTTCGACGTCTCCTTGGAATCTCCCTCTTCCCCCTCTTCATCTTCATCCTCCTCAATAGACAACGGCAGCGGGTCTTGAGGATCATTACTCTGAACGTCGTCATCACATTCCCACTCGTCCACATCAGACATTGCCATAAAGGCCTCAGCTCCTTCCTCTGACGGAGCCTCGCCGTCAGTCCCGTCCTCCTCATTGTCCTCTGTGTCTTCGGTGGTTACTTGTTTTTTCTTGTTAAAAGCGTCTTTTTTAGCATTTCTCTGAAGGACCTTACGGGCAGGCAACCTCTGCTTTACTTGTCCTCCTTGTCTTTTTTCATTTTTTGTCTTGCCCTTTTTTGATTTGACTTCTTTCTCGGTGCTCTGTGGAGAGAGACGACGCTTATGAAGCAAACTTTCCCGCTGCTTCTTCCCCTGGGTCCTTTTTTCTTTCTTGTCACCCTGTGAGCCATCTTTGTCTTTGATGTTTGACGCAGACGTTTTCTGTGCAGGGTTTTGTAGAATTCCCGCACTCAAGGCCTCACCACAAACCTCTGCCAGATCCTCACAGTCCAATAACTCTGCCGCTGCTTGAACATCACCAATCTTGTCTCTGGCAACTTCAACTTTACCGGTGTACACAAATTCCAAAAATTTGGAGAAGTTGTTGGAGTGCATATTTGAGAGTGACAGTTTGTCTCGGGCTTCATCCGGAGAGAGGAGGATCTTCTTGAAGTAGCCGCTGGAGGCCGCAAGCACCACCTGGTGGGCCTGAAACTCCTGTGTGTCTCCCTGGTAGTCCACCTGGACTGTGACATCACTGAGCTGTCCCTGTAGCCTCAGCTGATGCAGAGAGGCCAGGATGTTTTCATGGTGCGACTTGGAGGTGAGCTGGACCACGTTGACCCCCATGACTCATTGATGCTGGCAAAAGAAACAGAAACAAGACAGACTTGTAAGGAGTAAACAACAGTTGAACAGTTAAGCAAGAGGAATTTAAAATTTTAAAAGGGCATAAAGCTACAGATGAAACACTCTTTTGTAATTTTTATTTTATTTTATTTGTTTACAGTTTTAGAGTGAAAAAGGGAAACAAAGCAGCAGGCAAAGGATGGGAAACCCAGGAGACTTGAGCTCAGATAACTTAGACTGAGGTATCTGAGGTAGACAAGATACCATTTGTTGAGGACCTTTTCCCTTTTCTGTCATTTTGCAAGATGAAAATAGAAAGAAATTACATTGTTTAAAACGTAAAGGGAATGCGTCATCTGTAACTTTAGGACTTTTGGAGATAATTTCATCTTCCACTTGCTTAACTGTTCACACATTAGAAATTTTGACCAGGGGTGCCCAAAACTTTGCATGCCACTATTCTCAGATGATCACCCATGGTAAGTCAAGTTAAAAGTTAATTTTATTTACACAGCACCAATTCAAAATATAATATTTATCTAAAGGCACATTTCAAATAGAGCAAGGTGTAAGTATTTGCAGAGAGACCCATTATAAAACCAAGAGCAAGCAAACATGAAAATAGTGGCAGGGAAAAAAGGCAGAAACTTCAAGTGGACCAGTTGGACTGCAGAGGAGGTGACTGCACCTGAGGTACTGACAAAAACTAGAGACACACTAGCCTAATAATAATTTTAGTAGGAGTTTAGAGTAAGAGTTAGACAGGATCATACAGAGGGTGGTTCACAGCTGCAGATCTGGACTCACTACAGTATGAATATATACTTTTTAAAAGAGTCCCACTTTGTGTCACAAAGGCTCGTTTAAAGACCAGTGCCAAAAACAGCTAACAATTAGCTTAATGTTCAGAGAGTTTGGTAAAACAATTATGTGGAAAAACTGGGTCTGAAACACGTCAAACCTCGATATATAAACCAGGACAACAGACTAAATTGAATGTTTCTATTGATTTTGTCTCTGTAAAGTCGGTGCTGGGGTTAGTCTTGGATGTATTGGGGTTAGTAGTCAACTACGAAGAGCAGAGTCACAGACACAGCAGTAACCAAGCTAGGTTAGCTAACATTAACTGTGGACACAGAACTGACAGGACGGACGTGTTAAATCCACAGCGAACCGACAGAGCACCGCACAGTGCACACGGTGACCGAGTGTAACGCTTAGCAACCAGCTAACTGTACAACAACACGAAGCAAGTTTTCTTACCGTAAGCTCGCTAAAATGGCAGCCCCGCACAAATGTTCTCTATGGCGGAAGGTATTTCCTCTGCGAGTCGCTCCTCAAAACCCCAGTTAACCGACATCCGGTGTCGAGCTGGCTGATTCAGGATCAGCTTTTCTTTCACGGCCGCGTCCTTGCTCTGAGCTTGGGATTGCCTAATGCAACAGCTACTGTTCCTGGATCAGTTTAGCTGGTTTATTGACTATAAGCGCATAACGTTATCTTCTGCAAGAATGAACATCACGGTTCATGCTGTCCAGAGTTCACGTTAGTGCTATTTATCTGTTCAAAATTCAGACCATATCCGTTTCAGTCAGATTTGAACTGCCGCTGAGCAATAATGTCTAGCCCTTATTATGTGTAGCACTTATAACTGTTATTGTTTATGTAAAGTTACTTACAAACCAAATTAATTTAAGGAAAATGAATTTATTATGTATTTATTCATTTTGTGTGTACAAAAACAAAATAGTAGACTACAAGACAGCAAGAAGTGTGAAGATAGCACACGCCAAAGAAATTTTAACATAAACGACTGAAACGAAAACCATGGGTCAGGGTAACAATACTTAATACTACTACAACCAACGTGGCAATGCAAATAGAAATAGCTAATGAGGGAGTAAAGATAAAAATAAATAAAAAAAGAGGGAAGGAGAGAGGAAAGAAAAATAATAGTTAAGAAAGAAAATAAAGTAGCTAATGTTCACAACAATAATAATCATAAACAGAACAATCATAACGAATTTGAATGGTTGGTTTTTGCAAAGTATAAGCCACCCAGTGCAGCAATAGGCTTTAATGCATTACTAGCTTGCAGCCATACGGGGGCGCCATTGTACAGAAGGACCTGAGGGGCTTAACATTGTAGTTGCTTCTTTGTGGAATAATAGTTAAACCTGCACCCTTCACAGGCAAATATGCATCCATTATCAATTCTCACACTGATAACCCTGCATCTATAGTTGCATCATTAATATTCTTCAGGTGTGAAACTATCCGCTTTAAAATAGTTATATAGCCTATAGCGTGTGTGTGTGTGTGTGTGTGTGTGTGTGTATGTGTGTAACAGGCTATAATGTTATAGTCTGCTGTAGTAGTTGTTTGAGAATGGTTCCAAAACCAACACAAAATAGTCCAACATGCTGAAAGATTTAAGGTAATTCATTTACATTCAGACCAACGTAAATCATAGAGTTGCAAAAGACATGCTGTCGTTCCAAAGGTGTATGGAAAGCTACTTGAGGATTCACTGGGGTGTTGGTCTGCAGCTGCCAAGGGTTTTTATTTTTTTCCAGAGGAAATCCATATACCTTACATTTGTCTTAATGAATTCTGCAAGCTAGCAATCTCCTCTGTTCCGGTGACTCATGCTGCTCTGTGGACCAAAGCTGCACAGGCTCCAGCCCTGACCTGGAACACTGTGTTCGTCTGTCTTTAGGCTTACATTACTCCTCTACCATAACGCCATGTTTTTGTCATATTAAAGACAACTGATCAATAATTCCAGTCTGCAGAGGAAATAATCTCTAACTCTATACTCATGGGATTCAAAGGTATTTGCATAGATATTAATATGGTTAAGTATGGTAAATCAGTCTAGAGTTTAATGCAGTACTGAATTACTATGTGCAAATTAATGAGACAAGTCCTACAAATTAATTCTTAGTTTCCAGAAGTACAATTTCTGACATGACTGAGAGTAGAGGAAGAGGCAGATTTTTCACTCATGGGCTCAATAGTGCAGGAATATTTTTCACTTCCTATTTCTCACAGGACACAGTCTGCATATTACAAAAATGTCAGCTGTTCTTAGAAACCCCCGATGAAAAAAATAACAGCTTCACTGTATTTATGAAATGAAGAACATATTTCAAAAGTTCAGCCAGTTCAGACGCAGGGTAATGGCACTGATAAATATTAAAGCCAGGGCAGTGTGATTCACTGTTTGTGGTTTGTGATGTTTTCACTTTGTCAGATTGAAGCTATGACAGAGAAGCAGACTTGAGGTTTCTACATGTCATCACTGGTTGACATGTGTAATCAAGGGGATGAACTGAAACAACAAAAGAAAGGTCAGACAGTCATTTCAGAAGCATGCCATTTTGAGCTACTCTCAGCACTGATACTGTTTGACTTTTCACATTACTCCAGGGCATTTTTTTTGTTTTTCAAAGGTGAGCCGGGGAGGCATAGAGTGTGTCACGTAGCTACAGTCAAAGATTCACATGTTGCCAATTCATGGCATGCTTATTGGGCGGCTGCACCACCAGGTTGTATGGTAACAGATTAAATTCCCACAAATTTATCAGCACATTGTCAGTAAAAAGAAAAAGGATGAGGTGCAAATACTTGTTGAAACGCAATGGGCTCAGCAAACAAAACATGCCGACGATGGGTCGTGTTTGCACTGCTTTGGGTAGACTCCTCCACAGCACTGAAAATATCAGCGCTGACGTTCCACAGTGCACAAACAACGTTACAAAATGTGCACTGTGTGAGACAAACTGCAGAACTCCAAGCCAGGGCCGATTTGAATTTGCGGCCACGGAGCGCACACAAGAGTGTAAAGAGCAAAAAAAGAAAAAAACACAGTAGAATTCTGGAGTTTGGTGGTGATGGTTATGACCTGGCTCGGTTTGTGTGTGCTGGATCGTGCAAACACTTTAATTTGGATGCAGCGAGGGTAAGTCAGTCAGTCAGTGTCCTTGCAAGACCTCTCCGCAGCTCCTTAACGGAGCTGACTCATAATCCCTACAGATGAACTGAACCAGTGATGGTAAACACCAGAACATTACATGGAAGTGCGGACACTGGTGGTCCAAGAATAACCGCAGCATTCTCTTTGTGCTTGCCCACATAACCACACATCTGATGCCAGACCAATCACAAACCAGTCCAACTCAGTATTCTGTGGTGTCTTTATCCTCCCCTCCAGTCGGTGAACCCGGTTAACAGGAAACATGTTTCATTAACTTTTTTTTTATCCTCTTAGATTCATACTCCAATTCTTTTTTTTTTGTTTTCACGTTCCTGTTTTGACAGTGGGAAATATTTTATGGATTTCATACAGATTTGGAGAGTGGTTTTGGTTGTTTTAGTAAATGGACACGAAACTCCACCCATATTTATGTAAGGAAGAAATTGGGCATGAGTCAAATATTGTACATGTTTGTGTAGTCCTGTCAAGGCCAAGGTTGCTTTGCCAGTATACACACAGCAGTCCAGACCTGTCTGTGGTAGTCTCTCCTAACACATCAACCCAGCTCCCTTCCCTTTCCCCCGTCTCTCTTCCCCTTTTTTCTCTGGACTGGCGCCACACCACAATTCAGCCTATCCAGAATATTGCTGGAACCCCTTAAACCCTCAAAGTAACACCAGGACATAAGAAACCAATGATTCACAAAAAATTGCGGAAGAGTCTCTGGGCCATAAAGTGGAAATGTACTTCTCCTTGGCTACGACTGATGAGAGCACACTTACCAAAGGACACGGCCTCACACATGACCAATTATGATCTGAGCGTGGCGTGGCTCCAGAGATCTGTCCGTCCACCACTTTTCTTCAGACTGAAATATTTCAGCAATTATGGGATGTTGCTGTCATGAGGTTTCTTGCAGATATCCACGGAGCCCATGAACTTGAAGACTTTTCACCATCTAATCAAAATTTCTTGCAAAGTTCTTGCACCCTTTAATGACTTAACTCCGCTGGCTTCAGTTTTCCTTCTATTTATTGCTGATTAGCAAATGTTCCTATGCTAACATGCACAGCTAAAATGGTGAGCACAGTAAACAAAGTTAGCAGCGTGACTGCCTACTGTCAGTCCTGCTCTGAATATTTTTTCACTGCAGTGTTTTCAGCTTCACCGACATGAGACAAATACAGTGCGATAAAAAAAAAACCTGTGAATGGAAGCTGTCCTCAAATCGGCTCCATTTCACCAAACAGAGATGTTTTTCTTCTTATGTCTGCTTGGTACGGAAAAATACTTTCCTTTCATTGATGAAAAGATATACAGCATTCAGAGATGAAATTACTTTCCAAATGGCCTCTGACTCACCATCTCTATTCCCAGTGCTCTGTTCTCTCACTCTCACTCTCACCCCCCACCACCCCTCCTTCTCCTCAGCCCCTCTCCACCTTCACTCGTCCTTGTGAGTGTTCTATCCATTGTAACTGTATACAGCACTTTGCACTTCAGACGGCAGACAAACCAGCTCAAGGACAACCACCCACTCTTGCGATGCTCATAAATAGACTATTTGTCCGGGCTTACCAATCACCTTACCCACTGAGCCTTGTGTGGGTGCTTATGGACATTGAGTAGCTTGCACCAAAATAGATCTCTGCCGCTGCGTGAGGGTGGATTTCGGGCCTGTAGCCTGCAGTGAGGGAAAAAAAACAAACATTGTTGTGCCTTTGAAAATTAACAATGGTGACTCACAAAAGTCTATCCCTTTTTAATGTGTGATTTCAACATCCGTTTGTGATCGGTATAAGCACACTAAAACAGGTGGTGTCACCTCCGCAGAGTTTCCCACAATGCAATGCTCTCCCCGACTGCGTGGGACAGGACCATCAGCACATTCCTGGAGAGCTGGATCCCCAGAAGCAACAATTCCTCCTTCCTCTCTTCCCTCCCTTCCTTCCTGCCGCCCTCGTGTCCTCTCCTTCGCTTCCGTGGATTGCATCACTCGTCTGCCTCCTGGCCTCCTCTGCTCGGACCCTTTAATCACATATGGCACACACACACACACACACACACACACACAGACGTAAATGTGTGCACACCACAGACACACACACACCCACTGTGGGCAGAAGGCAACCTCGTCAGTCCTCATACTGGTTTTGTGGCTTCAGTTGGAATTTTATGGTTGGTTTGAGCAGAGGATTCTGGAGGATTTCCAGCTGCCCTCCAAAGACTCCACTCCTCTCTCTCTCTTCCTCCCTCCTCTCTTTTTCTCCCTCCATCTCTTTGTTCCTTCCCTTCATCCCCCCTCCCGCCTCCCTGCTCTACCCGCTCGCCCTCAAGGTCAGAAATATCCTGTGGTTTAGGTCTGATCCCCTTGGATATGCCCTCGCTCGTTCTGTCTCTCTCTTCCTTTCTGTCTCGCTTGTGCACACTCAGACTCACACACAGACACACACACACACTTACTGTAAGCCCACTGCACTACTCTAAGCATTCCCATACAGGAAACACATGCTGTGATCAGCATAGGCGGGTCTCAGTGTCTTGCAATTGCACATGCTCCCTCCCAGAAAGGGTCAACAGGCTATCCGGACATGTAACATCATTTGGGAAAGAAAAAAAAAATCAGCACAGTCTGAGTT
Source organism: Decapterus maruadsi (assembly GCA_030347415.2). Taxonomy (NCBI): domain Eukaryota; kingdom Metazoa; phylum Chordata; class Actinopteri; order Carangiformes; family Carangidae; genus Decapterus; species Decapterus maruadsi. The sequence goes on along the minus strand of CM064891.1, from coordinate 5,973,545 downwards.
GGAGATGTAATCACTGTAGACTTTATCTATCTTCGATCCAAGTTGCAGAGACAGTAAATTAAAGAGACTGATCCTTCACTTCTTCCCATGGAGTCACAGTCAGTGGAGTGCAGTGGCTCCAGCCAGGTTAACCCTGTTCCTCTGGGTTCACCTATTCTCCCAGTTGTGTAACATGGCACGGATCCAGCACTTGTGCAATAACAGGAGCCTTGGCTGGCTGAAAGAACACCAGTTCAACCAGTCATCCTTTCATATCCTCGGGTTAATGGAGGAAAACAAAGTCTTGGCCAATTAAAGCCAGGATCCTGAGTGTCTCTCGTGTGAGCATCAGTCATAACAGAGATGTTGAGTTAAGATTTTCGACTGGAAAATTAGATCCATGAGCTACATGGAACAAAAGTAGTTTTCTTCCACTTCTGGGTAGTTTTCTTCATCTGAAATGAATTGTCTATGTTCTTGGGTGATATACACTATTCTCTGTACAGTACACCTCTCACCAAAATGCCCTACTTGTGTTGAATACATTACACCTCCTCATAAAATATTCACAACATTGCTCTTTTTAAGCTCATTTTGAAACTTGCATTGTTTACATTCATATAACTTTGCCAGCAGTGTTCTTCTTTCCTGTCTTTGCATTGCTGCATTTTGTTTTTACTTTGGAGTTTCTATTGCATCATCTGCAGGCTGGTGAGAACAAAAAGAGCAGGGGCCCGATCACATAAAACATTGCTCTAGTGGGCCTTTGAGAGGCCACAGGGCACCTTTAATGTCAGCCCTGGTAGCAGGACCTTCAGGCCCCAAAGGAACATGATCTCAATTTGCCCCAACCTCAAAACACATCTACTGTTTGTATCCATTTACAAACTTATCACTTTAATTGTCCATGTGCATAAAACTGACATAGAGACCTAGATAAAGACCTGGGATCTGTATAAAAATAACAGGCCTCATTGTGATTTCATGAACCATTAACAGCTCCCATAAAAAATAAAATAATTATTTAAAAAAATGTTTGTCACAGCAGAAAAGGGTGAACATGGAGCAGGCATTCTCTATATAATATATTATCTATTTTTTAACCACATGGGACCTCCCTAATTAACATTTGGTACCACTTTGCACATGCAAACCGGGCCAAGCCTCCAGGTGTGCACTCAGGAAATCCCGCTGGTATGCATCTAGCCGCAAGCTGCGTCGATCACTTGCGGGGACAGGAGCTTTGACAGGGAAAGCCGTGGCGCTGTTTCCAATTGACGCCCTAACAGGGACCGAAAAGGACTCTCCCAGTAAAATAAACCACAAATAGTTCTCGAGAAACACTGCACCCTGCTGCTCGGTTTCTGCTTGTTGACACAGCGGCTCAAGACAGATTGTTTTTCAAATATGCAACCAGTTGTCAAATATACAGTGTCATATTAACTTAGGAGTTGCCTCCCAAAGGTCTGTGTTTTTCATACTGCATTTGTACATTTTCTTTGGGTAGTCTCCCAGAAGTGGAGGAGACCACAGACATCAAAATACCTATGTGAAATGAAGCCCAACCATACTGCCGACCGCCCAAACCTGCATCATATATCTTGCCTGATGTAAAACAAGATGGCCCCGACGAATGTTTTTAATTATTCTCATCATGGCTTGTTAAATCTTTATAGTTTTCTCTTTCAATTATGCTGTACATTGTTTGATTCCTGCAGCTCGCAGTAAATCATTTCAAAGGTTGTGTTATCAAAGTAATTTGCGTCATAAGATAAAAAAAAAAAAAAATCACTCTCACACTGGGTGAGAAACTGAGGGAGGTACTGAAGCCTTGAAGTGAGATCTTGAACGCTGACCTTTCTCCTCTCTACTCTTTGTGGATAATCACAAAATCCTGATAATCCAAGGGAACACAGCTTCACTTTAAGAGCCACCATTTTCTCTCTGTATGAACCTCTGCTCTCGCTCCACATCCTTTTGAAAATGTCCAAAAATGGAGAGGAAAGAGGGAAAAGAGAAGAGGAGGGGGGGTCGGGGGGTAGATCTGACAGGCTGTTCCAGCGATGAGACCCATGACTGACACATTTTCTGTGGAACAAGACAAGTATGTGAGTGTGTGAGAGAGATAGACACAGGGAGTGAGAGGACGAGATAGAAATAATGCTTCTCTCTCTCACACACACAGTGAAATGTTAACGGATAGTGTCTCTCTCTATCAGCTGAGTGAACTCACGGGACTGAAGCTCCAGTTCACTAATTTCATTAAATCCCGGCTGGCTAGGAATTTTGCAGAGGCACAGGCATCTCAGCCGGCCTGCAATCTCTTTATACTCTGACTGTAAGCCTCGCTACAGACACCGATGTGTCACTTTTTCCATAATGAGCCCTCATTTGATCTGCTGCCATCGAAATGGCCTTCAGTCTGAGACAACTGTCACTGTTTATCCATATTATGAAGATAACAGGGCCATCTTCTGTGGTTTGGCGGTGTCAGATGAGTGGAGTGTGGAGGAGATTGTCAGAGGAGAGGAGAATGATTCATTGTGTTGCTCTATAATTGAATGATCCAGCATTCATCGTGGGCATGATGGTGAGATCATCTCCCACCATTAGACCTGGAGCCGGACTTCAGGACAGTAGTGTTGTTCACAGGCACTTAAAGGACCATATCAGTGGTTTTCCATGTCTTGGCCTATTAACTACAACTGGCAAATTCTTCACTTTACTGGCGACCATTTTCCAAAGAACGAAAGATTAATCTCCTCCCGTGCAGGCTGCCACTCGTTTCCATTTATTTCACTATGGTGTGAAAGTCATTTAGCAGCAACTTGAAACTTCCTTGGAACAGGTAATCAATCATAGGGAACATTTTCCTGTCCTTTTTTTTAACGTCAAATGGTTTTGCAGAAGTAAATGATCAAACTCTGGTTGCACCAAAGTGTCCATAAACCATGTGATTGCCTTAATAGAGTACTGGTTAGAGACAGGTTTCAACAAATGAAAATAAAGTAAATCCTCCATGATATAAAGAGGCAACTGAGTATTACGCTTTCACAAAGTCAGGCGTCTTATGAAAGACAGATGAAGAAGAAAATTGTCTAAATTGGTGTAACAAATATCCTGAAGTCTAGTCACTGAAAATATGGATCAAGCTTCATAAATGCTGGATGCCACAATACATCTAATGTAACACAATAGCCATTATTTATTAGTCCCTTTCTGCAGGGCAAGAACTGACGTCTTTCAACCTCCACGGCTCCAGCTCATAATGCATAGTCTCTGATATGAATTTAGTCTCAATCCAAAATACTGAAATACTGACGACATCAACAGGGTTGTTTTTTCAGACCTGGCTAAACTCTTCCAGAGCTGCAAAATAGATAGACTGAGCTTAAATAGGCCTGGTGAAGTGCTCTTTGAAGGCTAACTCATTATAATATTTTCTTTCTTTCTTTCTTTCTTTCTTTCTTTCTTTCTTTCTTTCTTTCTTTCTTTCTTTCTTTCTTTCTTTCTTTCTTTCTTTCTTTCTTTCTTTCTTTCTTTCCTTCCATTAAATTTAATATAAAGTCTGTATAATTGCTTGCCTTAATGATATAAACAAACCTTCAGCAGCACCAATGATCATTAATTAACTTAGACTTATATGCTGCCTTGGGTTAGTCTCTGAGTCTGAAGAGCTGCCAGTCATTTAAAATAAGTGATTGCAGGGTGCAATTATGATTTACATTGGACGTTTTTGTGAGTGTGTGCCTTCAGTGTAATCAATAATATTAATAGGAACCATAAAAAATTTCTCACAAGCAGAAATTTTGAGTGCTACGGTGTGACCTCTGTCAACATGGGAATCAGACTCACGACCTCAAGATCAAGAGTCACACATTGAACAGACAGAACTAATCTGACACATCTCTCTTGCTGAACACTGACATTGAGGAGCTGTCAACCTGTCTGTGTGCATTTGTGAGTGTGTGTATTTGTGTAGGCCTATGTGTGAAAGTGCATGAGTGAATGTCTGTGTGTTTATCTGTGTTGGACTTTGACAGTAAAGTATTGTAGGTCATAACCACCACACATCCTAAATGGTCCTAATAATCTGATTTAAAACACCTGTGTGTCAGCCCCTCCTGAGGTTGCCATGGTGATTTCACCTGTTTAGTCTGTCGAAATGTAGCCTACCCCTCAAACTGAGGTTGACAACTTAAACATCCTATCTGTTACGTGTGTGTATATGTGTGTGTGTCTGTGTGAGCACTGACTTAGCTATTTCATAGCTATATCCGTAAATCTATATATCTATATCTATGCTTGACTGCTACAGATTGACGCATTGTGCTGTCCTTTGCTTCACTTTGGATCATCACTGTAGTCATAATGGCAGCTGTGATTACACTTCATTAGTGGGACACAGCACTAAAGCAGTAGCAGACGTATTGTGGGGTTCACCTTGACCTGACAAGTTAGAGAAGAGGGTAATCTTTTTCACATTTGTCTAGTGGGTCTCACATCAGAGCACAGAAAAGCAATTTACCTTCTCAGCACCGCACAAAGTAAATACACAAACTGCAGTCATAACCTCGCCCGCCCCCCCTCCCCCCTCAGTCCCTCCCTCGCTGCTCTCTGTGTGCACGAGTGATAAAAGGCACGAGGACGGGGGGAAGACGACTTGCCTAGGTACACAGGTAGATGGACAAAGTGATCCACTTTGCCTCATTAGAGAAAAACGTTATGTTCCCGGCGATCTGGGCAGAGCTGGGTTGTCATGGAAACCAAGCAGCATTGTCGCAGACTGTTTCTGTGGGGTTCTTGTCTGTCTGTCTCTCCACATTTGTTCTTCATCAGGGACACTCAGATCACTGATATTCTACACCACGAGGGTATGAGTCATACACATCTTTTTTTTTTTTTTTTTGGTGCATCTGGAACAAAAGGGTTAGGGATAAAGTAATGCACATGCACACATACACAACTTGATATGCATATATAAACATATGCACATGTGCATGCATGCAAATAACTAGTATCATCTCTATCAAAGCTATTAAATCAGGCAGAGAGTGAAGATTTTGCTCTTGTGCCTTTGTCAGTACATGACAGATGTGCACCACACGGTGCAGTTCTCATTTCTGTGTGGCTATCTTCATGTCTTTCTGCCTTTGTGATCTGGACTGTTTCCCCTCATTATATATCAGGTAGATTATGTGCTTTAATCGCCCTCTAGTCTCACAGATCGGCTGATGTGCTCAGTGTGTTTCCTGCTTATCTAGGCCACCAGATGTCAAAATCTGGAAAGCCAGAACAGCATTCTCAGCAACCAGGCAGGCAGAGGAGATGACTGATGTGGAGGAGAATGCCAGACTTTGTAAGGAGGAGACAATCTGCAGAGGGGTTGCGAGAGGGGTAAGATGCATGTGTTTGCCCAAGGTGCTTCAGGTACACCAGGTGATTTTCATTTGCGTTAGAGATAGGGAGCACAGCGTAGTTAGACCAGGACACACACTCACACATGCACGTTTGTATGGCTGTCTTTGTGAGGACACTCACAAAGATGTATTCCCTATAGCCCCTTAACCATCCAAAACGAATGCCTAACCTTACCCATTACTCTTAACCTAAGTTGAACCTAAATTATAATCACCTACAGTAGTTATTATAAAATCTTAAACCTCAAATAGCCCATGGAAGAGGTCTGAGACAGTAAGGATTGGCCAAAATGTCCTCACTTTCCCGAAATGTCCTCACTCTGATGGTTTAAAACTCAAACTGGTCCTCACATGTATAGCTGTACAAGTACACATACACACACACAGACACACACAAACACACACACACCCTAAGGTGCACAGTAGAACAAAGTGATGAGTGACCAACTGTCTCATTGTTCACCTGCCATTGCCTCCAGCTGTTTCATCAAAGCCTTTCCACTGGCACTTCTTCATGTGGCTGCCCGATGCAAAACCTCACAAATTCACCTCAACATATGTACAACCTCGCACACACACACACATACACATACACACACATATACACATGTGTCTCTTAGCCATTTATCTCCTCTGCCAGCTTGATCTGGCCGCTTATCACTCCAATCTTTGGATGGACACGCACACACGCACATACACAGTTAACCTTGCTAGGACATAGCATTGGATTCCATTTACTGTGGATGCCCTAACCTCAAATCACACCTTACGTCTGACCTCAACCATGACCTCAGAAATGACATTTCACCTCATTAGTACCTCACTTTGGTCCCCATGAGGACTACTAGTCCTGGGCGAGGGCCGTGTTGTTGAAGGTCCCTAAGCAGTACCAAAATGCGTACACACACATGCACGCACTCTTTAAACTGGCATTAACTACATATGGCTTAAGTACATTTTACATTCCACATATGGATCTATAGAAGGAGGATAAAAAACATCTTCAAGATGTTTGATGTGGATCTGGAGAAACTCTTTAATCATTACAATCCCTCTACTGTGACATCCTCCCTCGGTTACTCCTCCTCACTTATAGATCATATGCTTTCAATGTTAATTATTCTCACAGAGTCCACATGCAGTGGTCTATGTTTTATCATGTAGTATTTATAACTCATTGAGTTATCGTTATAGAATTTACTGTAAAACTGCTGTGCGATAATTTATGTAAATTAGACCATTGTCAGAATAGTTTCAGCTTCTCAAAATCAAGACCACGTTCCTATTAAGTCCTGGTTTGTGTCACAAGGGGAATGCTGATTCTTTTGCTGCTGGGCTTTGCTTCATGGTTGCCTTGTGGAGGATAAACACGTTAGCTGGGATTTTTCAAGCTACTTTATTTGCCCCACTATATGCTGTTTAAAAAAAAAAAATCTTTAAACCTTTAACTGTATTAGTCTGGGGGGAACAGCAACCAAAACCTTAACCTGGTTTTTTTCCAGCTACATTTTTAGTCCTCTTGAATGAATATGGTGGGAGTCGTAACAACTTCTATTGTGCGTGCCTACAGCTGTGTGACCTTGAAAATAATGACCTTCCTCTACTTTGTAGTGCTGCTCTGATATAAATTCTATGTGTTTTCCATTAATCTTCAAGCCAATATGTCCTTAAAAGTGTTTAAATCACCTTGTGGTGAAACATAATAAATAGGGCTCTGAAATAAAAATGCCTCATGACCTTGACCCAATCGATGAAGGCTGCAGCGTTATGATGCACACAGAGTAGTGCCATCCTGCGACTGCCTCTTTCCAAAACCATCTGCATCCATCTTCCATTGCACTAAATGAACTAATGAGGTGTGAAACTGCCTGTTAAAGTCACTGATTGCGAAGCGTGGGGCCACTTCCATAACAGAACAGCGTGTAAGATGTAAAGGCGGCTATTTTGCAGCCAAGTGCAAATCAAACATGAGTTAACAAGTAAGTCAGAATCTTGTATGAATCTCACCGGAGTCTTGAGCTCAGCGGTGCATAGCTGATGAGTTTCCTGCCTAACTGCTTCCAACCAGCCAGCCAGCCAGCCTCCTGGCAACCCAGCCCCTGTATGACTCATCACACGGAGCATGTGATCCTTCTTTTAATGCACACACACACATGCGCGCGCGTGCATATGCACACACTCACACATGCAGTCATATTTCCCTGCCAGGGGCTTCCCTCCCCAACAGTGCATTACGTGCAGAAATCCCTGACAAACATACAGAAAAGGGAAGCCCTTTGTGTTTAAGTTTGTGTCTGTGTAAACATGTGTGCGTTTTCTATGTGCCACTACGTTTCAGAGGGTTTATATTAGTGACAGTGTGAATGGGAGTCTGTTGATTTTTCCTGCAGGGCCACCGTTTGATGAGGGATGAGTCATCCGGATGGAGACCCCGAGGAAGACTGGCAGGTTGGTGATTCACCCTGCAAAAAAAAAAGAAAAAAAGAAGTGTGTAGGAATGTGTGTGTATTTCTGATAACTATATATGAGCACACATTCAGTAATTCATTATACGCGCATGTGTATGCATATGCATATCTATGTATGAGCAGACATTAATGAGGGTGTACACAAACATATGTTATTGCTTGTGTGTGTATGTGTGTAGCTATATGTGTGTCCTATGGGTAGACAGCTTGCTTTGGGCTGTTTTTGTTTATCTTCCTGCAGAGTGGGGAGAGGTTGTATATGCATAATCAGAGAAACACCACAGGGGATTGTTGACTCCATTAATCCAGTACGCAGGAGAGCGTTCCTTATTCCACACCACACGCCCCCAAACTCACACTCTTATCAGCCCCGCTGAAACAATATTAATGGCATAATGCAATGTGGATGCAAGCATCTCCAGTTATGCACCAGATGTGACTGAAGCGATCTCATTATTTTCTTGTCAGATATGTGTCTATACCTTCAAGGCAGGAGAGCGTGACAAAATATATCAGAGGCTGAGAGGATCAAATTGATATTCTGGTGGCCCCAAATATGCATCTTTGTCTGTTATTCAAAAGTCTTTTTGTGTCTGCCGAGAAACAGACAAGATTTTTCTGATAGAGCTGGATTGTTAAATGATTCATTTTGATCGTGCAGGCGTTGCAACTTCCACAAAAACTGCAGCAGGGAAATTGGAGTGAGTGAGTTCTCAGCAAAGTTTGACAGATTTCTTCCGACGACTTATCAAACATCCAGACAAAACTGCGGCAACTCCATGCTTTGATTTAACGAGCAGCATTCGCCGAGAATCGTGTTAGGTCAATAAAAGCCCTCGCTTGTGCTGTGGACACGTCCTGTACATCGTGGCATCCACGGGGAGGAGCTCACAAAGCCTGTAATGAGCGATCAGCGGATGAATGCGGCTGTGGTTAAAGCAGTCAGAGTCTATCTCTTTACATTAAGATGATTGATCAGCAAGACGGGATGCTTGCCTGATGATGAGGCAGTTATCTGGAAGAGACAACAGCAAGATCATTAATCTTCCGTTGTGATGAGGAGGCAGCAGTCTGTGTGTGTGTGTGTCAGGATGCCCACGTGTGGCTTTTTGATAGGTGAAAGCAGTACAGTACTTGTTTGCTCACAGCAGTGCTGATGAGGATCTATCAAAAAAAAAGGGAACACTCTGTCTCTCTTGGTTTCTCTCTCTCACACATACACACACAAACACTGATTTCCTCTCCCAAGGGTCACCTTGAGCTGCACAAATTGGCTTTGGTTGGTTGAGGTCTCAGTGGTTGCAAATTAGTCAGGCGCTGCATCTCTTTGAAAGTCTGAACTCGGCTCACTCTCTCAACTGTCTCTCCAAGCATCATGCTCCCCGTCTTTTGTTCTCTCTCCAGCCCCTCCTCCATTTTTTTCTTCTGTTTTTGCAGCACTCTCCCCTGTTTTCTCTTTTTCTTACTAATCCCCCCTTTCTCTGTCCTCTCCTTTATCAAATGTGTATCTCTTACTCATTCTCACTTCAGCCTCACCCCCCTCACTCGCTCGCTCACTCACTTCTCCCTTCCTCTTTCACTGCTGATGAATGGAGTGGAAAGTTCTCCCACAGTATCACTGAACGCAGCTGCTGTGGCATTTCTTTACTCATTCATTCAGAAGGCTGTTAAATACAGTTCCGCTTTCTAACTGTTATTCTCCCTGTGCTGTTTACGTGAATGCATCACTTCAGCTTTACTTATCGTCGCGGTGAATGAGCTTGTTTGCTCGGCTGACGTGCAGGAACTTTTTTTTTTTTTTGAGGGGGGGGTTGCTTTCATTTAGGAAGAATGATACTGCTGTGTCACCAGAGTAGCTGAAACTATTAATTTCCCACAAGCGACATTGTCAGTGGGAACAAGGGGTTGTTTTGTTTTGTTGCGTGCATCCATATTCAAAATGGAGATCCAGAAGCCCGTGACAATCAGGTGTGTAAATAAAAAGTGCATCAATAAATTCTTCCCTGTGAATGACAATGAGTATTAATTACACTCTGAGAAAATGGCATGTAAACAGAGATTGTGCACGTTTGGATTTGGCATTTTGATTAGCAGCTAATGTTTACATCCTTGTCTTGTCAATGCAGCATTTTGTATTCTGCATGTGATCTGGACTTAGTGCATTTTATTGATTGTCTTTCACAGTACTCCGAGAGCTCCTCCAATCAGCATAATTACACTTAGTGGGTTAAGTTTGTCCCATCTCACTTGTGCTTAATCATTCCAAATCTACAATTACATTGGAGTTGTGTATATTACGCTTTGGCGTGGCACATTGCACAAACACACAACACTAAAGTAAAAATAGTGGAAATATTTAATTTACTGTAAAGTATCAATGGAAATATTTGAATTACATAAAGGGACACTTGGACACTTTTTTTTCTCTCTGAGTTCTCCCTACAGTTTTGGAGTGGATATTTTCACTGTCTAAAAACTTCCAAATAACCCTCCTCTGTTCATGTGCATTTGATTTCAATAGCTGACAAGAAGGCAATCCATGGATAATGTTTTATGATGTGTATATTTGTGTGGTCTTGTCTCTTACAAGAAATTATGGGTTATGGCGTGTGTTTGTGGCGTCCGTGTTTCTCAACACTGGGTCGGAGGCACTGATCTTGCAAGGTTGTTTTTCGACCAAGAGACGCTAGGTAGAAGGCAGAGAGCCTCCAATCTCCCTGTGACTAGTCATTTAACCATCACAATTACTCCAAAGCTGTTTGACAACAGTACAAATCTTGCATAGTTCCCCTTTAAGCTGACGGATGGTGGTAGTAGTGTGAATTCAAACTTGTCCAAACGTATTATTGATTTAAAACATAGCAAGATGATTAACAGTGTTAGATACAATGAAGTTCAATCAAATGTCAGACAACATATTCTGAACGTGACAGGAGGTTCTGATGGAGGGGTACTTGATCTGATGTGACAGAGGTTGGGAACCACTGCAGTACAATACGATCTCTCTTTGAATGTGTGTGTATACAGTATGGCAGTCTGAGAACATACTAGAAAGCAAGAGCAACAGACTGAAGCAGTGGCCGCTTTGATCAAAACCAATTGAGTCCTCATCTTTTGTCTTGCCACTGGCTGCGTTGGCATGGAAACCCCGGCAGAGAGGGGAACACTGTGGTCGATCAGCAAATGGGTCACATGGAGAGGAAAACAAGCACACACACACACACACACACACACACAAAAAGTTATGAGGCAACCCCCTTTAGCATCAAGTGCAGTGTTACAATGTAAAGAAACCCCTGACCTATTTCACCACCAGGCAAGAGAATGAGCCCCTTTCTTTTGCACAACATGCTCATGTTGCAATACTGTACAGTTAAAGTATAAGCCATTAACCATATGTTTCACTTTCTATGTGCAACACTCTTTGCACCATTGCACCGTTCATTTCACTTTCCTTTTAAACATTCATTTTAAGTAATTCATTATTGATACCCTAGATGGCTGTTGGTTTGGAGGATGGAAAAGACATTTGGAAGGCAGATGCAAAAGTGTCTGGAGGAGCATTTGTAAAATTAACATTCTCCTCCAAAGCAGCCTCAGCTTCCTGACGGCGATGCCGAGACAGACGGCAGGAAGAAGGCTACAGGGAGGCACCGGCCTCTCTGTGATCGCCTCCTGCTTGAGGAGAGCCCTGCATGGTGACTCATAGCTGCTTACAGGGAATACTCGCTGCAGACAAAGGCTGGGGAAGAAAGGAGAGGGAAGAGAAGAGAGGAGAAGAGAAGAGAAGAGAAGAGAAGAGAAGAGAAGAGAAGAGAAGAGAGAGGTCATGGGGGATTACTCTGACACTCATTCTCATGTTTGACTGGTTGCCCTCCTGACCAATTCATAGCCTGAGACAGTGTGTACTTGGCTCCTAAACCACTTGTGTTTATGGTCCACAAACCAGTCAAAAGATTTAGTGTAACAGGAGTTATGTGTGTCTTGGTCCACAGCCACATCTTGGTGACCTTGTAAAAGTATCTGCAGGGCAACGTGATGCAATAAGAGATCATGTTTACTGCAGCGAGATCTGTGGCGGCAAACACAAAGTTTGCAGCAGAAAAGAACTCCTCTGTCTGACAACCTTTTGCAATTAGTAGTAAATAGTGATGTAAAGAGATATAAAGATTGTACACACGCAGACACACATGCAGACACTCCCACATTTCAGTGTGTCTGGCTGGCTGGCTGGCTCTCCTACTTGGTTTAGGGCTGGCATTCAGTTACATCATTCTTCAGAGAACGGAAGCTCAGATTACAGGAAAGGCAAACACAGGCCTCTGGGGTCTGCATGAGTGTGTGTGTCTGTCTGTGTGCGTGTGAGCCTGTGTGTGTATGTGTGTGCAATTGCTCTCCCTGTATGCTCTTCTTATATAACCAATCAGAATGCCCGGCACGTTTCTCTCTATGGATGCAGTTTCGTTTGGGTTCAGATTTCATCATTCAATCTGACACATAGTTTCAGGGCTGTTTGTATAGTTGAGATTTTGGGTGATGTGTTTGTCTCTGAGCAACACACTTGTGCGCGTCTTGCTGAGATATTCCTTGTGCTAAAGTACACTTAATTAATTGATTGAACCCTCCAAAAGCAGCTTTGCTCGTCCATTAAAATGCAATCTGGTAATATTAAATGTACTATAAATGTAATATCTCCATGTGTAATACAAATTCACACATTGCAGCTCCAGCATGGGGGCAATACTGAAGCTAAATGAGCCAGCAGTTTACGAGCTCTGGTTCTGCTGGAATTTAAAAAAAAAAAAGTACTTCTTGAGCGAAGAGGTCATTTGAGGTCTTTGCATTTTATCTCACAAGCTGAGCCTCCACTGATTTTTTTTTTTTTACTGCAAAAACGCTCTGCATAATCTCAGCTGCAAGGCAACATATTAGTGCTGTATTTCTCTTCTCCCCGAGTAGGTAGATAATATTTCCAAGCATTAGAGCAGTTAACCACGCAAAAAGGGCTGCATAATTACCATGGAGACGTACAGTAGCTGAGAGCGTCATCGGCAGGGCAGGTTGAACAGCAGATAAAGTAGAAGTTGGGACACGCTGCTGCACAGTTCAGGGAGCATCCCCTCCCTCGTCCCTGCCACTGAGCGTGTGAGTTAAATTAGTGCTGTATAATTAACAAGACCAAATGGGCTCGCAGATGTTCCAAAGTCAATTGAACATCAATAACTCCAGCTGAGGCCAGTGACCATCTCTTGCTTCATCTCTAAATCTCTCCTAAACCCTTCTGCCCTCTTTCTCGCTTTCTCTATCACTCTCTTTGTCTATAAGTCAACCCCCCCACCCCACGTTTCAAACTTGGGAGCTGAGATGGATTTCACAGTCTGTTTGAAGCTGCTTTTCAGCAGCTTGGATGGATGGGTACAGTGCGTTTCTGTATGCCACTGCTGACGCGGCCATCCCTCTCTCTCAGCATCTCCGGATCTGGCGAGCTGTCACATATGTCTGCAGCGCTCTGCTCCGTGCCACTCACAGCTTTCGCGTACTGATCACAGTGATTTGAGCCAGCCCATGTTGATAATGTGTGTTACACTTTCTGCAGCATATGGGGGAGAGTGCCACCCCTGCGCCCTTCACATAACGCCACGTAAGTAGGCATGCACCGCTCCTCTTTTTTAGGCTCACACTTTGAGTAATATTTTTCACACGGGATCGAGCATCACTATACCAGCCAGAAAACAAGGCCTGTGTCCAGCTAATGGAAATCTGCTGTGGATTATTGTGCAGCCTACTCAGTCATTTCAGCAAAAACCTATTTTCTCCCTCATCCCACAGAGTACCAGCTATGGAGTTAGTTGTTTTTTTGTCCAGGCTTTGAAATATCTGTCTGCTTACTCATATCCCTGCATGACTATAACAGTATGCAGGCTTTTCCCTGCATACTGCACATGAACTGTTTCTGTGTGTCCTTATACCTCAATATCACAATCATTCATTTATCTGGTAGAACTAACAAAATACAGCATATTCACACAGCATGTGAATATTACAGAGATTTAACCCTCCTGTTGTCCTCCTGGGTCAGGGAAGGAAAGACGAAGGGAAGAAGGAAGGAAGAAAGGATAGCAGGCAGGAAGGACAAAGGGAGAGATGAGAGGAAAGAAGGAAGGTAAGATAGATAAGTCAATTGGGCCAAAAAGGAAGACATAGGAAGGAAAGAAATATAGAGGGAAGGAACAGAATGGGTCGATTAGATCAAAAGAGGAAGGAAGAAAGTCAGGATGAAGGAAACGAAGGAAGGGAAAAAGGAAAGAAAGAAGGGAAGGAACAGATTAGGTCAAGGATGGAAGCAGAAGGAAGGAAGGAAGGGAACAGATTGGGTCAATCTGACACAGAATGACACCAGGAGGGTTAATATTCTACACTGAAGGTCCAGAGCTTTTGGTTCAGTAATACAAAGCTACACTGCAGCTTGCAACTAAGCACAAAGACTGGAAACAGAGCTGATCAGCTGATTATGGTTCTATCCATGCACAGTGAAGAAATTTAACCGACCAGCACATCACTTAGCAAGTTTCTTTTCTTGTTTATTAATGTGAAAACCATTAGTTAGCTAAAGAAACTGAGGTAAGAAAACAGTTTCTTGAGGTTTATATGTGCTGATAAGTGGATTTTAGTTCCTTGTGTGAGAGTAGAAAAGGATTGAAAAGTTTGTGGCGAGTGCTGGCTCTGTTTTGGTCTCAGGTTAGGGAGGGATTTTCATCATTCTCTCCTCGCACCTGTGGTAAATAATTCTGGAGATTAAGGTGTTTTATAACAGATTCGCTCAAGGTCAAGGACATTACACGGGGGAGTGCTTCTGAAAAAGTGTGATTCCACTGATGTTCTCAAATGCTTTCAATGCTGTGAGCGTACAGTATTGAAACGTGACACCTCACAGTCCAAAAAAAGAGACATTGTCCTAATAAAAGTCTGCACTTGCATCCAACACATTGATATGCTGACTGGATTTTTTTTTTTTTTGCCCAAACTAGGCCAACACCCCACATGACTTCAAAGGCTGGGAGACAAAAAAAAACACACACATTGTAGTTTTTCCTCAGCATGGATTCACAGAGCATTACAATCTTTAAAAAAATTTGGCTAGAACAGCAAGTTCTGCTGTTAATTAGTTCAAGAAATAGTGCACTTCTGCCCCAAGGCTTTATTAACAGAGACTCCGATTGAGCTATATGATTAATCTGTGCTGTGGTGAAAAAAAAAAAGAAAAAGATTTTGAAGTAAAAGTGTACAGGATACTGCACATGCTTAACTGTTCTGTAAGACACAAGCTCACTGAAGTCTGAAGGCTATTTCATAGGCGGGCAGGAGAGGAATCCCCCCTCCACCCCCCTTTAGTGAGCGCAGATTGAATTCACCCCCGCCTGGAGAGGAACGTCTCTCCCTCTGCGTTTCTTTGCTATCTGGCGTCTCCTTCACTTACTTTCTATAATGCAATTCAGCAAGGTGACAATAATGTGGCCCTCATGCAAAACCCGCCGGCCATATGCAAAACACAGTCACTCAGCTGAGGGAGAAGACAGGGCTGATAAGATGGCAGTGATGAAGGAGAGCACGCTAATGGCCAGAGGTTGATACTGAGGACTCTAATTTCAATTCGGTAACTCTTTCATAAATCACATGCAGAGATAGTTATCAACCTTCCACTGCGGATGTTAGCCCTCCTTGTCATTTTTTCCGGTAGATAACTGGCTCCATGAATGTGCCAACTGATGTCTTTTATTTTTTGCTTCCCTCTTGAATTATGCTCTTTTTTTTTTGTAGTTGTGCTCACTCTCTGACTCTATTAGCCTTCCTCTCTGCATTTCAGTCTTTCTAACTGTGGCAGCGGCATGACTCATGCACACACCGATAGGCCGACTGACTGTTCTGTGCCACTCTGTTCTCGCTTTTCCACGAAACATCACAAGTATCATGAATTTTCTCCCCGCCCCAACTCAGACAGAGGAGAGATGATAAAAGCTGAGCATAATAGAGGGGAGGTGAGGGTAGACTGACAGAGTCGTGGAGACACACCGAGAAAGACACTGATAAACTTTTGACTTTTAGCTCTTGAATGAATAATCTGCCACGAGAGAGAGGCAGACAGAATAAGAGAACGTAGGAGGAAAAAGAAGCCCCCTTTTCTCCTTCAGGAGAGCTGTGATGTGGTGCGTGAGCTGAGGTGAGTCGATGGCAGCGAGCGGCTCTCTTAGCAACAACAAGATGGTGTTCAACCAAGCAACAAAGCACAGTCAAGGCAAGAATGACCCAGGGATGATCCTGCTGGCTGTGGAGCATCTCGCCTGTGATAACAACACAAAACTCCATTGCAGACAGACACACAAACGGATCAACAACTGAGTCAGATTTGGAAGAACAACTACTGAAAGTTTTACAAGCTTCTAGCTTTTCCTTAAAAGATGGGATGTGAGATCTGCAAACAAAAGGATGGTTTGCTTTAAAGGGATAATTCAACATTTTGGCAAATTGGCCGATTGCCATAATCCCTAAGAAGCTCAACAGTTCTATATCATGCAGTGATTTCGAGGATGGCGGGAAGTAAAACAACCTTTCTGTGCAAAGTTGCCGTGACCCGGATTCGAACCGGGGTTGCTGCGGCCACAACGCAAAGTACTAACCACTATACGATCACGGC
Source organism: Decapterus maruadsi (assembly GCA_030347415.2). Taxonomy (NCBI): domain Eukaryota; kingdom Metazoa; phylum Chordata; class Actinopteri; order Carangiformes; family Carangidae; genus Decapterus; species Decapterus maruadsi. The sequence continues at coordinate 5,956,986 of CM064891.1, read as the reverse complement.
GACTGGGGTTAGCCAATGTTTGAAGACCCAACATATTTACCAGCTCCTGACTTCTGTTTTTGAGTGTTTCAAAAAATAATATCCTAAGTTTTATGTTCATGTCACATTGGTCGCATCCACAACTATGCCACTTACTTTTGTCTCTGTGTTCTGATTTACATCATGAAGAGTTAGAGCTTTCTATTTGATTAAGTTATGGACAGAGAGGTGATATTTAAAGGTTAAACCGAGCTAGCCAGGAGTCGAACCTAGAATCTTCTGATCCGTAGTCAGACGCGTTATCCATTGCGCCACTAGCCCTCTGTCAAACAGGTTGCTGGATCACCTGAGTTGTCACAGAATAGAGGACCAACAGTTGTGGTGTCTGGGACAGTAAAAGAACCTGTCTGTGCAAAGGTGCCGTGACCCGGATTCGAACCGGGGTTGCTGCGGCCACAACGCAGAGTACTAACCACTATACGATCACGGCAACTGGGGTTAGCCAATGTTTGAAGACCCAGCATATTTACCAGCTCCTGACTTCTGTTTTTCAGCATTTCACAAACTCGAGTCATATCCTGAATATCACGTTGATTCCTGTGGCCACAACTTTGCCACTTACTTTTGCCTTTAATTTACATTGTGAAGGGGTAGGGATTTGGTTATAGACAGACATGTGACCAGTTAAAGGACAAACCGAGCTAGCCAGGAGTCGAACCTAGAATCTCCTGATCCGTAGTCAGACGCGTTATCCATTGCGCCACTAGCCCTCTGTGAATGTACATGCTGGATCACCAGTGTTGTCAGAGCATAGAGGGTCAACAGTTGTGTATTATGCAGTGATCTCGCCGCCAGCAGTGATGTGCAGGCAGCACCCACCTTTATCGTCACCATTTACACTGATATAGAAATGTATTAGCAAACAGGACATGGAGCAACATTCAGCTGGAGCAGTGTTTCTGGCTATCAGTACAATATTTACTCCCTTTTAACTCTTTGCTCTCCACCGACTCCCAGTAGAAATATCACTCCACTGTGTTCACAGACTGGTTGCTCTAACTTTGTCTCCTTGTGCTCTCACGCACAAGTTTAGTTGTATGTGATTTGCATTTTGAGTTCATGTTTCTATGTTTGCTTGTTCTGTCTACTGCAATGGACTTTTTACTTTTGTTTTTCCTGCTTACTGAGGTGAGAGTTCCTTTATAAACCTTTAAATCTCACCTGCACAACCTGTTTATTGTATTCTAATTATTTACTTTGCTTGTTTAAAATATTGTGCAAATAGATTTTTTTGTGATGGGCAGGTTAAAATGGACTTTTTACTGAAAATAGCTGCCAGCTCCAACTGAAACTGTTCATTACTGTTAATGTAAAAGCAACATTATTCAAATCGATCTAATCATTTTTGGAATTTTTAAAGCATAATTCACAAATAATAATAAAATGTAGGTTAATCCAATCCAAAGACCAGTATACTGAAGTGATCTCTTGTCAGTATCATTAAAATGTTAAGTAATTACAAATCCTGCCCATAGTCGGTACAGGAAGGGTCACACTGCCAACAACACAATTTGCCCTTTATGCAGTCTTGCATTGAAACACAGATAACAGCAGCTTCTGAATTATCTGTGGAAATTGGTGTTTCACTGACTGATCGTACAGTGAAAGAGACATTGTATGAAGTCTCAACAGCACAAAAATATAAGAGAACATGAAAAGAAGCCTGATAAATGTTGGCAGCACAATCTTCAGTCAGATGAAACCCAAATAAATTAGTTTAGATCAGATGGAGTCCAGCATGTTCGTGCATGAACCAGGCCAGGACAACCACAGTGACTGTACAGTGCCCACACTGTGAAACATGGAGGCAGGAGTGTGTTGATATTGATCTGCATGAATGCAAAAGATGTGTGTTTACAGATGGTACAATGACTGCAGGTTTGTACCCAAACACTCAATGACACGAGCTTGGCATGACAGCATGGCAGTGACTCCAAACACACCGCAAAAATCTGTACTCAGACAAATTAAAAAATAAAGTCTGTAAAGAACAAAAAAAGTGGAAACTATGACCTGGCCAAGTTTGTCATCTGACTTGAATCCAATAGAAAATCTTTGGACTATTTTTAAGCAGAAGGTAGAGCAACAAAGCCCCTGCAGCAAAGAGCAGCTGAGAAGAATCATCTGTGAAGAAGCAGAACATCTCTCCACAGATTTGTGCAAGACTGGTATCATCCATGCCCAGGAGGTTCAGACCCACCATCAAAAATAAAGGCAGACATACAGAATATTAAAACAGTCTTCACTAATGACTTCAACTAGAAAACTTCTTCCTTCTTCTATTTCTTTTAGCCGGGTTTGTAATTTGGGTTTGTATTCATTTGAACTTTTAATAATGCACACAGGGTGTACACACATACTTATGTTGCACATCAAAACATACACGCACACTATAATATACCATATTTCACCCACTGCATCACATAAGCAAATTATGAGGTTTAATTTTAATCGGTTTTCAGCCTCTGATCCGGAGTATGATGTACAACCAGTGAGTTTGCCATCATGCCATCTGTGCCAGTGGATCATTTCTCAGTGTCAAATGATGTAAATCTATGTAAAGTGTACACAAACTACCCTGGAGTGGTGCACATACACGTTCGCACGTTTTACCGCTCTAAAGAAAGAGAAGACAGCCGGTGGTTCCCTGTAAATTGAAGCAGAAGTATGTGTAAGGTTTGTGTTTGCAAATACACAACAAGACAAAAATAAGGAGGAGGAGCGATGAAGTGAGTGATATATAAAATGTTAGGGGTTTTTTTTCTTTGAGAGAGATGAACATTTTGTACAACACTGTCACTTGTTGGCTATTGGCCACTCTTTACTGCAATGCAGTATATCACCACTGCAACAGTTTTGAGGAATCAAACATTTACTTTTCTGTCTCTGTGATAAATATTGGAGGCAGAGGAACGGAGACTCAGAAGATTTAAAACTGTCGCCCTCGTGCTTCAGAAGATGTTTAAGGGGTGAATTATTCACTGAGGCATCCTGATTAAAAAGTGATTAATCAGTCCATCCGAGCTGGCCCAAATGGAAACACAATCTTCAAACACTGCAGAGAGGCATTAAGGTTGGTTGGAATATATGACGACAATCTCATTACAGAGGCCAACAGCATGTAATCTCCCTCTTTTTTTCCCCCTTCCTCTCTGTCTGCATGTTTCACTCTCTTGTTCTCTCATTCTTGTTCCTTCAAATATGCAAAGGAGGTATTTCCTTCCGTGCTGTAATGAGCACGAAATATGCAAAGCAGATCAAAAGTTGGAATTTAATAACTTTCATATTCACAACAAATTAGGGTTTTATTGAGGTATCTCCTCCCCCTAGTGCAACACATTTATGAGTTCACTCATGTTTAATTGCCGAGCCTCAGAGCTGACCTTGAAACAATGAATTTATACAAAAGCCACAATTTTCGGCACAATTGCACCCTCCCAGTGAAAGGCTGGATTATAAAACAAGGGAATGGAGAGGTCAGACATGAGCAGGTTCTTATTTTTGTCATTCTGGTGATGGTGGTTAAGAACGACACTGACTGTGTTCTTCTTCCTGAACTGATATAACCTCGACTATCTGCGCTGCAGGAGGTCTAATGTCTGCAACTGTATTAGTCTCTGAAAGCCACGTTTATTAAACCAGGCCTGCAGAGACACACACACGAACACAAATACGCACATACAAAGATGCTGCCGGCTCTACTTTCTATTTGCGTGACAGTGTGTGCTTTAGAGCTGTTTCTGCATGAATGTGTGGGTATATGTGAGCCAGCGTGCACATGTACATGCATGTGTGCCTGACTCATGTCAATGAATTCTCATCAGGTCATTATGACAGGCACACATGATGTACTCCCATGATAATTTTCCATGCCACACGTGGGCCCTCTGGGGTAATGCATTAGCTTTAACTCATAAACTATATTGCTAATAAGTCAGGAGCCATGGCGATCGCTCTCCAGAGAGTGTCTGTGGTTTGAAGCATCTGAGTGTGACTCACTAATGACAAGAACAAACACACCGTGAAAAAGTTAAGTATTTAAAGTGTTGCCACTATAAATGTTCATCCTCGCATGACCCAGAGGACGACCCCTAATAGCCGGTAACGCTGTGGTTATGAAGATAATTGCCCTGGTTTATTTATGCAAAAAAAAAAGAGGAAGAGGTGGTGTTTACAGCCAGAGTGTTGTGCATTGTTGTGGGGCTGAAAACAAAAACACAAACCGGAGGCTAGCTAGCATTTTAATTTTACACCCATGAGCCACACTCTGCACTCCACATCCAATCGCATGCCCTCATCGCAAACACCCACATGAGCTCATGCGGGGCAGATCGTCCCAACTTCCGTGGGATTGAATTAGCAGAGAGGAATCAGTTTAACCTTCGTTTTTTTCTCCCTCTCTCTCTCTCTCCTCAGAAGTACTGAGCAGCAGTTCATATCTCGCCTCTGCCTGTGAGTCGGAAGAATGGCTTCCAAGAAAAGAACCAATTCCCATCCAAGCGTTAAAGCCGTCCTAAAAACTGAGAGAGCCGACTCCTAGTAGCGATGCACTCGGAGAGAGGGAGAAAGGAGATGATAATTAGTGTGTCTGTTAGCAGGAGCGCCCCACCGCTCCCACCGCCGTCAGGTAACAATCTCACACACATGTTAAAGATTCGCATGAAGCTTCGGTCTGATCTTTGTGTCACTGTGGCAGCAGGGCCGTTGTATAGGGGGGAAAGGTGATGATAATTCTAGGGGCCCAGCACCCACAGAAAAACCCAGTAGTCGAATCTTTGAATGGCTAGTACTACTCATAGTAATGCTGCGTTAGCATCAAAACAAAGTAGGCTAAATAAAAAATGATAATAAATATGTAGTCTGAAAAAAAGTGGAAAAGTTTGGAGGTAGGGTCCCACTTTAGTATTCTTTCAGGGGGCCCAGAATTCCTAGCAACGGCCCTGTGTGGTAGTAATTTGTTGCTGAAGGTTGCAGATCCTGCCGTACGCACACCCTGTGCATTCTCCTTTGAACCTATGGGTCATCCTCACTTTCTTATCACTTGGAGTGAATCTCGTCATGTGCCTCGTATATCCATCTTTTTTTCTGAAGCTGGAGCGCAGCTTGGCATCTATAGCGCCTGGAGTGAAGTCAGCCCTCATCAGCAACAATCAAGGTGAGGTCCCTCTCCCCAGGCAAAGCCGAGCCACCAGCCACATGTTTCTCACTCACCGCCCTGCCTTGCATCATGTTCTGATCATAGCCACAACAAGAGACATAACATTGGAAAGACAGCAGGCTGCAGCGCTCGGGGCTGAGGCAAAAACTGCAAAACTTTACATCAGAATTATTTCTGAAAGACTGGGTGTGTCTGAAATTGCTGAAAAGTATCAGAAGGAATGTGTGAGACTTAGTTAAGTTTAAACTTTTGTGATTTCCTCTCTCTTGCTGTAGTGTTTTCCTTAATGGCCTGCAAAATTATTGATTGCTACTGTTCTACCAAGCAGCTACATCATGAGTCTGTCTGCTCAGCCTGTATCCAGCTGTGATGAATGGAAGTGCTCTGGTTCTCCCCCATCAGAAGACATGCTTTCCTGTTGTCCTGTCCATTAATGCATTATAAATGAGCCCACTAGGATCTTCAGAGAGACACGTGAGACACCACAGACCATTGCTTCCTGTTTTCCAGTAAGGAGCACCCAATACCGCATGACCAGGTCAGCAGGAAACCACGTGACACAGCAGGCCAGAACCACCAGACCAGAGTCTGTCTGCAGACTTAAAGAACAATAAGTCCACACAATGCACAGTCATTAAACCGAAACGCGCTAACTATATATTTTGACTGCTCTCCATGCTGTGTTGTGACTGAGGTCTCAGAAAACAATTTGACAATTTAATTTAATGCTTCAACGGCATCCATCATCACCACAGATCATTCCGTATGCAGCGTTTCTGCCCTATTAGACAATCAGTGACACAGTGCAGCCGGAGCATGAATGAAATTTTCATACGCAGCCCATCATCTGACTTGCAAAAGAGGTCTCATGTGATTGGAAGACATGTCCACTGCTGGAGAGACACGGCGTAATAATGGCTGCATCATTCGGTCCTCAGAGCCGTATCAGAGGATGCTTTCTCCAGGTATTACACCGCAAAGGAAAAATCCCACCCTTTTCATCTATGGCAAAGTTACAGTGGTACCACGTTTGATGTCTGAGCCAAGAACTCTCGGCTAAAGCACCGCTGCGCTTTGAAGCCGCTTGTTGTGCAGACGCAGTCGAGAATTCATTCAGTGTTCTGATAGTTACGGTGTGTCACGTGGTGGGGCTTAAGCAAAGCTGAAGCTCCGTAAAGGTGGGAATAAAGATTTCTCTTTCTAAACCCCCCCCCCAACACTGTGCTGTGTGCCACCATATGCTCTCTGATCTTGCACCCTGCCCAATGCTCACGTCAGCCCTCCAGCTATCTCCTACATACATGGAGCAATAAATAGAGCACACGCGACATTTGGGGAAGGCTGGAAGAAAGAATAGATAGATCGTGCTGTGATCCACTTAGGTTGGTAAAGCCCCAGAGCAAGCACAGTGGTAATATGAACGGCAGCAGACATGCTACACACACCACAACCACACGCACACACATAAAGACACACCTGCGCACACTCAACACACACGCAAAGTTGCACTGGGAGAGTGGGAGCCACAGTGGAAAGTCTGAGTCATGAGCACTCCTTTGCCATTTTGAACCTAAATCATTGTGGCACTGAGTCACTACAGGGCTTCCTGTGTGTTCGTCTGCGCGTCTGCATGTGTGAGCGCGGACAAACCCATTCTACAGTCTGCTCTCTGCATATTTAAAGTGCTGTGCGGTTTTATTTTTGTATGCATGTACAGTCTAATCTCATTTGCAGTCTTTTCCCCTCGTTTCCAGAGTGAACTCGGGGATTTTACTGGCACATGCAATATAAATATATATGATCTATGCATATGTATTTCCAGCACGTGTTCACTTCACGTATAGGCCTACAGTAACATCAAGATCAGGAGGAAACCCCTTTTATGAGAGCAGTGGAAACTACACACAATGTATCCTGTGCTGCTGAAGTGCCTGTGGTGCAATGAAGAGAAGAGAAGAGAAGAGAAGAGAAGAGAAGAGAAGAGAAGAGAAGAGAAGAGAAGAGAAGAGAAGAGAAGAGAAGAGAAACCAACCTGTACTCTTAAGCGTAGACTTCAGCCCAAACACGTGTCTGGTGGGCAGCTTGTCTTACAGATCAACGGTGTAGGCAGTCAAGGATGCTGCAAATAGCAACACAGAGGGGGATTTTTATTTCTCTTTCATTACTGTCTTACACATCTTACTCTTGCTCACCTTTCACGTCTTGAAAACCTTCTTGCCTCGCCTGCATCCCACCTTCACTCTTACTTAAATTATCTTAACAGCACACTTCGGTCCTAGAACTCCAATGCTTTTTCTGATAGCACATAATAGGGTTGACATGTCAACATGACTCTGGTCAGCAATCACACATTTTCCATAGAGATAATAAGGGCTTTTAACATTCCTGTGGCACCAACGAGATTGCGCGGAGGCACATGCACGCACGCATACACATAATGCAGAATCAAGAGGACATGCAGAGGGCATATTGACCTGTAGCAGCCCTGAGATGTTGTTTGCGGTTGCAGAGGCTTGATAAGCAAGAAGCCTACACGAAAATGAAGGTGATAGAGCATTATACATTGTTTCTCCTGCCTCCTAGTCATGATCTGCTTCAATCGATGCTATCACACGACGCTTGGCAGCCAGCTAGCAGTCATGGTAACGTGCTTCTCACAGAATTTAAAGATAGCATTTACAGAGCAGTCACCACCCAGATATATTGCAGTTCATGGAGATTAGAGAAAGGCACTGTTGGACTGTGTGCATGCTGCAGGAATGGAAATGTTGGACCGAAACAGTGTATTATTCACATTGTGGCCATTCTCAGTCATTTTCAGCAATCATAGAGGATTGCACTAACACCAAACACCCTTCTGAGACCACGGGGAGATTTTTTTTTCTCTCAGCATCACAGTTGCCAGTTGTTGATCAGAAGTCATCTCAGCCTGAGCTGTGGCCTGAATTGATGCGAAAATCTGTAGGAGTGATTATGAGACAGGAAAGTGGGAGGCTTTGAAACTGAAACCAGCCCAAATGGAATCAGATGCATGTTCAGCCAACCGCCATCAGCCTACTGCTGGCTGCCTAAAAGCTTCTGACCTTTGAGAATTAGACGGATATGGAAATTGTTGCTTAACTAGTTTTGAACAAACATACGGCCTCGCATGAGTGTGCACATGAAAACACACGCGCGCGCGGGTTCTCGGCTCTGCGCGTTGACGGTGCAGAAATGATCTGAAAACGTGTTGCCTTGCACATGTGGTAGCACTGATTGTTTATTCAGTTTCAATAGCGAGCGAATGGTGGAGGTTGCACCTTATTATTTGTTTTCTTAAAGGCCTGATCCACCAGAGAGAGCAGGTAGTAAGCAAGCATTTTGACTCTGCTCCACTTGAGGCAGTCAGACCAGGAGGAATGAAGCGGCTGGCTGCCTCAGATGACTCATCCCCATTGATGAGCTTAACAGCCATCAATTCCACTCTGGGGAGTAGGGCCCAGCACTCTCCCCCACCCACTGCACTTCTGCTTGGGCTAGGCTTCCTCTACACTCCCCCTCTCCCAGCAGAAGGCCTGGAGCTTAAATTAGAGCTCTGGCAGTGGGCCATGAGAGAGAGAGAGAGAGAGGGGAGCAGTGAGCAGGCAGCAGCCATTCATTCCTCTGGAAGCCTGAGTCAGATTCATTGTAACACAGAGACAAGGCCGGGGGCTGGCTCAGAGTGGGCCTGTTAGTTTTTTCCACAATGGAGAGGAGCTGGTCTTCATCTGCAGAAATGTTCCATCACAGTTTGAGAAAAAACTGCGGTGAAGATGCAACTCAGCACAAATTACAGATTAGCTGCCGGCCTGCCCACATGACATCTGCTCCTGTTTCACGAGACTTTGGAGCTTGTAATAGTCGGAATTATGAAATGTACCGTTAACACGGTGTGTACTGGGTCATCTAGAAGTGACGTCAGCAGGCAACGCTTGATTTGATGCTGGATGTACGCACATTAGCTCCTGTTTTCCTTTGGCCTTCCAACTCAACAGTAGCAGTTTGGTCACGTGTGGCCTCTGTTTTGTTCATGTATGATAAAACAGTATGCAACTGGCTAAGGTTGATGTGGAACTTGCACAGCTAGCACTTGTGAAATCTCAGCACTGGAGTGGACGTTGATGCCTGTCCCCTTTTTCCAAGCTCTCCAACCTACCTCGACCCAGGCACAAGGACCACAGACTGTTACATGCTTCATCTTGGTCATCCTTACAGATACTTTGAAAAAACATATAATAAAAGCACATTTGAGACTTTGTTTCATTTATTGGTGTTTTTTGTACATTTAAACATCAATAAATGGAATCATCATAAACATTTACACAAAACACAGGCACCCTTCCACCTGTATACTCTTTGCTTAAATACTAAATAGAGGCCAGAATGCCCAAGGGCAATCAAAAGCAAGATAGACATATTACATTTATGAGTTAAAAATAATTAGCAGTTCCCTTACAGTGTCAACTTAACCTTACACAATGTTTCTTTATTGCAGTCTGAAAATCTGTCCTCAAGTAACTCACCATTAGCTGTTATATGTGTAGAACTAATAGGTGTTTTGTTTCTCACTTGTTCCTATACAGTATGTGTTAATAAAGTGTTATCAGACAGTAGCACAATGCACCTGTTTCTAAATGATGTAAATCTGACCAATGTACTGGAAGTGCCGTCAGTTACTCATTCATTATTGCTAATAGATCTGAAAGCATACACAGATGATGACACTGTTCATGTGTTGCATCACTGGCTGCTGCTATCCTAAATATGTCATCAGCCTGGCAACATTACCCACAATCCATGGATTAAAAATGTAATGAAAAGAAGTTCTAGGGGGTCAGGGTTTCACAGCAGCAGCACACATCTTGTACTTTGATCTTGCTGAAATCGATACAAAGTGAAAGACTTATTACACCGACATCTGTGGACCATTGTTGTATAATATTCGATATTTTCTTTCAATCCAGGCCCTTTTGTTTTCTGCACCTCCAAAGTGTGATGTTATCACTGTCTGAGGAGATTGCTTTTTGGTTCGCTCCCTCATTTCTTTGGCAGTTATTACATCTGAAGTCAGAGAGGTCACCTCAACATATTGCACAGGTTGTAGAAAGCCATCTGTCAGATTTCATATAATGCACTGGCGCGCTGGCACTGGCGGCACATTTCTGAGCAATAATACGCCGTATCCAAACTACATCCCCAAAGTAATTTACACCGCAACATTGCTGACAGGCTGACAATATGCGCCGTATAGCTGTGCCACATCTGATGCGGGATTGCACCACAATAAGACACATTTCAGCGAATAATATTAGAAACCAGAGGTGTTGGTCCATGTCTGTATAGGCTTGTGCTGCTTTTGAAGAAAAGTCAAATACATGAGCCTCTCACTGCTCTAATCACCATCCAAGTATCATGATCATTATAATTCTCTGTTGGAGCAGCAGTGTAGTTGTGGACTCACTGTCATGATCCTTATTAACATTCTTTGTCAATGTTAATGATCAAACATGGATATCTCCCGGGGTACTTGTGGGATTAGATGAAAGAAAAACACTCTAAATGTGCTAAGTAATTTTTTTTAAAATCACATTTTCTTGAGCAGGGATGGACATTTTGTCCAAATGTGGCTCATCACAGCTGAATTAATTCAGGCCAAACAATGGATCATCAGCACAGCTAGTGGTGATGTCAGCGGCCACGGAGGGATGTGACTACAACATCTGTTTAGTCTGATGGAGAGCACTGTGAAGGAAATGTCTTTCCCTTCTTTCCTAGAGTACACACACACACACATGCACAGCAACTTTGTAAAATCAACCAGATGACTGTATCCACACGGGGAAACTAGTTGGCTGAACTACACAATTTCCAGTGTTTTCGTTCCTCATAGAATACACTTCATTATATTACAACACAGATAAAAATATGCTGCCTGCATTTTTATTAGTGATTGTTTTTAATCATGTTACAACGGTTGCTCTCATTTGCAGGCCATTCTTCAGCAGGAAATGGGGAGAATTTTTTTTCCAAGGCTGCAATAATTACATCATGCTTGTGTTATTTGCATCTGTGCGCGCTTGTGTGTGTGTTTTTGTGTCGCATGTGAACATATGTGTGTGACATGAAAGGGAGGAAGTGTAATTAGATCTGAGGGAAAATTCAATTATATAAAAATGGAAGTGTATCTGTGTGAATTAGTGGGTAAATAACATAGTGGTGAGTCCACTGCATCCTGAACACATCACCTTTCCTGACTTTGTTTTCATGAACACTTTGTTCATTGTTAACAGAACACACTCATAATGAGGGCATGATGGGGACATGAGACGCTGGAAAACAAAGGAACCTGGTGGGAAAGTGGGTAAAACTTTAATTTACCTACACACAAGCCCTCCCCCCCACTCACACATGCACACAAACACACACCTGTGAGGTCAGCATTAAGGCAAAGCTTGTAGCAGTCAGCAGAAACAGACAGCTAAGGTGCTACACTGAGAAACTAGCAGCTGAGCTGTTCTCATCCTCAGCCTTATCTCTTGATCTGTGCTCCACTTGCAGAGGTGCTGCAGAAGGGGTTGTCCTGTTCAGACGACAGAGAGACAGAGAGAGAAAAAAACCACCAGATACAATCGCTGAGATGATATCTGAAAAGTATGCTCTGATGCTCCACCCACCTACACCCCCTGTCCCTTTATGATAAACCTCATTAGAGACTTATCTAAAATCAGAGTTAAAATGAGTTGCAGGGCCTTCCTAGCAGACAGAAAAGGTTAGGGTAATGGATATCTGAGCCTTCATCAGAGGGCTTTCCAGAGCCTTTTGAGCACAGCGACATGGCAACCCTTCTCATTATCCATTTCTATGTAAGTCATCATTTTCAAAAAAAAAAAATACCAAGAGAGGGGTAGGGAGAAAAAGGAGCTGAGAGCGTAAGCATTCCTCCGCGCTGGACTTCGGCGAATGCTGTGGTAGCACACTGCAGTTGGAGCATTTGAGCTGTAATGATATGCTAAACACATTGACCCATGCCCAGTGCTGATTGCCACAGGCATTGGTTTGTTTGACATGCCAGCCTCCGTTAGCCAGATATGGTAGAAACAGATCATTACTGTCACAGCTAATGCTGTTAATGTTGCTTACTGTGACGGTAATCGCAGGTCCTTCGCTCCTCCCTTTCTCCTTCTGCCTGCATCCACCCTCTTTGTTTGTCTCGGTTCGGGCTCGAGGCTATTTTGCCTGAAGCGAAGGCCTTTTGAGACGACAGTCAATTATTATCTTAATAGCTGCGACGTGGTGAATACATGCCATATTCGAAAGGGGTGCAGCAGAACAGCCCTCACAAGATTCTCTGCAACTGCTCCAGAAGGCAGGCATTCCCTCTGCGCCTCTCATCTAACTATTCATATTTTTTTTAACTAAACGCATGCATGCTCTTATCTGATATCTGCTGCCCTCAATCTTGCATGACCTAGATTCTCATTTTTCAACAATGACTTCCCCTTACAGATTTCACAGCACAATAGGAGACTTCTGCCAGTTTGATTTCTCTTAAAGGCAATGTCTAGAGTAAACAGGGAGAGAGCCTTGTTTGTTTGAACTGATTGTCATGCAGCAGTTATCCCCGCTGTCTTCAACAAGGGGTTGTTTGACACCCACAGTATAATGAGTGATTGCACAGAAGTAGGATTTCAAAGCAGCTATGTGTGTGTGTGTGTGTGCGTGCGTGCGTGTGTGTTCCTGCACCTGCCAGCGGCTGGTAGGTACAAACACAGAGACAAGGCTTGTCACATGAGACACAGCAGCACCACAGGCAGGAAGTTGAGCTCAAGTGATGAAGTGCAGCAGCAGAGTGATGCGCTCGCCAGCACTTCATCAGCGTCTACTTTAGCAGCTTTAACCCCACCTCAGAGTCTGCTGCTCTCGCACGCTGCGCGCCACACCAACCGTCTGATTGTTCTGCACAATAATAGCATAAAATAATCGCGCAATATTCTCCTCAAATTGAATAGTGCACAAAGCTGCTGCCTCACCCAAATGGATTTCACTTTTTTTATGGATTTCAGTTTGAATGTCGTGTAGTCTAAAAGCTGTTCGGAAAAGGCTGTTCCGGCCCATCAAGGAAAAAAACATGGCAAAAACGTTGTTGCATAGAAAATGAATATGGCATAATGAAGCTGTAATTCACTTGAGATGATGGAAGTGGCAGTAAGCCGACCATAATCATACTATGATGGTCTGTGACTACATTATGATGCATGGTATACAGCAAAAGGAAAGTGAATCATGACTCCTTGCCATAATTTTCCTTTCTAAGCAGGCATGAAACATACCTTTTGGCACAAAATGGCTCATAAAGTGAGCAGAGTGTTCTATCCCAGGAGATTAGAGCATGGGGTCCCTTCTGTGTATCTCACTGTATGTGTGTGTGTGTGTGCGAGTGTGCATGCGTGTGTTTGTGTTGATGTTTGCGGCCCTGTACAATATTCCCTGGGGGATGGAGACAGGTTGCCATGGCAGCAGCTTGAATGTTGCGTGTATTGCAGTGATGTGTGCGTGTAAGCCTGTGTATATGTGTGCTCTCATGTAGAGGCCAGACAAGGACAGTGTGCTCTCGTCATTTTGTAGCTCATCATACGTCCTCTGAATCACTGCTAAAAGACCAGTTTCATGTGACCTTGGACAGCGTGAATATCACTTCAGTGTGACCAAAATACACTTAGTTACGAAAGCTGCCTGCATAGTTACAGACATTGCATTTTATTGACTGCGGACTGCTTTCATCCGTAGCACCATTCATGATTTCGCTTGAAAATAACACTTGTAACTTGTTCCACTTTGTCCTCCACTGAGCACGCCACGAATAACAGGTGCTTGCAGCCTCTTGGTAGATCTGAGGTGTCACTGTGCAGGGTTGCAGGATATTTGGACAAGCTGGTCCTCACATACCTATGTTATTTTTTGCAATGACCCGTATGACATCACCTCATTTTCATATCTGAGAAGGTCTCTTGGATTTCTATTTTCTGCATGATGTAAAACTATCACACAGATTTCTATTTCAGAAATCCCAAATAAACAAACTCTATGATGTTCAATTCATGCATCAACCTCTGGCCTTAGGTTTTAATAACTGTTTCATCATGCTCCCACAAATATAACCAGCCCAGGAAAAGCTTGCTTTTTTCTTTTCTTTTTTTTATGAACCAACTGGTCCATTTTAAAGGGCCAGGTCTCTATTTCTTTGCAGGGTCTTCTTATCTTAAATTATACTGAAAGTGTTTTATAGAATACAAGCCAGGTTCATTTTAAATGAACATTCTTAACAGTACTGGATAATCAGGTTTGTACAGATGTTTGCAGGGTTGCTGTCAGTAGTTGTTGCTCCTGAAATATGACATTTACACTGCAAAACAAGGTCACACCAACCTTGAGCTTGGGGCTAAAAATTATAGCCTATGTAACATACAAACAATATAAAACCATTAGTTATTATGATAATTATCATTGCTTTAAATGTTTTAGTGGGGATGTGATTGAAATACTACCACACAAACTTGCAGTTTTACAGATTACCACAATTTGCCACACAGTGAAGCCGGGGCCTTTGGGCTCCCTGACGGTCTTGGGGCCTCATGCAGGGTAATCGCGCACTTTGCCTGGTTGGTAATCCAGCCTTGCTCAAGAGGAACCTCACAATAAGCCTCTTGGCGTTTTGGCTCTGTCTGCACATCTGGTCTTACTGCATGATTCTTTCCTTGGATTTCGGACTGTTTTCCTTTTTCTTTAGTTCACATCTTTGTAAACTGCAATTCACCTAAGCTGCTGGTCTTTGGACTGTGTGAGCAAACCCACATAAGAATACAGCGAAGGAATCAAACTTGACACAAAGCCACCGTCTTTGCTCTGAGGCTGCAGTGATAACCACTGAGCCTCTGGGTGTTTGTTTGTACTTTTCCCAGTATTAAAGATCTTCACCTACAGTTGTTCTCTAACCCTTCTGACCACAGCACCAGAATATCAACTATCCACAGCTTTTCAATCACTGTCAGAAAGCATGATGGAAGCTACGTTGCGTGCAAAAAATAATCCAGATTATTATTTGTTGAACCAAATAACATCATTTTTATGAGGCATGGCATTATGCTGTAATACTACATACTGAGAGTGCTTCCCCAACTGTACTGGCTCTCCTGCCGTGACTCCCTCTCCCTGTAAACAGCAGGACTAGAAAAGTTGCGACTGACTCATCAGCAGCAAATGCAGCATAATGTTGGTGTCTTCACCTTGCGTCACCAAAATGTCAAGCATTCAGGAATTTTAATAAATCTGCCTGGTCTGCTTTAAGCGGTTCCACGGTGTAGCAGGTGTAGCGGTGCCAGGAAATATTTTGTACACAGGGAAGACGATGTCAGCTGTCAGAGTGAGCAGGAAGAAAAGGCAAATCACAGGAGCTCCGGTTTGGCGTTTGCACGGCTTTTCTTTCATTTTCCTGGCAGTTATGACATGTCGTGCTCGATGCCTCCGTGTGCCCATTACTTGAAAAAATACAGACTGCATATTTAACATAATGAATAAAAAATATTATTTGCTTTTAAACAGTCAGCATTTCATCTTGACGACATTTACATTCACTTTATAGCCATCTGAACCTATAAATGGTTGCATAAATGAGAGATAGAGAAGGCGGTGAAATGCATTTTTGCTTTGCGGCTGAGCCGTTTGGAAAGCTTAAGCTGCTAAAGCTGAGTGATTTCACTTCTGCGGATCTAATGTATGACTATTATTAACCTCTCCACTTATGAGTGAGTGAGTCACCCTGTCCAGTGACAGAGCTGCCACAAGTCCTCACTCAGCTGTCTGACTTCATGAAGGAGAGATCCAAGCCAGTGACGCCAATCCTGTCTCCCCCTCGAGCCAAGATCCTTCCTCTCCACACAGAGGAGGTCTCATCTGCGTGACCTGCCACTCAAAGCCACTCATTCTTCCTGTTGCCACAGAGAGGAAAAGGGGGGAAAAAATGTCTCACTCAGAAAAAACTCTCTAGTACATCCTGAATTTGTCGGTACGGGGGCATTTTGATTTGTCTAATGTAGCAGCGCATAAACTGTTGGTCAGAAGCCAGCAGGTTGCATTAAGGTCAGCGGAAGTGCCAGGGTTTATTTGATCTGCTCAGCTGTCCCCATGGGTTCACCCGGATGCTGACTGGACACTTTTTTGTGCAATGTGTTCATTAATTTGTACCGTGTATGACAGTGAAGTTACTAAATACCGTGAAGGGGGTCAAGGCTGCCCTGATCCACTGCATTGTAGAGTATGGAGCACTTTTAGCCTTTGTCTGTTTGCTGTCCTGACCCACTTTGATGGGCCTGCATTTGTCTTTATTGGGCAAATGGCAGTTTTTATAAGCACATTACGTACAAGTTCCTTTGACATCCAGTCCTCTATATGGATGACACATGTGTTGTGATGTGCACAATAAAACATAATGTATCTTCACTGTCTCAGGTTCTGACAAGATCATGCATCCATCAGACTGAAAACTGGTGCTTTTGAACCTCTTAAAGGAACAGTTCACCAAAAAATGAAACTAAGTCATTATTGACTCACTCTCATGCTGATGAATACTCTGGAGTAGTTTTCCTCAAAGTGCATCTGGAGACCCAGGAGGGGGGTTCGTAGTTGATTGAAATCCTTATATGAGAGTAGCGCCCAACATAAAAAAGTCCATAAAACGCTGCAATCCAAGGCACACTCTCACGTTCACGCAATGAAAGCTAACCTAGGTAAATTCAATACAGGACTGTTTAAAAATGTCCTAAATGACTCCGTTTCAGGTGAACTCTGGACTATTATGCCTTCAGGACACTTGGATTGCGGCGGATGAGCTGTAAGGAGGAAGATTACAAGATTTTTGTGTAGTTTTATGGACCTTTTTGTGTCTGGCCCTATTGACTCTCATAAGGATTTCGTTGGACTATGAACTGGAATATTCATCAGCATGAGGGTGGGTCAATAATGACTGAATTTCATTTTTTGGTGAACTATTCCTTTAATATATTGAAAATAATAGTATGCATTTTCACAATTATCTCATGTGTCATTATACACAGGAAGATCTGATTATATACTGATATTGTAAAATCTGATTACTAGAGAAAAATAGGAAGAAATGTGAGTGTCATCGTATCATCAACGCAACACTATCCACCCCAATCCCTGCTCTCTCTTCACTTTTCATCCCTGCCCTGGAATCAGTGGTGCTCTCCCTCACTCTCTTGTTTGAAAACAGGCCTCAGGTCCCACAGCGCTATGGAGGGCAGAATGTGGCACATGTACCCATCCCCAAAAATAACTTGTTTTTTCTCCCTCTCTCACTTGAAATTGAAGGGTATTGCAGCTGTTGCCCTGGACCCACACACATGTTCACCATGGGTCGTGAAAAGAATGAGCATCATGGGAATCTGTGTAACTCTCGACAGTAAATATAAAAATAAACCTATAAGGAATCCATGGGAGCAGGGTGTGCAGTCAAAACAAAACTAAGAATACCCCCTGGTATCAACTTGATGTCAGCACTTTCATTATGACTCAAAGTTTATGTCATGTTTGCTTTTGTTGAGCATGTCTGCGTTACTGGTGTGATTTGTTGCCCTTTACTCCCACGTGTCTCTGTTCAATTCTGTATTAATCATGTTGTTCCTCTGCACGACTCTCCAGCTGGCAGCTCACAACCTGACACAAAGTATTTTCATTCTTTTCCAAAGGCGACGTTGGGGAGGAACAGCACTTTCTATTACTTTGATTCTCCTTCCCCTCCTTTCTCTTCCACTCTCTCCGCCGCTCATCAGATTCTGCCTGCCTGCCTTTCCGTCCTACGTCCTCCTGCCTCGCTCTCTCCCTCACATCATCTCCTCTCACGCTCGCTGAATGATCTCATTCCTCCTGTGCCGCTTGCATCTATCTTCTCGCATGTGACTGAATTTGTCTGTGGAAGTTACCCGCAGGGTGTGGATGTGACAGCGCCGATCCTTGCTGGTGTCAACATGAGCTTGGCTTGCTGCGTTGCTATGTGACAGCTGGATATTGGTTATTTTCTGAATGTACAATGCAAGGAAAACGACTCTCACTTGACTCGGTTTCATGATTCATTCTAATAAACTTCATTTGATTGCAACCGCTATGGAAAACACATGAATTCCCCTGGTGGCTCCAAACCCTGAGGCCTTTGTGTAATGTCAACACTACAGGAAACTGACCTTAGATCATTTTCTACAGGGCAACACAGGCTATTAGTAAGTTGGTGAGTAATATCAGCCGGGGATTCAGAGATGCTCACCCGTCCTCATTGACCTCTACAGTCTTCCATGGGACACATCCTCTTGGCACACACACATACACACACAGAGTCATAAGCTCTCGCTGGAAGGCACTGCTGGGGCAGCCTGCCGTTACTCCTCGGCATGTAGGCGTGTCTGTAGAGCTGATGAACCTCAATGGATTTTCTCGAGTGCTGCTCTTCACTGCGAATGAGTCACACAGCGTATCAGGGAATGGGGGCAAAAGGAGTCTTTGGGGATTATTATTCTGATTCATGCACAGCTGTGGTTTAGGCTTAACAGAATCCCTATTTGGAGTCAGAGCGATGGGCAAATGCAGGGATGTGGTGGCATAAAACAGAAACAGGAAACGCGCTATGGGAGCTGTGCATCACTGTATTTATGCAGGCTGTGTTAACCTGTGACTTTACCAACATGTGTTGTTCTCAGCTGCATGAGTGAAAACAAAAAAGCAAAGCTGAGGAATGTTCAAGCGCTATAACAAAGACTGAAGTGGGTGACTCACATAGATTATATCACAGAACACAGAAACATACATATACATAGGCTGGAGGACTGGGATATAAAAGCCTGTGGGTGCAGCCACATTCTGCAACTGTGAACCACTATTTCTGAGATGAGAGGCCTCTGTGTGAAAAATGCATTTCCATGTTGTGGGGGTTTGTTCAGGCAGGCGGCGAGAAACGAAGATTTTGAGTATTGTACGTACGTGCGTGCGTGTGTGTGTAGCTATGCATGTGTGCACCGCTACTGCCTGCAAGCAGGGGAATAAAGGTTAAATCGAACACTTCTGTCAGTGTCTTGCATCCAGCTGCAAGCATTCCTCCCACCGCCCCGGATTCCTACAAGGAATTGCACAATCCTGCTGTCACACCCCCCAGTAATCTAGGAAGAACAATGAATAATGAACCTCTTCCATCCTTCGTTTTGTAATATATTACGGGGGCACAACTCTTCCTGCAAGACAGGAATTCATTACAAGAGCACACAGCCATGTGTCATCTCTCAAACGAATCCCCTGGTCTTTGTCTTCAACCTTGGCACAAAAATCTGGAATATAATCCCTTATTATACAAAATTAATACCTTCATTTTACATGTCAAACTAGAAATTTCCTCAAACACAAGGCTCCACCACTGATTCTTTTGCCATCCATGCTCCTACACTTTCTTGTGTGTGTTTTCTTATTTTAACTATTCATTATGCTTTATAACAATGCAGGTTTTTGTTGTGTTCTTGCTTACAGAACAGAGAGCTTGAAGAGCGGCACTGAGTCACACGGGTGTCATGTTATGTTTTCTCACCGACTGCTGCATTTACAGTCTGTTTATAATCAAACATAATGGCTGCTTTGGTGTTTTTCATTTAGATGACACCATAATGGTATTGATGAGAAAAAAAAATCATACAACCGCATGGTAGGGGAGGGGAGGGATCCCCCCCTCGCTTTCTCTTGAATGATATTTCAGGAGGAAACACATTTGTAACACAGCACGTACAGTAGTTAGACTCTCACTCCCACTCCCACTCCCCCTCCCCTCCCCTCCCGTCCCCATCCAATTTACCAGCATGCGATGCATTCAGATTCCTGGGGGGTGTATCCACCACACTACACGGTTCTCACATGACCGCACCGGCATATGATTAGAACTCCGCGTCGGAAGCCAATGGGGTTTCGATGTGGGAGTGACGTCAGGGGGGCGGATCGGTATGCTCGTGTGTGCGTGTGTGCGTGCGTGCGTGTGTGTGAGAGAGAGAGAGCGCGCGCGTGCGTCGTGGTGGTGGCTGCGCGCGTGCCCAGCTGTAGAAACCCCCCTCTCCCCCCTCCCCTCCCCTCCGCCAGGCAGGCAGGCAGGCAGGCAGGCAGCTCCGTCACTCTGTACAGGCGCAGTGAGTGCAGTGTGTGCAGCTCGGCTGGCCTCCCCCTCCGCACTGAATGGACTAGATTTCCCCCGGCCACGTAAGAAGCACAGCGGCACCACGGGAGAGAGAGGATGTCCTGCTGAATCAAGGGATAGGGCCTGGGAAAGTCGGCCGGCCGTCCCTTCCTTCCTTTACAGCACCTTACAAAACAGCAGCGATAACACTCTCAACACACAGACGACACTTTTTTTTTCTTCCATTAGACCGGACCAAGACACAGAGAGGACGTCGACTCCCGCACACAAAGAGCTACAGCAGTTTCTCTTTTTTTTCCGGATGGGGTCTTTTCCTTCTGTGGTAGATGACAACCACCGTGCATGGATATGATCCCGGGGAACAAGGCCGAGCACTGATCTGGTACTAGTTAGCAAAGGAAGCTAACTAGTTAGCTCTGCACCTGCTAGCCATCATTCGTCTGTTATATTTCGGCATGAAAATTCAGCCGCTGTAATTATCTTTTGCAAAACTTGCTTTATGTTTATTTTTTGCGAGTGCTTTCCTTCTTCCCCCCTCTGTGCCTGCAAGCTATCTTTCTTTAACAAATTGTTTCCGTTTTATGAAACGTGCCATACCATTAACCGGCGAGATAAGCTAGCAAATAAAGCTGCGGTTTAACTTGAGCAGCCTTCATTCATTGTAAGAGCTGACTTTTGCTCGCCTTTGTTGCATTTTTTTTTGTGCGCAGCTGCCTACGTTAATGAAATTGCAGCAGGTCCGTGCAGAGGGGCTCGACTCGGCTCGGAGCAGTGATTGTGTTACTTGTGCCTGGCCTTATCTTCTGAATGGAAAACAAAGTGGGGCAAATGAACAGTTGAAGAGCAAAGAGAAAATCCACAGACCCCCTTTTTTTGTATGAAAAGCAACGAGCCAGCTTTGCCTGTTGATAGTCTGCCAGGCTGCAGCTGAATCTATTCATCTTTTTATTTTTTGTTTGCCTTTTTACTTCATTACTGAAGTATCAGTCGATTTGACATTGCACTGAGTTTACAACAAAGTGGTCCCCTTATCCGAGGAGGAGGAGAAGAACAAGGAGGAGGAAGCCCCCCCACCCCCACGATACTGTGGAGTTATCGCACTTATTCCTCATGAACATACAGAGGTCAAATCCAATTAACATTTCACGTTATGGGAGATCGCGGCACAAATCGCACGATTTCGAAGAGCTGTCTTGCTTAAGGACTACAGAGTCACACCAGAGCTTCAGTCCCAACCTCGGGTCCCCCAGCCCGCCGGAGACCCCGGACTCCTCGCACTGTATCTCCCGCATCGGGGACTACCTTTTGTTGGAGCCACTGGAGGGAGATCACGTATTCAGAGCCGCCCACCTGCACAGCGGGGAAGAGCTCGTATGTAAGGTTAGTAAGCAGTGTGGTGGTGGAGCCGGCCTACCTCAGCCATCCCAAAAATAGCAGCTCAGAACAAAAAGCATCTAGTGCTCTTTACAAGCTTTGCATTGCACTTGCATTTCCATGTAAATGACTGGCCCCATTCCAATATATATACATCAAACATATTGAACATACTACACAGAGAAGCCCGTATTCGGTGTGTATGTGTTTGCTATTGCAGCAAGTCCCCCCCCCCCTCCCCTCTCCACTTTTGAATAATTGTTTGAATTGTAAATAGAGAGCTGGCAGAGCAGCCTAATGGAAAAAGTGAATGGGGCGAGCTGCGTGGTTTGGATTGCATGATGTAACGTTGACAAAGGAGTGAGTAACCACGCACACACTCCTCTTAGTGCTGTTCTAGCTTACCCGTGGCTTCTCTCTTTCATAGCTCAATACTGTAACCATATTAATGCAGCCTTGGTTATTTTCCATTTGGTGCATAAGCCTTGCAATATTGCACCTTTACCAACATATATTATTAACTGTGACCTTTTAAAGAGCAGTTGCATGAAGAGAGAAGCGCACAAGGTTGGAGAACTTTACAAGTGCAGCCAGCTGCTGTGACAGTGAACCCCAGCACTGACCTCTCCAACCATAAAAAAAAAAAATACACCACCACTATTCCCATAAGGTTGCTCTCAACCTTAGGAGCAAATGGCTTGATAGATTGAGACGATATTCACACGCCACGTTGGACTCATAAGCCAGGACATATCCAATAATCTGTACCTTTTGACTTGAGATAATGTTTCGTCATGGCAATAACAAATTAATGGCCTTTGGCACATCCTGTGAGTGTGAGCTAACTGCTGTTTGACCTCATCTGCTTTGCACTGGTCTCAGTACAGCACCGATCAATCCCCCTTTTGCAGGATTGATCATTCCTGCCAAGCTGGAAGCCCAGGTCACAACGTAAGACCTGGAGAGCTGTGGGGTGTATTTGTATTGACTGCAAACAGAGGACCCCCCCCCCCCACACACCCTCTCTTCCTCACCTGAACTGGTTGTACTGAAAATCAATTGGGGAGGGGAGAGAGAGAGGGGGGGGTTACTATGGAAACAAAAGGACAGTGCAACCACCGGGCTGCAGTACAAAACTGTGCACCAACGCGATGCTTTCACTTTGCCTCGGTGTAACCTCGGCTCCTCTGCCAAGAGATTAAACACACGTCTGGTGTCACGAGAATGAATGTGGTGGTTGCTCATATTTTGGTTACATTTTGCTTAATTAAAGGGCAATTTGAAGCTCTTTCAGTCACATTTAATTGTGTGTCTCCGCGGTGGGAAAGGGAGAGAAAAAAAAACTGTTTTGCAGATGTTCTCATCCTAAGATCTTGACACCAAAACAACATAATGAGACGCTTGCGCTCATAAGTCACTCAGATAAGACAAAAAATATCTAACTGGCAAAGGATGCAGACTGTAGGCATAAACCTCTCCCTCTCTTGTGATTGCAGGTTTTTGACATCGGCCGATACCAGGAGTCACTGGCGGCCTACTTTGCCCTGGGCCAGCACCAGCATATTAACCAAATCCTAGAGATCCTGCTTGGCGAGACGCGAGCCTACGTGTTCTTCGAGAGGAGCTATGGCGACATGCACTCTTTTGTCCGCACCTGCAAGAAGTTGCGGGAGGACGAAGCTGCCAGACTCTTCTATCAGATAGCCTCGGCTGTGGCACATTGCCACGACAACGGACTGGTCCTCCGTGACCTCAAACTGAGGAAGTTTGTCTTCAAGAATGAGGACAGGTGAGTTCTGCTACCTTTACTGTGACATTGTGTTTTTCACTCTTTTCACTGTTTTTGTTTCTACACCTGAACTGTAGATGTCGTATGTGATATCCGTGTCATATCTCGGCTTACACGGAGCCGTAGTGTAAACCGAGACAATACAGCACTGCCATGCTTCTCCTATGTTATGCAGAGAACAGGAAACATAAGACCCTTGTGTCTCCCTCAGTTATTTTTGTGCACATGGTTCAGTAGTTGGGTTTATGATGCGTTCATATGGCATATGGAGTCACACTTGGAGGGGATCACCTCAGGTAAATTGAATCATTGTATACTTATTTAACCGGGGCCTTTGTTGGACTGAAAAGCATAGACAGACGTGTTAACAGGACTAATGTATGCATGACATGATCCATTAAGCTGAGCTTTTAACACTGCTGCACTTCTGAAGTGATCAGCAGGAGAAAATCTGGGGTGGCGTATCTCCACGGTGTAGTGTTACTGACCCCTGGTGGCGGCTTGTGAAAACTACACCCATGTAATCAGGCGTCTGTTGCCACAGCAACCCCTTGAACACTTTTTTTTTATTAATGGAGATATTTTCTTTAATGACTAGAGATGTCGACTGGCACGCAAAACATTTTATCAACCCTTTAACTTCACTTGACGTCACTGTCACACAATTCTTATCCAACGCCCAGTAGCAGAGACACAGTCTGCGCCTCTTTGCCCTCTGTCTTTTAACTGTGACGTCATTCTTTGGCACTAACTGTGGAAAAGGGAAGTTGAGCCGCCTCACAAATTCAGTACGAGTCCAATGACCTTGAATGTCACACCAGACTGCTCATGGGCTCGGATGCAGAACCCCCACCGCCCACCACCCCTCCCCTTCTCTCCCATTGAATGATTGATGTGGAGTGAAATTTTAAGAGTGATGGTGCAGGACAGTATTGGGTCACATTTACTATGTGGCCTGTCAAGAATCCTCTTGCATCTTCTCAGTCGTCTGGGATCAGTGGACATGAGAGTACAAGACATGAGAAGTGGGAGCTGCTTCAGGGACTCGAGACACTGTCCTGGCTGGAGCTCAAGTATGTGACAAAGGGATATGGCGTGTGCAGACGGAGGGAGAGGAGCAAGACCAGACATAGGATGTTACCTGAGCGAGCTCCGATAGCATGTATTAGCTTCTTGACCTGATTTGGTCATGCTGCCGTTAGCCTCAGCCCAAACAGCAGCTTGTTTTCTAAAGGGCATTGATCAAAGGTTGGCTGGGAGTGAAATCCAGTACATCACTGGCAGAGCCACTCGAACGGGGCCTGTTGATCTCGTCTTTCTCCACCGAGCTCATGAGACATTTTAGGATCAGCGCACATTACATCCTGTATAGCTTAACCCAAGACAATGCACGGCTGTGGAACAAAAAAAAAATGGGCTAAGTCTCTTTTTGTATCTCTGAGCCCCCTTAACTGTAATTGCAGGTTTGTACATGTCCTCCAAACAAGCTGTTATCCATGCTGCATTGTGTTGTATTCTCACAGAGGAACAATGGCTCTTTGGCTCAAGGAAGCACTAGAATTTTCCTGATATTAAAATGTGAAAATGCTCTATAGCATGTGAATAAAGGGAAATTACCACGCTCACAATGAGCCGGTGAATGCGGCTACGTGAACATGCATGTGCGTGTAATAGATGGCAAAAATAAGTGTTCTTTTGTACGCTTCTTGGTTTTCTTTTTCCCAAGCAGATACTATCACACAGGCACACACACCCCCGGCTCTTTGTCTCGTGCGTCGTGTCTCACGGACCTCACACACAGATGGCAGCATTTGCATAGCCCCACAAGTGTCTCTTACCATGCATGTGGAAAATTCTCTTGCCCGAGCCCCTCAAGATTCTTCAGCGGCGACGCCTCCCAAACGACCAGCCCATTATTATCAGCACTCGAGGGTATCATTGCCGTTATTGTGGGGTTTAGAAAAAAGAAAAAAAAAAGAGTGCAAATAGATGCTATTTTGAGACGGGGGAAAAGAAATCCTCATTGTCAGGTGCTGGATTCTCTGAGTGAAACAGTTCACCGCATGGAACTTAAGATGATCAGTCACCCGTAATTGTGTTTCTTTTGAATTGCAGCGGATGTGGATTGTGGATGCTTTTTGGCTGGGGTTTTTATCTAAGTGAAAGGAAATGTCAAACTTAAGCCCAGAGCATTATGCGCTCTACTTCCTCTGATATCCAAAAGCGATGGATCTAAAACACTTAAGATGTCCATCAGCGCACATTACCCTACTAGAGTGTCTTTTGTATTTTTCTTAATTGGTACCCAAGCAGTGGAACTATCATAGTAATTATCAGTTAATAACATTCACACTACCAGAGGATCATTGTGTTAAATGTCTTTTTTTTTACCCTCTTGTGTGTTCCCAGAAGCCTTGTGAAGCTGGAGAGCCTCGAGGACACGTACATCCTGGACGGCCATGACGACTCCCTGTCAGACAAACATGGCTGCCCGGCCTACGTGAGCCCAGAGATCCTCAACGCCAGCGGCAGCTATTCGGGGAAGGCAGCTGATGTCTGGAGCCTGGGCGTCATGCTCTACACCATCCTCGTGGGGCGTTACCCCTTCCACGACGTCGAGCCCGGCTCGCTGTTCAGCAAAATCCGCAGGGGTCACTTCAACATCCCCGAAACGCTCACACCCAAGGCCAAGTGCCTGATCCGCTCCATCCTGCGCCGGGAGCCCGCGGAGCGCCTCACCTCCCGGGAGATACTGGAGCACCCCTGGTTCGCCTCCTCTGGGGCGTTGGGGGGCGTCGCGGCGCACGGCAGGGGGGAGAGGGAGCAGGAGCAGATGGTGCCTGAGGTGAACATGGAGGAGGAGCTGGAGCAGTTCTTCAGCTGAGCAAAAAAAAACAACCACCAAGCACAAACGGGACGACACCGCCACGGTCAGCTCGCCACGCTCACAAGCAGAGCCAAAAAAAAAACAGTAGTCTAGAGATTAATAGGTGAACATTTGTCACTCATAATAAAGGTGTTTCCATCCTGTTTCCTTTTTCCACCATTTCCATGGAAAACCTTGAGCCTGGCATGACAAATGGCATCTATACGTCACCTGGCGACGCACCTCCTCCCCGCTCGGGGATTTGCTGCCGTCAGACATGCAAGTTGCAAACAATGTAGCAAAATGTTCTTTTTTTTTTGGGATCTGTTTCGTTCAATGTGGTGCTTATAAAAGTAGACACATTCACCATTTTTGACACTATGGAAAGCATGAAGGGACAAAAGAACACGGGAAAACCAAGGAGAACAATTCAGAGTGAACACCACACCTTTTCTTACTTTTTTGTCATAGCTTTAGGTGGTACCAATTTTAACCACAGATCCAGGTTCAGAACTGACAAGCCCTAAAACAAGGTGATTATACTTGACCTGGGGTTATTGGTTAAGAAATGGAGCAGCTTAGACATTTTTTTTCCCTCATCGTCATCATCATCATCATCATCAACGTGTTTGACCTCGACTTTGTTTCATGGTTCAGTTTTGTCATCTCTCATTTGTCTCAGTTTTACATTATTGACCAGTCACTAAACTCCTCAGCAGCCTTGTTTTCAGTCATTATTATGTTTCTGTCTCCTCAGCCTTCTCCACTCTCCATTCATCACCACACCTTCATTTTTCAGTATCATCACTTTCTGTTTGTTTTGTTTTTTTGTCGTTTTTTTTTTTAAGCTATTCCAGTCTGTTGTTACTGCTGCTTTGATATCACTCCCTAAACCTCAAACTTACACCGTTTTCTTGGTAAGCCTCCAAAACATGGCATCATGCACTTGATGTGTTAGGTGAATGGACGATTTCCACCTCTAAAATTAGCTTCCTCTTATTTAAATTCATTCTTCAGTTGTTAGGAACGAGAACGTAACATTTATTTAAATTGTAACAGCTATATATATAAATATCTATAAATAAATGAATAAATAAATAGAAATATATATATTTAAAACTACATTGCAGGGTTTTTCTTTATTCAGAGATTCCTTTTTCATGTATAATGTAGGCAATATCTTGACACAGGACAGGCACAAAGAGGAAAATGTCTGTCTGAAGTTTTAGAATACACAATATCTTCTGTGCCAGTATTCCTGTGCCCCCGACAGCCCATGCCACCCGGTCTCCCTCATTTCTTTTTAAAAACTTGATACGAGATATTCAGTGATAGTATTGCTACAACATGCTCACTCCAGGACCTCATGTTAGTTTTCTACTGCCTGCGTAGGTTCTGTGAAACGATCATGCTCGGAATGGGTACCAGTGGACATGTTTTGTCGTATCTCAATGTTACTTGAATTTGTGTTTTTATCTAGTCATTGGCATGTGCCCCATGAATGCTATAGCCTGCCTAGCAGGGGGGGAGGGGAGAAGGTGTGGGGGGGGTGGGGGATGGGGTGGGTCGGGGTGGGATGGAGGGGGTGCTTGTTTTTTAAGAAAAGTTAAAAATATGAAAATTCTCAATTTGCTACTTTTCTGAGTTGCTTTTCAATAATAATAAATAAAAAAAACGACTATTGCTTTTATTGTTTTTGTAGACTGAGCTACCTTTTTATTTAAGTTGGTTCTGATTTGGTGCTAATGTTTAGTCCTTTTTTGTTTCATGGAGGGGGGTGGTGCATGGTGGGATATCTGCCTCAGATGTTCTGATTGTATCGTAACAGATTCTGGTGTTTTTGTCCAAATTTATTCAGTAAATAAATTGTGAACTGACATTTGACTTTTTTCTTTTCCTTCCGTACAAATGAAAAGTGGCTCTGCCTCCATATAACATGCGGCATCACACTTGAACCAACACTTTTAGTCACCTATAAGTAATAATAATAAAAACAAATTACAATCTTTGTAATTGTGTGTTACATTGCGTGGTAATATCTACTGAATGATCAGTGGCTTCTCAAATGAATTAATACATTTCAATCTCTTATCAAAGGGCTTATCTGCAGAGTTTGACGAGAGGGCGAGACGGCTTTTCATCTCCGACTGATTCTAGCTCTGTGATGTGGAGATTTTGCAGCTCCTTTCATCCGCCCATAATATAAAAAAAATATTTTTCACTTCCAGTACACCCCTCGGCCTCTGTGCTCTAACAAAAGCACTTCCCAGTTCATCATGAGATTGCAATCACTGACTGGCTTCCACACGCACACACACACGAGGAGCGAAAAGGCTTTCGCTCCATCTGAACAGCTCCGTCAGCCTCACTTCATCCAAATGATGACATACGCGGGGCACGAGGAGAAAGCTCTTTAGCTGAATAATTTTCCTCGTGGCGCTCTCACAAGAGACTCCTCACCACGCTCTGGTCTTGTTCAGAACAATGTAGCTCTGCAGGGCGAGCTGACCCTCTCTGCCTCTGCTCATTCTTCTGCCTTTCTTCCCCTAGATGAAGAAAAAAAGAAATCATCTCAGGCTCCATTTGTTCATGCGTTGCTTGAACATGTGTGTATGTGGGCCAACATCTGTGTGTGTGAGCTCTCCCACCTGTCATGTTCACGCAGGGTAATCCTGATTAAAGTTAGATCTATCAGACGAGGCCGACAGCTGCAGTTATAGCCTGAATGCTCCCCATCTCTCTGTTCAACAAAGGATAAATGAGTGTCTTTTGGTGCACAATGACAATTTAAAGTCATGGGTCGTTGCTCAACAGCACCTACCAGTAGATGGCTGTGACACTCTTTGCATTTTTTTTGTAAGGTTGTGATGACACTGTGCAGATTCCTGTGAGCTTACAAAAGATGACAGATTGTTGAAGACTGAGAAATGATTTCACAAATGAGGCACTTTGACGAGCTTTCTAGGCCAAACATATTCCTGGCAGATAGATCAAGAAAAGGAAAGAAAAAAACAAAACAAAGAACTCATCAGTTTCTTTGTAATCAAATGTGAAATTGACGAATGGCGCGGTGTTGTTTTGTCAGCAGTTTCTGAGAGGAGTGCGTGTGAAAATGGCAACTTACTGTGATGCAAATAAAGGATGGAGGGCAGAGAGGCAATTGCCCTTGTAAACTTGAACTCAATACTGACCTCTGGTGGTAACAAGTTAGAAAAAAGAACCTGCTACAGTGGTGCACATGCCCCAGAAAAAAAAGTCCAGTAACAGTAACAATTACTGCAAAACAGTACAGAATATTAGCTGCAAATAGGAATAAAAATAATTACAAACCCTGTGCACTGTCAGATTATCATTACTGGATGTTTAATACTGATGCTTTGAACAGCATTTCATCCTTTATAGAGGAGGTATAAGCTTTATCTAAAGGGTTATTAAATTGTTTTTAACAATACTTTGCTGATCTGTTATGAGCCATTCATAAGAGCATTGTCAATCTTGCAGACATGCAGGCTTTGGCTATTTCTTATAGCTTTGTGATATTTGTTATTTGCCAACTTTTGATGGCAGAAGAAAATCCCACAATACCCATAATTCAGCTTGATAACACCTTTGAGCTTGTTGCCAAAATGCCCATTTCTTTCAATCCATCCCTGCAGTCATGACTCAGGCCTCATGTTTTCAACCTACTGTTGTGAATACAAAGCCTAATAAAACTAAGATGAACCGTGATTTCATCAGCACTTCCCAGGCAAACAGAGCTTTGACAGAGACCAGACACATGAATTTAGAGAACTCCTGATATAAACGTTTCTGTTGCTTGCAAAGATTTAAAGTGCAGGCCAAGACCAGACACATTTCCTCCGCTGTTTGCCTGTTGACAGGAATGATTCATCTGATGTTTACACTTCTCCTTCAGTACTGTGTATTTCCACAATCTGTCAAGCTGATGATGAAAGCTGTTGACATTCACACACCAGTTCAAGACTTAGAAAACACTAAAACATCTCAGACTGTTTGAACTGAATAATTGATGCACGTTTGCAGTTTATTGTAACATCTTAGCTTTTCACTTAATGGAAAAAAAACCATTGAAAGGAGTTTATTTTTTTTCCTTTTTGGCATTCTAATGTGTTTATCTAATGTCCTTGACGTTCTATCAGAAACATAAACCAACATACGGTCTGCGAGTGCTCCATTAACGCTAAATGGAAGATTAACTTCAACAAAAAAAGAATTTTCTTTTCTTTTTTCTCTTTTCTTTTTTGTCTGAAATTTAAAACCCAAGTAAGCTATGGTGGCACCGCTGATTCAAAAACATGCACGGTGACCTGCAGCCCTACAAAATCCTGCTGTCACAGTAATCTTCTTTTGCAATCCAATCTCTGTGGAGCTTAATATCAGTGTGAGATAACAGATTTAGGGAGGAAGTACTGGGGGCTATTTCCTCTGATGAATGGGAGATATTAATAATACCATCCCCCTACTGCGGCAGCCAGATCGACCAAAAGAGTTTAAAAGCTGACAAACTGATGAATTCCCTGTTATTATTTTCCCCACTTTTCATGTGTTGAATAGGCAGGATGTTCTTCACACCTGTTTGGCCCCAGGTTGTTGAAGTAACACGAATATTTGTTCATTTTTAATCAACGGCACAACACTGCACTGTAGATGATCCTCACTTCAGGGTGGTTATGCTGCCTTGAGGCGAAATTAACATCCTTAAAAGGTGAACAAACAAACACACTTTGGGAGGGATCAGTGCAGGGAGCGCTCCCCATGTCCCCTAATGTCTCCTCACGTGTCTGTTTCCTTGGCTACACCCAATTACAACTAATATGGGAACTAAGTCAGTAGTGTCATTATGTTTACTGTGAAGGGGGGAGGTTGCAGAGTGATTCACTCTAAATTATGTCATGCCTGTGTGTTTATGTAACGGTCTTATTTCTGTCATTGCACCGAACCAGGGAGTGACATCGTGCATGCAGCACTCTACTCTTCAGTTAGCCCGCAATTCCTCAGCAGGAACATAAGTATTCTGCAATTCAATTAAGTCAGAGTGAGATCCATTTCGATTTTATGTAACCCAGAGGAACAACACGGCTGTCTCAGAGGGCTGAAAGTTTTTCTGTGTTCCACCAAGCTGCTCCAATTAAGGTTAATGGCATGGTTGTGTA
Organism: Decapterus maruadsi; assembly: GCA_030347415.2. NCBI lineage: Eukaryota > Metazoa > Chordata > Actinopteri > Carangiformes > Carangidae > Decapterus > Decapterus maruadsi. Next base: position 5,925,333 of record CM064891.1, on the reverse strand, counting down.
ACGATCCTGCTACAACAAGGCCCTTTTCAGACGCCACTGTTATTGTATCCGGGCTTTGGCAGAATACAGGCGCCCCCTCCCCAGTAGAGCCAGTAGGCTATGAAGGTGCTTCATGTGAGCTGATCCCTAGGCGCAGCAAGGTGCACATGGGTACCCTTGGGTGTTCTGGCAGCAGAGTTTTGTGGCAGGGCACCAAAGAAAACACACAGACAACAGATGGCCTCTGTTGTCTTCCACCCAGCCATGAGGCTTCTGCTGGCACCGGGTTACAAAACCCACTGAGCAACGGAAACGCAGAGAAGCCTGTGACTCACTCAGGTGGAATATGTGAGTCTAATGTGCTCTAGTTATCCTGATCAACAAGCAACACATTTACTGTCAAATTAAAAAAAAAAGATTTATTTGTGCAGTATATGTTCGTCCTACATTGCTTGTTATTGTCAGTGGGGACTGGGGTCACATTTTTTTCAATTGTGAATATGTACATTTATATAATCAGTCTGGTTCCAGCTGTCTCCAGTAAACATACAGTAAAGGTTGCATTCTTGGAAAAAAAGATTAAAGATAATTGTTTTGGACACTAGATGGTGCTCAGTAACAGAGTTTATGATTGGAAGCTGCTCCAGTAACAGGCACCTGCTTGTAAAGAGTCCATCTAAAACATGCACAGTATGGTACATACTCTATGTACTCTCTTTGGAATTGAAAGGTATATTTTCCTTACCCAGTAAAAGACATATTTTAGAAATCATATCAGAGCTATAGTTAAAGATTAAACAGCAATAGCTAATGGTTAAATTCTCTCAAAATGAGCAACGATCAAGGCAAAGCTTTGGGGATAAAACCCTCAGTTATTATTAAGTATTAAAATAAAACCTCAGATAATCTGAATCGGGGATGTGTGTGTTTGTGTGTGGTTGGATCAGATCAGACTGAGAGTGGCAACATGAAGAAAACAACCCACCTTTCTGACTTTCATCAGACTGGAAAAGTTGATCAAATATATTTGTATAACATCTAAGTATGGCATCCTTACTTTCAAATCAATACAAAAATCCCCCATGTGAGATAAGCCGGTCAATTATAGCTCCAAGCAATAGGCAATCAGGGCCTTAAAGCTGCTTGTCTACATGCATTTAACACCAGAGGAACACAGACTGATCACTGTTTGTGTAGTGGAAAACATGATGGTCTTAATCTGGTAATTAACTCTTAAAAAGCCATTTAGTATCAGTTTAAACCCACGGAAGCGTGAAACCCCCCACATGCTTTTAAAAATTTCTCAGTCCAGTGGATAACAGTATATTACACCCCAGGGAGCCAGGAAGTCATGAGTTCGTCAGCCCCTCGCACGCGGTCGCAGGAAATAGAAGCATCATCCCAATTAAGTGTTTGGAATATTTTTATGCAAGATGCTTGTATTTGACACTTTACCCTAAAAATGTTTGTTTTTATCAAGCGTTGCCCCAATTATCTGGTCAGTAAGCAGCATAATCAGAGCCTCAAGATGACAGAGTAAATTGGAGAGTGGTCTTGCATGCTGTCTCTGCTTTTCACACTCTTTTGTCAATACCCAATTATCCTCTCTGTTGCTTTCCCCACTGATAGCGCATGACTTAAAATAGCTTTTTGGGGCATTGTTTTCTAATTGCAACAATCCAGAGTGACTTGAAGCATTGATCAACCATTAATGGCCTCAGAGAGTTTATATGTGAGAGTAGGGCGCAGCAGGGTGAAGGGAAAATCATAGTCACATTTGCTTGCAGGGTCAATGTAAAAAAAAATAAAAAAAAATTTGGTCAGTTTATGTCTTTGTTCCTCTACAAATTGCTTAATATGGTGATAAAACTGTGGCGAACTGTTTCATTGGCTCTGACATTTGGGGTTGCTATGAACATTTACTCCCATAAGGATAACTATATTGACTGCAGGTGTCAGATCATTTTTGATGGGCCTGAATACTAAAGCTCACACTGTAATTATTAGAAACCCAACCCCTCTGGGGGCCACGGGCATGCATGAGACTATACAAGCACTGCAGGAACCAACGTTTGTGATAATTATCTCCATGTTTGTCAAGGACATTGTGTTTCTCTCACGGCTGATCATCATACTAAGATATAACTCCCACTGGCTTTCGTGGATATATATAGTAAGTGTATAATTTAAAAGATAAGATATCTTTCATGACAAATGTTCAGCATACTGTGTTATCATTATCCAACTGTAGCAGCAGACAAGCAGCACTCCCATGTCAGCCCAGGTTGGTCATATTACTTTACACTTTATAACCTTTTGTTCTCTCACATCTCTCAGAAATATGATTTTCACTGAGTGACACCGGTGAAGACTAGAAATAACATGCTATTTTTGTTTCTGTAACCTTTTGGTAGAGCAACTCGCACTGCTAAATATCAACTGAGAATCACGGAGCAGTTTCAGTCCTGGTGGGCTGACTTGTGGATCCCAAAAGCTTTAAATCATCTGGCTCAATGAATCAGAGTCTTGACTGAGCCAAATTGCCTGACTGTGCCCTGTGGGAGAGATAATTGGGTGAAACAGGTTGTTTTGTGCCTTACCGGGGTACAAGAGAAGCGGGAGAAAGAAGAAAACAACATGGACTTCTCATTTTAGATAAAACCTCTGAAGCGTGCAGTGTCTAGTTTTTGTTCGGGTGGAGTTTGGTTGGGTTTTTTCAATAAAGCAGTCAGGACTGTTTCATCTCGCATGTGTGAAAATGGCTGGGGGGAAATTTTTGTACATGACTAAAATTTTGTGTACACCTTAGAAATACAAGCCTTGATCAGCGCAGACCCATGTTAACATCAACAACCAGATGCATGAGGAGAAGAAATGGGGGGAATACCTCCACGGATTGAGAGAAACAACAGACAAAACCATATCAACCTGCAAGGACTGTTTTTCTGAAGTCCCTCGAGGTCAGCGGTAACAAGCTGTGAAGCAGAGTTCTACACAATTTTAACTGAGCCCCAAACCCATTTCACAGACCTGACTGAATCTACTGTCGATTTCAAACACAGAACCTATATTTATATTTTCATTGTGTGTGTGTGTTTTAAAAATATAAACTTTTATACTCCCTTTGAAGAGATTCTCACACATAGAACAAAACAGACTAACAGCACATAGCCTAGAGGCAAAATGTACATTGCAACCAATTATCAGTATGTCAGACACCAGCATCTGCAAATCATGACTGATATTTCTCACAAGTTGGATCTAGGATCTTAGATCTGGAACTCACTCCCACTACTCTGTTCTTTACTGACACCTTCAAGTCCCACCTTTTTAAAAAATGTCCTACTCCTTATAACACTCTGTCCCCCAACTGTTTTATCGTCTTTATCTATTCAATAGCCATATTGTATTTTCTTTCTTACTTCAAATATATTTCTTGTGCTATTGCATTTTATGTCCATTTTTTCTGTTGTTTTTATCTGTAAGGTGACCTCGAGCGCCAACAAATGAAATGTATTATTACTATTATTATTGAATAGAGAACAGAAATCAACTTTAACCCATGATGCATTTCCCACCTGAACTTGTCAATCAGGAACAGTTCAGCGCTGTACAGTTTTAATGTCTATGCTCTCTCAGTGAATGGTAGGAGGAGAATTCCCTCCACTGTAAATGGATTTCACTCCATCCTCCTCTGGACAGCCAACCAACCTACCGACCAACCAACCGACCGACCAACCAACCAAACCAACCTACCAACCAACCAACCAACCAACCTACCAACCAACCAACCGACTGAATACCGACCGACTGACCAACCAACCAACCAACCAACCAACCAACCAACCGACCAATCAGGTTGGTTGGTTGCTCTAAACTATAAACAGGAAAATAGCCTGACCTGATACACAGCATGTTGTCGGGGGACCCACTGCTGGACGGGTTTGTAAGCAAGTTTCCTCTTCACGGATCAGGAGACAAAGAGCAGCATTAGTATTTTTACACTGAAAACTACTGCTCGCTGTGGCCACAAACCACTATGTAAGAGGTGAGGGTGAACCAAAACACTGTGTTTGAGCTGGTAAACAAAATCAGTGGCCGCTTCAAGCAACCCCCTTCACCAATATCAATTGTGAAATTCCAGTGTTCAAAAATGTTGACAATCACAGCTTTAATTCACTTGATTTGTAATTTCAGCCAGTTTAGGTATGGAGATTTAGTACGGCCTTTGCTAACTTTGATACCAAGTAGTTAAATATAACACTGTACCGTAAATTATTAGATTAGATTAGATTAGAAAAATGGGAATTGCTTCCTGACTACTGAACGGCCCACAAAATAGCAGTTGTTATCTTTCAAATGCACAATGCAGCCGGCTAAGTGTTTAGTTTTACTGTCTGCTCAGCCTTCCCCATGCCAATTATGCAGTTCAGTAAGAAAAAGTTTTGCCCCTTGACCCCACTGATCATTCTGCTGTGTTTTTATATTCACACTCTGCAATGAACCGTTGGATGCACACCCACTCGCAAGCACACACACACACTCACAATCAGACACAATGAATGCCAGACAACTCTGCAGAGTTGTGATGTAATTAGACTTGTTAATTGGAAGAGAGCCTTCCGCCACCTGCGGCAGTAAGAGTGTGAGTTTGTGGTCATCTCTACAGAAATAGGCCTGTTAATTGTTTTGGTTTCCAGGCATCCGTGGCGGAGGAGCAATGTGACAACACAATTTCTTGTTGCTCTCAAGTTACACTTCAAACTGCAAACCCTGCCTGCACAAAGGGACATTATGTTCAATTTGCAGGCTTTATTGTCAATTTCATTCACATTCCATCCACATAAAAAAAAACACTTGAACATCAGTGCAGGAATGGCAGCAACTCAATCAGGTACGATAGAGATCTTGTTAAACAAGTGGCATATTTTATATCAGAAACAAGAGTCAGGGTGAAAAAAAAACAACAACAGTGACAACAACAAAAACCTTTGTTGCCTCAGGACTGTAGATGTAATTATGATTTAACACAGGCCAAGAACGTCCACCTAAAGGCTCTTTTTAACATTTGCTCTTCCAAAAAGCTGGCATGGGTGTTCCATTCTCTTCACAGAGGCAGAATCACCCTGAATATAAATTTGGCCCAACTTGTTGTGGATCCCTTTTTTGAAGATGCCCTTAATGTGTCTCCTCCATGATGCTAACATTCATTGATTTTCAAAGGCTGATCAAAGAATCATAGCAGCTAATTAATCATTTAAAGAAGCAAATTCTTTGCTGGTCAGATCATGATCTGAAAAAAAAGAAAGAAGAAGAAGTGGTTCAGAGGCTGAACCTATGTTCTTTCATTTCCAGACAGATATGGATTTCATAATGGATAAACACAGACTCACTGTCTCCTTCATTTCCTTGTAATAGGATAAATCTGTTGACGCTCCCCTTTTCTGTAATTCTACTTAAACAATATTGCCAACACGAGTCTCCCACACAAGGGTGGAGTCGTTTTAAACACTACTTTATTGCCGAAGTGAATCCGTGAAAGAACTGAAGGTTATATTCTGCTCATGCTTATAAACTTGATTATGAAGAATTTCATCTCAGACATGCAAGGAAAATGCATTTCTTTTTTTCTTATTAAAACAAAGACGAACCAGCATGCCACCCTCCAACGTTTGAAAATAGAATTTACACTACCACAAATAGCATTAACCTCATAAATTCAAAAGTGGTTTCAGATGTAAAAATCCCATCCTCAGTCTTTCAGTTCATATCGGTTCATATCACAGCTTTTAATGTATTTCCCCACGCCAAAGACTTTGAATTGCAAAATAACCCTTTAACTGAAATGATACTGTAGTAAATCAACCATATTCAACCAATGAAAATACCGTATAGATGTGGATTACATTCTAAAACTTCTCCATTGTTTGTTTGTTTTTGTGCTTTTTTGATGCAGCAGTCAGTTATGTGAGGGGGTACAGATCAAGTAGTATCTCCAATTGCTCCCAGTGAAAACTCCTTATTCAGAGCTCTGCCCAAGGAGGATGTGCGAGCATTCACAAAAATCTTAGCTACAAGTAATTTGATTTGAAAATATTTCTAGAGACTTGGCATGAGGTTAATTTATTGAACTCTAAAACCATTTCTCCATTTCACACCCTGCCAGGCATTTATTCAGAGCCACTGTTTGCAACAGAAAAAAAAGAGCAAAGGTTGCATAAAAAACTTTCTCTTGTTTTGCAGAGGCAGTTAAACATCGTGGAAGTGTCACACTGTGCCACAGTACAAACTGTAGGATCATCGAAATGCTTCACACTCTTTGACAAAGACATACTGTACACTTGCTTTAAAAGAATAACACCAGCACAGCAGCTAAGTGCAGTGGCATTGATGTTAAAGTGCAAAGTACAACTGGGCTGATATATAGCAAGTAGTAAATAATAGATGGATAGATAGACATTGATCGATCGTCTGTGGAAATGAATGAAAGCGTCAACCAACAAGAGAAAAGAAAATGTTCCCAGGTTTCACTGTTTTCACACAGACACACACACACACACACAGCCCTCACACTTCTCGCACTCCTTTACAACTTCTCTTTTTCAAAACTCTGTTGCACTAGACTCAAAACTCCTGTGTGGAAAGCACACGGCTCGCTTCTTTATTCATCAATATGTGATCTCTCTTTCCATTCTGTTCCTTTGGATTATAAAGAAACTAAATCTGTCAAAGATGAAAAGATACCCAGACTCATAGAAGTAGTTTGTTTTTTCCCCCACTGCCCCTTGAGTCCAATTACAGTTGTTTACTGGCTGCAGATTTTGTCACATATGGGCACAGTAAAGAGAGTAACACGTTGCCCCGCAGAATCACGGGCACTCCAGGTAAGTGACGGCAAAATAACAAGTGAACGTTAGCGGCTTTCTACATGGCTGCCCACACGGAGGCTTCCAGGAAAAAAAACATGACTTTTTTCCAGATGAACCATTCGTTTTCCAAATAGGTTCCTGTTAAGACTTCATTTAAAATTAATAAACTACCGCTGGGAGGTTTGTGTAAATGTTTATCCCTTGATTTTCCTCTTAAATTCAACACACCAGCTTCAAGTGTTAGAAACTTTTCCAAACATTTACTTTTGTGCTCAAGGTTATTTGAGGACCCTGGTACCACATTTCTAAAAATCACAAATCACTGGTTAGATCGGTCATCTCTTTGATGACACAGAAGACACTACAATTTTGTTAATAATCATGTAACAACAGCTCATTGTTCGCTTCTTCTCTTTGTATTGCATCTTTATCAAGGCTGCCATTAACTGTGGAGATGTGCTGTGCATCCTGCTCACCCCCATCTTTTCTCTCATCCTGATTTCTGAGTCATGCTATTAAATTTAAGCCTATCATCATCAAATGGCCCCACAGTGCCTGCTCCATCACTGAACATGATACTAATTTTCCTTGGGGGGAGACATTCCATAAAACCGGAATCGCAGCTAGGGAGCTTTGTTTGTATGATGCAAAAGTCCCTTTTAATTCAAACTGGTACCTGCTGGCTCAGATTAGGCTCACTGGGCTCTGCAACAAATTACATCCGCTCGCCCACCATCTTACATGCCGCCATGGCTGAGAGGCACAGCTGAAAGACTTCTGAAATTACTGCAAAATAGAATTTGACCCCCGATAAGGCCCACTATCTTTTCTGCCAAGTGTGACATTTTGATGCAGTGCTGGTTGTCTGGTTGGAGTGGGAAGCACTCAAGTATTTTACCCAGGCCTTTTGGAGTGCATATACTTAACTTGTGTGCTGCGGTAAACATGATATTTACACTCTGCTATGGTTAAATGTGAGTGTTTTCCTCTTTTTGGAAAGCTCTGTTTTGCCCTTTTTATAAATCAAACAAAAAAACAACCATTCACAGGCTGGGTGCAACAAAACCCAGGGACATTATTCATGCAAATGAAACACTTCTGTCCAGTCCTGAAAAGAGGTCTAATTACCGTAGGTAACATAAGTGAAATAAAACACAATCAACACAATCAATCATGTTTACTTCCTGTTCAAATTCAGCATGTCTCTCAAAATTAAATTATAATAAAATAAAATAAAAATAGATAATTAAAAAAAACATCAGGAAAATTAAGTTTAAAGTATATTAAATCCAGCCTGCAGCAGGGTCAGAGCTGGTTCATTTGTCAGAAGCTGTAATATGGTTTATGACCATAACATTGTAGCTTATTGGCATTTTCCTTCTCCATCAATTAACATCCCACAGGCCTTTTCATAACACTCACTACGACTTGTCAAAACAGGAAAAGCACAGGTGTTATTAATAACAGTAACAATTGCTCTGTTGTGTTCGACTGTGACAAAGAGCACAAGCTTGCCCAGTGGTAGCGCCCTCACACCGAAGCAGATTAACTCAGTCCATAATGAATTTATTAATTCCACCTGTGCTTTAGTCAGAATGTGGATTTTTTTTTTTGTATTATTGTAATATTATACTCGACTCACCCTGTACTTTACTAGCTGAGTAAATCTGAACAAAGGTTGTTTTCACCTCAGGCTGGTTTTGTGGGGCTATACATGAAATTATGGGATGTCACTAAACAATACACGCTAAGGATCATAATAAAGCTGCACCGCCTTAATTGACCGATGGAGACATCAATCAAACAGCATTCACACGCCTCCACAGTCCTGAGAGGAGAACTAATCAAGCAAGGTGAATGTATACAGCGGGTTGGAGCTTAAAGACGACTAAAACCAACAGATTGTTCATCGTGTGTCTCTGACATGGTGATTATCCATCAGATCAGAACAAATTGGTCCTGAAGCAACAACTGGAACGCTTTAAAAGGAGGTTGTGAAGATATGGACAGTGTTTACTGGTCCTGTGCTGTCTGAAATGGAGGATTGAAAGGTTTCTGCCAGAGTTAATTGTCCCATAAGTATCCTATCTAAGGCAGTCAAGATAAGCTTGTTGAACTCTTAAGTGTAAGAAAAAAAAAGAAGAGAAATGTGCTAAATTCAGACATCATTTTCCCCCTCTCCATATTTCGTTCTTCTCCTATTGTGTAACGGCCACATGTCTCTCAGCATGGTGACTGACTGCTTTTAAGTTCATCTAATTCCTTCTTTGCTTGACGGAATCACATTGCTCAGTGTGTTCATGGAAAAGTGGTTAGGGAAGCAGAAAGGACATTGATTTTGAGGAGATTTGGATCCAGCCAGAGAGTGGCCTGCTGATTTTCATTCCAGCCATCTAATCAGAGGCTGATTTACTACTAGGATGCAAAGTGAATGTAATTGCCAGCATTTAATTACCAGGTAGGGATGGAAAAAAACAGTACCCTGGACAATGGTAGACTCAGAATGAAAAAAAAAATGCAACAGATGATGCTTACAGTGAGTTTCTGACCTGTAGAAAAGCAGGTGGACATTTTAAAGTATGTCTGTGCAGCTTGTCTGCTAAATACATGATAAATATTTATGGATTTTTGATTTTGTTTTTTGTTTTTCCAGACGATTTCTCTAAATGTGAATGTGCATGTATCCCTGGAGCTCCCTCAGTGACCCCTGATGATCCCAGGACCCTGTTGTTGAGGGCAACGGTGTTATATCGTCCAACGGCTGATGCTGTGCTGACGGATCCAGCTCTGCAGGACAAGGTGCGCGCAATGGCACGAGTTGGCGGGCGGGGGGCGCTGTAGGGCTTGTGTGAGCGAAAACAAATTGAAAGGGGAGGAGCAGCATCGGGAGTAAAGTGGCCACACGGTGTGCCAGTCCGTCCGAGCAGTCGCTTACATCTCAGATCCGCCGCCGCCGCGCAGCGAGCTCAGAAAGACGCGACTGGTCTTCCAAGTCCTGACCACTCCACTTGGTGACGTGCGGCGCGGACCGGAGCGGAGACAGGCCACTGACCGACCAGCACGCAGCCAGCCGCTGCCGGGTGCACCGAGCTGTTCCTTTTTTTTTTTTTTTTTTTTTTTTCTTTTGCAGTAAAATGCAACAGCAGTCTTTGCGGGATAAAGACAGCATTCATACATAAAGCAGCGTCGTAGCGAAACAAGGACAAACGCCGGGGGGACAGGAGCAGCGAGCGGCCGGGTAGGTGAGCGCTCAGTCAGCGGAGGTGGACACAGTCGCCACGCTGACTGTGTATGCGTGTGTGTGTGTGTGCATGCTTCATTTTGACGTCCTTTGTGTCAGGAGTTTAGACGGTACACGGGCACTTGTCCTATCATGAATGAATGAGAGGAGGATCATCAGTTTCACTGCCACCCCTAAGCTGAGGACCGTAGCCTACTAAATGGTGTGTGCGCTGTGCTCACGTTGTGCGCAAGCGCTCCCGCAAGAAAGAAAAAACTTACTTCACGTCTTGGAGCTTGTGAGAGAAAACTAGAGAAATAGTGAGATTAGAGTGGAAGATGATGTGCTTGAGACTACTGGTGACGGTTTTCCTGCAGAAGGCGCTTAGAAACATCTCTGGTTTGTAACTTGGAAATGTACAGCATGCCATGGAGCCTGAAGTTGTTGGCAAACTATTGGATAATAATCAGCAACTGATCCAATCAATATTTATTGGTGTGACTTGGCTATAGGCTCCACCTTGCACTACATCTTTGAATTTTTTTTTTTGCATGTTCCAGAGTCTTCCATGTGCCCAAACCTCACATGTGCACGGAGTATATGTGGAAGATTTATTTATTTTTTCTGTGCACTCCTAATGTTCTTACGCCTATTTATACAAATCCTATTCTTATATGCAGCTGGTTGTGTACAGCTGTATACAACTTGTAGCCTACACAGCAGGACCCATCCTCCAGACAACAAAGCATTACTCATCACAAGTCCCATGTGATGTTACAGTGAAGTGCTGGAGTCCTTGTAGTGAACCAGAGCACTGGTTGTGAAGGATGCTACCTTTACCTCTTTATCTCCCAGCACAAAGTTACTGATGAATCCATTCATTTTTTTAATATATCTTATTTTTAGAAATGCTTCTATCCCACTATGAACACAGTGTTTTAATTATCCTGGGGAATGAGGTGCAATTGGTGAAAGAATGAAGTTGGTACTAATGATAGTATTAACACATTTAGGCTGCAGCCCATATTTAGTATGATTTATTGCTAGTGCTCATAACCAAAACCACACTTGTCAGTCCTCATTGGTCTTGGCACTGATGCCTGTTTATGAGTCCTGGCACGAGTCTGTGTTGCTATATATAAATAGATATACAGCCGCCTGACTTTACCGTGTGTGTGTTTCTATTCCTAAATGGATGTACCCGGGTGTTGTTATTGTATTAACGGGCCAAGCATGTGGGTGCAGGAGCAGGACACACTTCCCTGCTGATGACATTTGAAAACCTAGCAGGCTATCGTGAATCAAGGCTGGGATTAAGGGCTTTAGTCCTAGTTCCCCCTGAACAGGCAGGGAGCTCTGCACCCGACAAGGTAAGACAATGCATTTGCCTCAGAGCCGGGACCATTTAGCAGTGGTCTTCTCACCTCATCTGCCGTGTGTGACGGAGAACTGTCTCTGCATATTTCCGGCAACCAGTCACCGTAGGTGGATGATTATGCAGCCGCAGCATCAGCAGCAATATACTGAAGTGTATATTTGTGTGTATTAAAACCACAGAGCCTCATTGTCAGGCGAGGCACACCTCTGTGGAAGTATTGCGGTTTCTCTAGTTTGTCACAAGCTTCTTTACAATAAACTCAATCAGGGATAATCCTTCTATATCAAACACGATTTAGGTTGGCCCGGGGAGCTGCTTTGGCCGGAGGAATTCATTTAGAAATTTCCCCAAGGCATTTATCCTATTAGTAAAGGCCAAGCGAAAACAACTTCTGTTGTTATGGTCAGCAAGTTACAAGACTGTGGCTGAAAGCTGTTTATGTATTTAGTTTTATTTCACCCCATTCTCCAAAGTAAGAGAGCTCCTTTGCAGTGTAATTTGATTGATGTGCACACACCAGGCTGTAAATAGAGGCAAAGAAGGAAAGACGGATGAAAACGTAGTACAGTATATTCTTGTACTTGGATGAAGTTGTGATCTATTGGTTTTGCCTCTGGTGATGGACTGCAGTTAAAAGGAGTCCAGAAAACAGAAACAGTGCCAGGCTCGCCAACCGACATGACCGCAGAAAGCCTGGCGCTCGGTGTTTTTCATGTAACAGCAGTCAGATGAATATAATGGTGCCTCGGCTGCTGTAAAGGAGCAGCATGGAGGAGATGATGCCATTTCTACTGTCTCCTTTTCTCAAGTACGTACACATAACCCATCTGTTTATCGTCACCCGCTCACCAAAGCAAAATATTAATCTGTGAATGTTGCCGGCAATTAGTCCGATTCTGGTGGGGCAGTGGGTATTAAAAGGCCAATCTGGACCAACCCACCCTGAATCATAATCAAATCGGAGAGCAATTGTGCATGTTTTTAATGCCCTGCTAGAAAATGAACTCCCATTTTCTCAAAGTTCAAGAAGGGTGTCCTTATGTTTAATCATATTTCAAAGGCATGCGCAGGAATATTTTTTAATTAAAGCGTCTTTCATCTGCTATTTTGAGTCAATATGTGCCTCCATGCTGTCTATAGTTTACCTGTAATACGAAAGCAGCAGTTAGCGGCCTTCATAAAATGACAATGTTGAGGTATAAACAAAGTACAGTATAAACACCATTAGTCATTTCTTTGTGGCCCACTGCTCACCTGGCTCAAAGACTGTGTTAGCTGCCGGAAACGCTGCATATTAAATGATTGTTATCCTGGAGTGTGAAAGCTGTTCCTCCTCTTTTTGATTAGAAAAATTTTCAGAAGATTGAGGGAAAGAATCTGTAGTCATTTGCGCCCGCTTTAATATCTGTGTATCTGCAGTTGGGCTGGGGGAATAAAAAAAAAAAAATTGTAGTCTTGTTATCAAAATCTTATTGTTAGTTTCGCTGATGCCAGGTGATAATGAAGTGACTCTTGAAAAATAATTTCAATATTAAGATGATCAAGGTGTTATCACATTTTTGCAGAACATCAATCATGCGGCGCACCCATGCTATCTCTTGCTAAATTAGAATACCTGAACTGTCCTCAAACCGCGTTGCTTCGTGGAAGTTTAACATTTTCTCAGACATCAAAGAAGAATAATTCCTTTTGTGGTTTTCAGGTGGCACTCAATCAGGAGAATTCTGTAACAGCCTCTTGAACCTGGAGAGCATGATGCTGAAGTACACTTAGCACATAAATATGAAGTCAGTTTAAACCACAGTTAATACAAAAGAGGGTTCGGAGCATCTGCTGCATTTTTTTTAGTAGTTATTGGTGATGTATTCAAAAATGAGGCTACTTGATATCAGCAGCCAAATGGTTTTATGGAGCACAAGTGTGATTTTGTCCATACAATTACAACTTTGTAGTGGTTGCATTCATCAATAGCATCATGATGTTTTTGGAAATATGCTAATATGCAAATGAGCATATTTTCCAACCTTAGCTTGGTCTGGCATTGGAAACGCCCTGTATAGCCTATCCACAGTGTTGTTTTTGTTCTCTGCTGTTGACACAGCTTGTATAAACTAGAGAATATGTTGATCAGTTTAGGGATGATCGTTGGGAAATTATTTTACATTAAGACCGAGGAAGGCTGGTTGCTTTCCGCGCTTTGTAGCAAGATAAGCTAACCGGCTGCTCGCAGTAGCTGCATGTTAACCGTACAGTCACGTCAGTGTTGTCGATCTTTTGTCACATGCTGAAGAAGTAAATGAATGAGCACATTAAAAGTATATTAAAACTATTGTTTTAAATGAAAATGATAGCTCAATTTTTGTGGCACTATTTTTGGTAACCTCAAAATTTTGCATCCCAAGTCTTTTGATTTACGTTTAGACTCCCATGTCTTGGTATGCTCTGGTTAAAGGCCTACTGTATACCCCCTCATTTCACTTTGACGTGTTTACAACTTGTTTTCTTTGCTCCTCCTTGATGTTTTCAACTTGAAACTGTCATTTGAACTCACCCAGCAAGCATCGCATTGAGAACCACACCGGCCTATCATTGCTAAATTGCTACAGCGGCATAAATGGTGCACACAGGTACCTGACCGTGGCATGCTTATCAAGTCTATAGCATCTTGTTTTTCCTTTCAAGTAGTCATGCTGACGTGATGAGAGTGGCAGCTAAATGACAGCCGGACCAACCTCAGATTATCTTTACCTGTTGGAGACAAACAACCGCATCCAGGCTTCACCTAGGCCTGCAGCCGGTCGCACCCCCAACGCAAACCTGGTGTAAATCAGTCATTTCGACAGATCCAGTCTGGTTGATCATGGTGACTTACAGGACGCCCTGGCCGTGATTATTAGCGTATCAAAGGTAACAAGCTTGATAAGAAAAGAGCTGAGCGTGTGCTTGATCTGTCTTGTGTTGATAGGCTGTGTGCAGCTTTGACATCAGGATGATAAAGGAGTTTACTGTGAAAGGAGGGGATGAGATGTAATTTCCCTCAAAGACAAAGCAGATCGAGGTCGTTATTTTTATTTATTTTTTTACCATCAGGTGTTATCAAAGTAACACCTGTAAATAAATTGTAACTGTGATGTTTTCAGGTGCTATTAATATGAAATATATTTCTGCAGTTAGGTTATTCAATCAGGAGCTATTAAGAAACATGGCCGCTGTGTGGAAAAAAAAATAGACGAGGGTGTTTACTTTCCACAGTGCAATTCAGCGCCATCTGAGGAAAAATTGGAGTTATTCCTCAATCCTGGCAGGTATGACTCCTCTTGCTGAGGATAAAGATGGGCATGGATTGAAAAAAAAAGGTGTGGTGAATTTTGCACCTTTAGCAACAACAGTGAATCAGTCTTCGACTATCCCCACTGCAGCCGTAATGCTTCTCCTTGCTGGGTTTCACTGGCAGCTGCGCTATCTTTGCCCGAATGTGCTGCAGAATATTTTTGCTTGATCAGAAGCTATTAGAAAGCATAATATACTTGCTAATATACATGGGGCAAAAGGCCATGAGCAAATGCTGTGTTCCCAAGCTCTTTAGAGATCAGTGAACTATGAAAAGCAGTCTCTTCAGCTGCCCTCTTGAACGCAGTCGCTGAAGGGCCAGTGATGCTGGTATCATATTTCTAAAAAGCCTGCAGTTTCCCTGTTCAGAGACCCAAATGGTCTCAAAATGCACTCAGCGCTAAACCTCCTACATCCATGGAGATTTGAGTCGGTAGCTCACTTTCAAATGTTAGTTTGGCTCATTATAAATAAGTTTTTTTCATTCTAAAACTTAGAGAATGTAATTGGAGCTGTTAAGTTATTTTCAAACACTAATAGCTTGTGTTTGGGAATGGTGAAATGTGTTTTCTTTCCTAAAGAATTGCAATGTGAAATTAAGGTTCATTATATGAATTAGAGGTCTTTGTACATAGCCTACATTAGATTAGTATATTAATAGAAGATCATGCAGAAAGTTAGATGTTAAGAATAGACTTGTCCATCTTGTTTTTAACCTCGTTATATTAACAAGAATCCCTGTTCCTGAAAATAAACAGAAAAGCAAAGTAGATAATGGCCATGGTGAAGTGAATAGTCTTTTATGAAGCCCTCCATCGTATCCAGCGCTGTAGTGCACACGTAACATGCCACATTGGCTGAGAGCTGTGCATTAACCTATGGCTCAGTGTTATTGTGGCCTTGATATTTTCCATGTATACCATCATGCTTTCCAGGAAGCAGATCCAAGCTACGCTGCTCGACAAAATGCTGGGACTCATTAGGCCCTGAGCAAGCAAGCTGACACCAAGAGCCAGGGCCAAGGGCCATACTTATGAGATAAAAGACCCAATTCCAAATGTACCCATAGCTTTAACCCAATGTCGTCTCATGCGGTGTTTGGAAATATTTGGTTTTCTTGCGAAAGAAAAAGCCTGCTCAGTGTGTCTGTGGGAAAAAAAAGAAAAAAAAAACTTGAAGCTATTACCATAATTTTAATACCCACACAAATGGCTTAAATTCACTTGACATGTTTGGGGACAGAGGGTGAGGATTTGGTTTGGACTTGGGCCTGTGAGGCTTCATCTCAGGGCCCCTGCAGTCTGTGAAGCTGCCGTGTGGTGAGTAGCTCCATGGGGGGCAGGTTAAGCCTGTTAGCCCCATATGATGACACAGCAGGTTTGCTCCATGGTTGGGGGGGACGATGGGAGGGAGGTGGACACGGAAAAATCTTTTCTTCTAGCTCATCGCCACCACCATAGCCATTGCCATTTTCTTTTGTTTATGCAGACTCCCATTAAGCCTGGCTGCAGGAGTAATTCTGCTCGGCTATCTGACAGCCACAGCTCCCATGGCATCTCTTTTATGAACCTTAGTCATTTTAATAAGGTGTACTTTACAATCTTAGCGCTTCTTTTGAATAAACATCATCTATAATAAAACGCAAAATCGATTGTAGGTATATCTTGGCTGTTAAAAATGCAGAATATAGCAGGCATTATTTGAGAGTGCACTGGCCCTTAGAAGGACATGGATGTATTATGTAATAATTTATTTGAAATTGAATAATTGAATCTGCCTTGAGGAGAAGCGGCGCTTAAAGAGAGGCCTGCTGGAACAGGTTTTGAGGTGGAATGTCAGTCTCAAACCAGCTCTGTCTGCTTGAGGCGAACCAGACTTCAAATTACTTCAAGAGGAAAACAAATTTCACCGGTCACTGAAGTCACTTGAACTCATTTCCCCCCTCCTTTCTTCTCAGAACCATGGGAAATTATAATAAAACTATTAGAGATTTGCAAGTGTCGTTTGTGTGGTGCCACCACATATCAATGGCGAATAGTTTATGTGCTACAGTAGTTGCTCTGTGATGTATTTCAGCCATGTTTTTTTGTCATTTTTCCTTGTTTTTAGTTAGAAACAAATCACATTAAATGATTTTAGACTGTTTGACGTGAAGCAGGCTTTTCCAATAATCCTCTAAAATCATTATATGGCCGTTATATATCATAAAGAATAAGCAGAAGTGACAGGCTTTTTGTTTGCCTGCATCTTCTTTATCCTCCTCCATGTATTTCATTTCCAGGAATCCGCTCATTCTGCAACTGTGAAACTCCAAATCATTTATCTCCTGTGAGGAATGAATATGTAAATAGTTCACAGCTAATGGAAGTATACGTAACAACAGCGACTTATAGCCACGCCTGATTTGCATATGCTCCAACAGTGCATGTTGAAAGGTGGCTTTTGAGTTAAGAGGATGCATAAATCATGTGTTCGCAGGAGGTGTGATGTGTAATGTGATCTGTAATATCATCCTATTTACAACCTGTTTGCCTGAGCCTGGATGCATTCTTCCAAGGACTAGAAACAGCTTATAAAATATTGGACCCGTCCCAACCACCTAATGCTGTGATGCATGTACTCCAGTGCTGATTAATTCATGCTGGCAGTTGATTTCCCTGTATAAATACCTGCAGGACAATGACCAGGGTCATTAATTGTATTTAGCTATTACTGCACGACATCTGGCAACAAATGATAATGAAAGGGTGTTTCTATTTACAGACTCCTCTCTGCAATGTGCAGTAGCTCTTGTCATTCATAGTTTGAATGATGATGTCAAATTGCATGTTGTAAAACGGTGGTTGTCACCTCAATATTAAAACATGACCCTTCATGTTTGCACATGGGGGGGGGGAATTGCAGCAGTCGTAGGGACGTTGCTCAAACTGCTCTTAAATTGAAGCCTAGTTACTTAACCTCTCTTTGCACCTTTACAGTGAGTTCATTGGAGTGGACTTGAAAGTCAAGTGATTTGCCGCTCATATCGGCAGCCAAGGAAATGAACAGTAAAAATCAGAACTCAGCTCCTGCTTGGAAAGACATGAAGGGCAGTGTTTCCCCTGCACAGTCTCGGTGCACCTCGTATATTTTATGTGTTGCAGCTTTGCAGTTTTTTTTTTTTTTTTGTATTCAAAGACACACAGACACACAGGACATTTTGCCGTGATAAAATTGACCATAACGTTAATAAGACGGCAGCTGAAGGTGGCATTGTAAAGATAGCTTGTGTCATTGCTCTGTGCCTGTGGGTGTAATTTTATAGCTTTTCCTGAATAGACATTTCTAATTCTCAGCATTTGCAGCACAGTCCTATCCTATCCATTCCGTCTCTCTGGACCTGAAATTGTTACCACTTGGAAACTTTTTATGAGCGAAATCTTTAAACTGTAGTCACGTCAGTTGGTGGTCGTCCGGCTCGCGCAAGAACTCTGAAAATTAGCAGCTCCAGGAGCGGCGCCGCTCTTTGTTTTCATGGCCATATTGAACTTTGCAACAGTGCCTGTCCTCTGAAATGAATAGTTCTCATTGGAAAAAGCTCTGACAGCCCCGTTTAAAAGAAAAAAAATGGATCCAATGTGATGGCAGGCAAGTTTGATTATTAATGGCGAGTCTCTATCTTTCAGGCCCTAATTGGTCTCTGCTGATTGCTGAGCATTCTGATTAAGAAATGCCATTAAAATTGATGTATTATGCTTTCAAGTGTTTTTCACTGTTAGATAGCTGTTTCAATCAGTTGATAATTACATAGATGATTTATTGCTGGTTTTGTATTTTGACGAGTTTACAATAATTGGCACGGTAGAACTTTTCTGTATGTCCTGGGAGCAGCGTCTTGTGCAAAATAAATTGAAATGATTTCTTGAACAATGCGTCGGTGCTGAAGCAAAATCATTGGACACAAGTTCTATTATTCCACATCAGTCCAGGTCCTGAAAGAGGATTAATGTTTTCCATTTTCTTTTCGCTCTATCTTTAAGATGAAGTATTTATGTCCTCCTTAGGACTAAGACTCAAACAGCATGTTTTTCATTATGGACGGGCAAGTAGTTAAAAAGAGGATGAGGAGACAAAATATAATTCTATAGGGAGAAGTCAATGAGCTAGTTAATGATCTTGCTTTGTGTGGAGTTAATGGAAAACATCTCTAATTTCATGCAAAGTAAACATTTTCCTGTGGGGTTTAAACTCATTTTCAAGTAAAAAAACAAACAAAAACAAGAGAGAAATGCGAGATTATGTGTACACATCACAAACAAAGCCAAGCTACATTTTTGCCACGGATAGTAACTGGTCAAGTTCCAGAATTTTTGGGACATTAAACTTTATTGAGCATTTATATCATGAAGTATGGTTTTTAGTTTAATCAATGTTTTTTATAGTTTTTAATTATCCTTTAAAACAAGAGGTAGCCACAGAACATAACACTCTTTACTTAACTTTAATGAAAATATTTCCTATGTGCACAGTTGGACACAGTCTAACTTTTAATGAGATCTCACTTAGGATCATTTTGGCACTGTTACATAAACAACCTTTATTTTATTTTTTATTATTTTTTCAGAACCGCTCAGACACTATTTTTTAAGCTCCATAAAGTAATGGCTGGCGGAAAGAAATAGTTTTATATCAGCGAGCTACTGTCTTTTATCATCCACTGGAGGAAGATTTGGCAAGGTAGCTGTTTCCATTCCTGCACAATCATCACAATGGAAATCAGAGGGTTTTTTTTTTCATATAAGAAAGAAGTAGCATGCCTTCGTTCGCCATTTTTCATCCCAAGAGAAAAAATATGCAGTCAAAATCATGTTCTACAGACTATTAAGTCTGAGGTGATGTATGCGACTTGGAAGTAGAGTCAGCAAAACATGATGAATGAGCAATCAATAACTTTTCACTCTTTGAAAAGGTTTTCCCTGTCTGCTTTGTCTCAGACATATGGTTCTGCTCTGCAGCTCATTCTGAGAACTGTCTATATCATCTGTATTATTTTGAGGGAGAGCAGATAGTCCAGTGTTTTCAGACATTTTTACAATAGTCTTTGGCAGCGCATCTTAGGAAAAGAGAGAGAAATTTGCCTGTTTAAACACAAACGGTGCGATCGCTAACTGTCCAGGACGATCACAGGCTGTTCACACTGTATTCCTGCAGAGCTGCATGCTGCTCTCGGATTCTTTCTCTGCTGCATTTCTTCAAATTCAAACAAGCGACGCGATCAAAATTCACCTTTTTTTTTATTCTCTCTCAATCTACCTCATCGACTCAACCAGATAGACCACTCTTCCCACAAAGACTCGGGAACCCTCAGAGAATGTTAACAGACCGGCCGGAGACATCCTGGCTGTGTGTTTTTTAATGTGTCGCTCGAGAGAAAAAGGAGTAATCCTCGAGAAAGCAAGCGAGGTTTTCCACTGAGGGGAGAACAGCCGAATTCACAGCCTTTGGAGTTCAACATGGCTGCATTGCTTTCTGCTTTCTGGAGACTGCTCTGGGGGCAGAGAGCTGGATCTCCTCCTGATCTGTGATGGACCTCCGACTGTGTGGTTGAGGAAGAAGGCGGCCTCCTCTTGTGAAAGGGTTCTGTCAAAATGTGGCGCTTACGCAGACTTTTTAGATTATAGCCACATTTGAAATGACATTTTCATTTTGACCATTTGGGATGAGAACTATGCATCACCAAAACATTAGAGTGACACATAATGGCTTTTATTTCTTTCTTTTTAGAGATTCAGCCATTTGTTGCCACATTAGTCTGTTTTTTTATTCTACTGTGATCAAGCTATAATCCAAAATTTTCCATTTATTTTTTATGTTTCTTTTTTTTTTCCCCCAAACAAAAACATGTCCTATCCCGCTGACACACACACACATACACACACAAAGCACGGCGTGGTGACTTCCAAAGGCTGCCACAGTGAAGGAGTCAGATGATGGTTGTTTTTATGAACACCAGCGCCATTGTTAAGTCCGACAATGAGGGCCTTTGAAGTGTCATCTCCCATGCGAACCCTTCTCCGTTGTGGTCATCTTAAAACGAGCACAGCCTTCGGGTTTTGCATGTAATTGTTGTGATGTTTTTATTTTATTGGCTACCAGTTCCTGAGAGCTCTTCCCAACTGCTACCATATGCTTCCAGCTTGACCTTTTTCCGCTGCCGAATTATCCGGCGTTGACCTCTAACGTTCTCCCCGGACAGTCGGGAGAGTTATTGATAGGTTTTGCTCAGTGGTGTAGGTCTCGGTGGAGTCGTTTATCTGTTCTCCAGACCAAAGATTACACTAATAAATCTCTTGATACAGATTATTCCACACTTCAGTGAGTTGGCTTTTTTTTCCCCCATTCTTTTGAGTGAAGGGTTGTCTGGTTTGTCATCATTACCAGATGGTGAATATGAAAATATTAGGCCCAGATTTATAGTTGTTTCATTTCTTTTTCTGTTTTAAAGCCCCACCATGTTCACCAACTGTTATTGTGTCTGCAGGTGTAGACGGCAATACTCCAAAGATCTAATTTGTCTGTGATGAGCATCCCCATCCACCAGAGACCAAAGGTACGGTAAGATATGAAAAGCTCATTATCTCATGTCCCAATAAACATTTTATTATGCTACAGACAAGCCACACAGCATGATGCAAAATAGCAATATTCTCCCTCATTGTTTCTGCTTTGCCACATAAACTATTTTGGACTTTTGTCATTTGTTTTAAACACTAACATTATTGTTGTATCCCAAAGTAATTAGTTTATGTGAAGCATAACAAATAGAACTCTAAGATTGCAAAGTGGTATTTGTCAGGTTATATTAATGCGCAGTGCTTGATCCTTTGATACAGCTTACTGTGCGTAAGTGTACATGCTCTGTGGCGTTGGCCTGATTTGGCGGGGGGTCGATCGTCTGGAATTATTTGATATATGGCGTCATTAATTCTGCTTGACTTCCCCGCCGTGTCCAGAAAATGAGCTGCGTCTGTCTTTGTTTCTCTAGCCACAAAGATCTCGCAATTCTGTCAGCAAGCAAAAAAAAAAAAAACCCAAGTCGGTCTCGGAGCAATTATGGGGGTTAGAGTCTGATCTCAGGTCATTAAGTGATAGGATTACTCCTGGATCGCAGGACCCTAGGAATGTACAGACCCCTCTGGTGGTCTGCTCACCGCTGATGAAATAGAATTGAATTAATGGGGTTGCCCACTGCGAGGACTGATTAGAACGACATACTGCCTTTGATCCCTGAGCGAGGTGACCAGGCGCGGGCGCCACAGGCACATGGGGGGGTGGGTTATGGCTTTGTGTGTGTGTATGTGTGTGTATGTGTGGGTATTAGTGTGTGTGTTGCCCGTCCTGGGTCAGCACATCTCTGATGAAGAGGACTCATTACTATGTGTGCTCTTTGCTGGGGTTCAGCCCTCACTGGGGGGGCTTCAGGTGTAAAATAATTCAGTGGTGTTTGGTTTCATGTGCTGTGGAAAGCTGCTCATACCGTGGCCCTCGGTAGCAAAGCTGTGGCAGTCCATGCTGGGTTCCGCTCTCACAGTTTGGGAAATTAATTATACCGCTGCGTATATTTTAAAAGGCTCACCTGAGATCACATGCGCGCACCTGTTCTCTGGTCTGAACCACCGCCGTGGTTTTTTATTTAGTGCGATTCTGCTGCCAAGGTGTCCAAAACGTCTAGAAGAAAAGGATCTAAGGATTGCAGTTTTTCTTCTTCAGTTTACCACTGGTATTTACCATTTATAGGTTCAACCCCCAAAGTGTTAAAATTGATGAGGAGCGCTTGAGTTCAACATCGAAACCTTTGCAAGCCAAGTGTTTGTCAGGTTGGTCGGACAACATCTGAAACCTTCTTCCTCTTCTAGACTTTCTGCATTGACACTTTGACATTCACGCCGACTTCACACAGCCAGGTGTGTGGAGGTAAGAAATCCCACATTCAAAAGGAATGCCATGTGTTGTTGCTGTCAGTTTTCCAAGCTTGGACTGTGACCGTTGAGAATCTTTGTTCTTCCTCCGTCCTCTGTACCTCAGCCTGGCGTCTTAACGGCTGATTCCAGCTCAGCTGCTGCGGCAGGAAATTATAAGTTGTCAAGATAGCGTCATGACCTGCATTTCTTTAGTTATTGTTTTGCAGTCGACATGTAGTTTTTGTACCACGATCAGTCCATTTAGTAGAGCTTCAGCTTAATCTAACAAAGTGACAACATGTAATGTATTTATTTTACACCTTCAGTTAATATTACAGGAAAGGGGATTAAACTTTAAAACTCTGCTATTAAATACCCCGCGTTCAACCACTAATCGAAAATGTCTTTGAGAATATCCAGCGGTTACCCATCGGCTGCGAGGTGTCACCATCCGTCTCCGTGTTCCCATAAACCTTGGAGTGGTTTGGGGTTTTTCCATTAGTCGGTGTGACTGTTCTCACTCCAAACAAACTGCACCACATTAAGCGTGGACCAGCACACACAGACTCGCATTTTCACCGCCAGGCAGGCCTGGTGTGGTTATTTGTTGCAGAGCCAAGTGTGAATGCTGTTGTTCTCATTTTAACTAAGAGAGCGAGTGATCCCAGAGTTTGTTTTAACCGCTCCAGACATTCTTGGTGGTACTGTGCCCCAAATCCTCACGGCGGAATGTGAGAACAAGAGAAGAGAATAACTTCTCTTCTCTTCTTTTTTTTTTTTACAATAGAAAAATGACAAATCCAAACGATCAAAAATGTCCTACAGCCTGCCAAGCCTGCCTCTTGAATTTTAACTGGAACAGAACACAATAAGTTTTTTTTATTTTTTTTATTTTTTTATCCACATACCTTGGGAAGTAATGGTCATCATCACCCTTGTTTGGCCGGCAGTGTGCTGTTTACGTTGGGCCCCCAGACGGTAAGCTGGAGCTGTCTGCTGGAATCATTCTCAAGGCCCCCTCGAGTAATGATAGATGACAAGCTTCTGTGAGGAGGAAAACAAGTCTCCTGGTAGCACACAGAGCCACTCAGACAAAGGTGCCATGAGCCAGCAGCCTGCCGCGCTGGTTGTGGAGGAAGGTTGAGGGGGTGGTGGCGAATAAAAGACTGTAGGGGACTCAGCAGTAACTAATGAGAAAGAAAGCTACATCTCTCCTGTTGCGGAGTGCAGCGAAATAGAGTGAGGTGTGTGCAGTGACTCCGTCCTGTCAGCGAATGCTAATAAACCAAGTGGTCACCTTTTTTTTTTTTTTTTTGCAGCTGGACAAGAAGTTCCAGTTTGTGCTGGTGCACAGATCTGACCTTGACTTTAGGCAGAACATTAAATTTTAACACCGGTTTTAATATTGAGCTCATGTTTCTATCTATAGTCATGATGTTGAGCCCCTGTTTGGGAGTGCTGTCTGGAATAATGGTTTCAGAGCTGGCATGTCACACGTCCACCAGGGAAACATGGTTCCTTACCTGAAATAATTGGTTTGGTTTGGTTTATTGAGATCCCCATTAGCTTTTGTGAGGCAGCTGCTATTCTTCAATTTCATAAGTGACAAATACAAACCATCTACAAATGACACATAAGTGAGGAGTTATTCTTTAACATGTAATATTGAGAGAAAAACTAGTGAGTGGACCTTTTTTTTTTTTTTTTTGGATTTAGATTATACTGTTGCCAAGGCCAGGGCTCCAGTTTCTCAATGTGCTTCATTCAGTACTGAAAGTGATGATTATTCTGTGATTGACTTGTTTAGAAATTGTGGAAAATTACTATTCCAGAGTCCTGGGGTCCAAGGTGACATCTTAAAATGGTTTTGTCAGTTGATGACATCAGATTAGTTTTCTAATCAAGCAATTTAATGAATTACTCCAGCTCCACACTTCTGTCACGGACAAAAGTTTTGGTCAAGAGTTAACTTTGGCGTGATGACAGTAGACAAAAAGCTCAGTGTCACTAAAATCATTAAAAAAAAACAACTCTCTGTGAGTCTCATGAATATTCATGCATAATTTGATGGCAATCTGCCCGGTCATTTCTGAGATATTTCACTATGGACCCAGTGTGTTTCATGGTCCAACCAGCAGCCTTGGGATTTGCTGCCAGTGAAAGAACTTTCACACATGCATTTCTAATCACACCTCCATTTACTGTAACAAACCACCACATGTTGTCAATTTAGTGATATAACATAGAATTGTACTCTGTTACATTTCACAAGTCCATAAAGGTGTTGTTTAACCAACACTGATTTTTTTAAAGCATTTTAGAAATTAATATTCCATCCAAAAAAAATGAAATAATGCATAAAGTTTTGTTTCTATTCACATATACACATGCCTCTACCTAATGGACATCCTGCTGTGAGGGGATGAGGACATTGGTTGTGATCTTAAGGACTTAAGAACACACTTAAGAATTGCTCAGCTAAGAAGGAGCGTTAAGAAAAGGGTGTTTCCCAGATGAGTTCTTAATGGGACAACAAGGAGTTTTGGAAAACGAAGTGTTTTCACGCTACATTTCCCATGAGCCTCCGCGCACACAGTGAAATTCTTGGACCGGCGCAAGATGGACAAAAGCGAAAACATTTGCCAAGAAAGTTTTAATTAAAAAGAATGAAAGTCTGAGGTTCGAAGACGATCAGATACTGTCGTAGTTCCGGCCATAAATGGCGATTTGGTGGCGTTGACCCACCGGGCAGCGTCCACAATATTGAAAGTAGGAAATGTTGGGCGAGTCCACTAAATAACATTAGACAAAACGATATATTTATCAAAAATGGACCCATTAACAAGTGTGGGTTATTGTCCCTTTAATGCCCTTATGCGTGATATCTGCCCTTATGATCAATGATAGTCATGATGATTCATTTTATGTGTGCTGGATGTGAAAAACACATACAGGAACACACTTGTTATTCCTCTCGCTTATTTTCCTTCTTTTTATTATATTTTTTAGTAGCTGTGAGCTTACATACATAAAACATTGTATACGATGCACACTTTTTTTGCTTAGTGTGACTGGATCTGTGAGTGTTTGGTCGCTAAGAAGACTGTTAAGAGTGGGTCAACTCAGTCTTACATCTCCTTCTTAGTGAAAGATCATCTTAAACCGAGTGCAACTGCGGGAAACATGTTTTTCTTTCACTGGAGGCTTAAGCGTGTTCTAAAGAATCTCTTAGCACCAAGATCGTCTTAACTGGATGTTGGAAACGCAGCCATTAACAGTTTTTAGTGGTGTCTGAAGGCCAGTCACGTTGTGGGCTCGCTCTGCCACACTTTTCAACGACGCGGCTGAAGTAGCCTTACATAATGTTTAACAGTCTGCTTTTGAGTCCACTTGAGGATGGGTCCGCGCCTATCACCATATTTAACGTGTGGAGTGCTCACCTGCTGACGAAAGGGAAAACAGCCTTGAGAGGGGCCATTCATCTGGATGCTGCATGCTTAAGTATTTAGCTGTACTGACAGAAAATGATGGGGTTAAGTCTCGGATAAAGGCATGTTCTAAGCAGAAAAGTAATGTCACTAATGATGTGACCTCTGACCTGGCCATGATGTCTGATATTGTCTTTGCTGCAGGGAGAAGTCAGGTATGCAGGAGGGAGCTAGAGCGAAGCAGGGAGCAAGGTCAGGTTTTTCAAAAGCCTCCCCCCGCTGCCATTCATGAGACGACCTCCGGTGCTCACAGCGCTCGGCTTTTTCCTAAGTAGTAGAAATGGCTTCCTTTTTCTCTCCTGTTCCAATGCCAGTACCAAAGCATAACCAAGGTGCAACATAAACACACATACATAAGAGCCCATTACAGTCACACCCACCCGGTTATATTCTTGTCACACAAACAGTGAGACATTGTCTCCTGCACGCCCCTGGAGTGATTAAGACGTACGGCACCGCAGGGGTCGGCCCACGGTTAAAGGAGCATAGAATCCTAAGAGGCTGATACACACAAACGCACACACATACACACAGCAGGGGGTTTGGCATGGCATCTTATCCAGGCCATTGAGGCTAATATCTGTGAATGGGTCATGCTGGCACTTTCAGCAGTGCTATCAGTGTTGTCTCTTTTCCTTAAAGTGCCCTCAGGGACTGCACGGCATAAACACATCATAAGGGAGAGGGAGAGTATGGAAGGAGTTCTCCTGCAGTGGCCTCACACAGAAGAGAAGAAGTGAAATAAGGACAATACTCCCACATTAAAGTCTTTTCAGTTGAACTGTCTGATCATGTTTTGCTCAGAAGATAAAATGTCTCCAGTTTGCCATTTAAAAGATGCAGTGCTTGCTGCTCCGGCGCTATTATGGACTCATGGTTGTATCCGAATAACCACTTTTATAAGCTCTATTGTGCTGTGTTTCCAGTAGAACATAGCATAATGTTGAATTGGCCACAAAAGAACCATGGAAAAAAGCACACATTTTTAAGTGGTCTGAAACTGTCACCCAGTTTGGAAACCTTTTTTTTAATTAAATTCATGAAACTTTTGTTTAACTAGAAAGAAAAATTAAAAAATCTCCCTCCTACTCAGTCCTTCTTGTACAGGATAGGCCACAGTGACATTGAGCTAAGGACGAACAACACATGACAAATCCAGCTAAAATGAAAAAGCATCTCGGATCTCATTGTGTTTAGCATTGCCAGCTGCAATTTATTGATAGAACCATGAGCTGAAGAAATACCAGGCTTTAGAAAAGCACACCTGCAATGAAAAATCATTCACTCCAACTGTCAGACATAAAAAACAAACCAAAAAAACCCATGCTCTACCGGGTTGCATTCATTTATTGAAAAGCCCTTTTTATTTCTCTTTTTTAAATTGGCAATTCAACCGAGGAAAGTGAGCCGGTGACATAACGCAAAGAGAAAGCTGACGACTGTTTAGTATCTCCAGCTGTCCGTCCATCCATCTACTCATCCATGAAATCCTGTCAGCCGTGGTTTCCCTGAGCCCTCCGTTACCAAACCTTCATATCCCCCTTCGGTGAAGATGTCCTGCAGCCCGACGATATCAGTGTCAGCTGCCTTACTTAAGAATATCTACACCTGAATGCCCCCGCGTGCTCGGCCTTCATGCAACTGATGCCATATTGATTTTTACACTGGGTATCTGTTTTGTGGCTATGCAGAGGCAGTGTGGCATATATCACGTATCATATTTTAGTGTGTCATTGGTTGCTATGCTATTGTAAGGTAGTCATCACAGCAGATATGGCATATTGTTTCATTTAACGTCTTGAGCAGTGCAGAGTTATAGGTCGTTTCATCTTTGCAGAGCTTTTTTTTTATTTATTAATTGCTTTTTTTGGGGGGTGTCGTAATTTTTCTCTTTTTTTTTTCAAACATCTGGCCAGTAAAGACTTGATTTATCGCACCGTCAAACGTCCACTCTGCCACGCTGACACATGGAAGACAGTGCCCACACTCTGTGATATGCAAAGCCTGAGATGGAGATAAAAACCACTACTTAATGCTGTTGCTTTTTTTTTTTGCTGTTGCCTTTTGAACTCAGCCGAGCATTTGAAATTTTTTCAGCTGACTCAAGCTGTTTGGTGAGTCAGAGATATGATTTCCTCTCCATTTGCCTTCTGGATCGAACTGTTGCACAGTGTGGCAGCTCCCTGTCCAGCATCACTTCAAAAACACACTGACATTTTGAATAGCCTCGGTCCCCCCCGCTCCAGCCGGTTTTTCAGATTTACACAGATACATTTGAAAGGAGGCAATTTCTATGCCCGCTATAGAAACTCCCTTTTAACATTAATTACATTGCAGCTCTGTAAGGACCAAGTGTTTCTCCGCCAGAATTAATTTCCCAACAGGGACTCTTATCAAAGAATTCAGATGTACCTTCTTATCATCTGTGGTCAATGGGTCTGCATGAAAATTTACTCTGAATTAATTGCAAGTATCATCTGCCAAAATTTTTATTTGGGTATCTCCCTAATGTTGACTTAAGCCTTAACGGCCATCTGCAGAGTGCAACTCATTATGGCACATATCTCCATCCGTACATATGTAGGGGATGTCTCAGATGTTTTACGACATTCTCTACTGCTGTTCGCGAGCGTGACTAAGGTGCCATAGTTGGCTTGCACACTGGCTCGGCTCAAGGCAATGAGAAAAATGAAATGCATTTTCCACTTAACCAAGGACGTGAAGCGCTGGTGTCGTTTATCCGAATGGTTATTGATGAATTATTCCAGATATGCGAGAGCTGAAACCGACATGAAACAACTGAGAGATCACTGGCATGCGACAGGTCATTATGCATTTAGCCGGACTGCACACAGTTTGCACATTTGGTGCACATATAAGACCATTAAAGGGTCCTCATGCGGTTTTATGGATTGACACTTGTAGAGCAGATGTCAAAGAGATCCTATAGGGGCTCAGCAGAGGTGACCCCACACTTGTTAAACGTGCATTCCTGCACCATATGTTATTTTCCTCAACCCTGCATCAAAGCTTCTCCCAGAATCCTTGCATATCGCTCAGGCAAAACAAATCAACCTTCAGTTTAACTCCCGCTGCTCACTAAAATAATCAAAATTCACATCAGCCTCGCCGCTCGCACAATCCAACAGTCTTTCCCTTCAAGTTGTAAACTGAAAAATGGAAGTGCTGCTTGTAAAATTGATTTTGAGATTGAAGCAGAGATTTGTGTTGATAAAAAAAACTAAAAAAAAAACTTGACACTATAGCATAGAGAATGTGAGCCGGGAAGTGGTGCAGTATGCAGTGAGCGTGTTGACTGAAGTGTGCTTCAGCTATCAGCGAGCAGGTGTTCTTGGCTTTGGAGAGCAGTCGAGAAGCCGGTTCTCTATACATATTGACCTTTTGCTAGACCAGCTGATGAAAGACAAACACGTGCGTCAGCGAACAGTCTATCAAAACGCTCGCGTCTCGCAGCGCAGTTGTCTCGCAGGTGTTCCTAAAGAGATCCCACCTACAGATTTGATTTAATGTCCTGATTTCAGACTGTTGACAACACACCGGATTTTTTAAAAGAAACCAGTGTGAGTTCACTCGAGCCTGTCACAAACCTTTTTCACCGCCATTCCATCTCATCACACCACTTATGTTCCACTCAACTGTTTTTGTGTGGCATATGATCTACTTTTTTTTTGCTTCTGTCAAACTTGCCGCCACCCACTGGGATCAGATTAAAGCAGACACGTCGAACACAACACCAGTGAGATGCACGCCTGCAGCAAAGCATGCTGGGATGGAGTGACACGTACAATGTGCTGCTCTAAGACAGATGAATGGGCCGATGATTTAAATGGAGCTGTCTCCTGTAATTGCTGAAAATCAGATTTGGATGTATGGTTCGTGGGGCATTTCAACGCAACCATACTGATATGTTTCTTTTTTTTCTCGATACTTTCGTGCTCTGCAGGATTATTGCTGCACATTCATCATTCCCCATTTTCTGTCCACATTTCAGTTGATGATGACGTTTGTCGTCGTGCTGAAATAACTTCACAAAGTCATAATGTACGTGCTTTTCTACTTCAAACTTTTCAAAGGCAGCGTTTGAGTACAGTATCTAACCCTCTGATTTTTCACTGCGGCGTTTTGATAAAAATAAAAAAAAGAACTAATTCATAGGGAAAGTAATACAGGTTATCTATTGATTAAAAAGCAGTTTAATTACCAAGCATTATCAAACATATGCAGTACCTGGAAGTGTCTACTGTGCAGTAAAACATCTGATTAGGTGACGTTAAGGTATAAACAAGAGGGGAAATGAACCGACAAATTATACATTAATGTGCTGAGTGTGACAATTAACGCCTTTCCTCTCACTCTCTTTGAGAGTAAATTAACTTTAACGTCCAGGTTCCATCTTGGTCACCCCAGAAAAAAGTTTGTTTTTTTAAAGTTTGCCTTCCTCAACTTCAAATATGATTTTTTCATCCCCATGGCAAAAACATGGAGCAACTTTCTGAGGTAGAAGTTCCACTTCCCTATCATCTCTGGGGAATGAAGTTTTTTTGACATGCCTGGAGTGATTTCTGCACATCCAAGCAAAGAGCTGACAGGGTCACCAACCTGTGAGCCACAGTCACTTCCCCTCACATTGCACCCATGCCGTCTTTTCTTCTACCCACTCTTCCTTTAGAACTTTTCTCTTTTTTTTATCTCTTTACCAATTCAGCCACTTGTGGGCTGAGAGGGCCTCTTGTTTTGGTTGTGAAAAATCAATAGCCATTATAGGAGGGAGAGAAAGAAGAAGAGGAGAAGAAGAAAAGAGAGGGAGAAGGAACACACTGGAGAGGGAGGGAGGCAGACTGCTATCCCTGTCAGTCTGACCCTGCCTGACGGCTGTCATCTCCCTTAATTGCTTTGCTAATATCATCCCCACTCAGCCTGGAACTAGGTCAGCAAGGCCCCTCTGCTGGAGCTGACTTCAGGCTGTCCTTCTTCATGATCTCTCCCTGTCTCTGCCTTTTTTCTTCTTTTCTGTTTCCCTTTTAGGCCCGTCTCAATTAGAATAAAAACATACAGCATAGGACGATGAGAAGGATGCATTGTTTCTGAGGTGACCTGGGTTTGAATTAATCCAATCAGAAACCAGCAGTAGATAATCATTCATGCACCCTGCTCTATTCTGGGATGGGAAATAGGCTTGCCAGAATTAACCTTTATATTTCCCTCAGGTGATGCAGGAACTGCTTTTTCTTTGTCTACCATCTTTCTGCTGTTAGCACCTTCAGGTCAGACTACAAAGCTTCTTTGTACCGTGGAAGCTTAGCATTGATAACTTCAGCAAATAACCTATTAGCTGTTTTGTTGGATGTTGGTTATGATAATGAAAATGATAGAATAATTTATTAATTTATTTTTACAAATTAGCATACCGTACAGTGGTTTCATCAAAGCATCACAGAATGGACTATAAATTTAATCCAATAGACACAGTAAGAACTAACTATCACTGCTGTTGTTTAGCAGGGTAGAAATTTGTGTCTTAGAGGATTTAAAGCTGCAGTCTATAACTTTTATACATAACCATTTATTTAGATGCAATAAAAATAATTGCCCGTTTGGCAGGCGCGGATTGGCAGGATGTTATGTCAGGAATGTTGAATCAGCAGCAACATCCTCCTCTGCTCTTCTTATTTCACAGGGAAATAAATAGAAAGCATTTGACCAGTGAGAGGTGTGCAGCAGAATTCAAACATTGTGGAGCCTGTAACTCTTGAACACAACCTGCGCAGCCTCGGAGCTTTGAAAGAAATATAAGTTTATTTGTTGACACGTAAATGTCCACAGATTAATCTTTTTTTCTCTCTCTCTCTTTCTCTCCTCAACTGGTATAAAGCAGCTTAATGAAGACTGGAATACCAACTGCATCCTAGTTATTGCTGCCAACGCACCGTGCTCTTCTGTCTCAAATCAGTCGATGCTTCAATTATTTTTACTATCAAGTAGGTTTGCATAACAAAACATTTTCTGAGATGAAACTTAATTTTCCCTTCCAGCTTTGCTTGGCAAACTGTCTGCTGGCTAAAGAAAATAGGCACAATGGAGTCGGTGTTTCTGTGGCAGGGAGGGAGAATATTATGTGAGTGTTGGGGATGAAGCACAGAGCAGCTGTTTTCTGCCTCAGGGAAAATGGCAATATTCTCAATGTGATTTTTTTGTGAGTCTGTTATGGTTCAAAGCATTTTTTCCATTTGTCCAGCGTAGCTTGTATTTCTGCATACTTGTTTGACCTTTACAGATAGTTCTTAGAACACTAAAAACCTCACATCTTGGTTTGTTGTGTGAGCTTTGATACGACAACAGGAGTATTGGCATCTTAAACAGACAGGAACGGATTCTAAAAACTGCCCAGCAACCTGAAATCCAACCCCGCACTTGAACGCAACAAACAAATGAATTAATAATGGAAGAGATCTGTGGGGAAAAAGCAACAGTTCCTCATGATTGGTGTGTTTGGAAGCCGGATCGCCTCGTCTGCAGCGTCTCTGTTGTTTACATCCAGGATCGTGGCTACAGGCAGCCATTTTAAACAAGGTAGTAAAGCACGGACAAGGGACAAGGGGCTAGTAATTGTGTCAGTGGTAGGGCTCTGAGCCAGGAACTGTCAAGCCCTCATACTTTCCCCCCGCTCCTGGTTTAATGGAGCATGTTAGGGCCAAGGTGTGTTGCCCCGGCCCCAGCCTAGGCTCTGTTCAAATGGCATCCCGTCTTTCTCTGATAGGCACAGTGGAACAATAAGCCTAAGGTGGAGCAGCTGGAGAAAGCATTAGTGTAAGACCCCTCCTGCAGGTTGCCATTTCAGCCTCGCTGCCCACCGTTTGCTCCCACAATAAGACACCTCTCTTCATGACCTATAACGATAGCAATAACCGCGTTCTGTGCCTCGAGGTTGTTTTGTTTCAGTTGGGTATAAATGTACGGCTGATGCCGAGGTGCGGCGTTCACACCTCCAGGTGCAAATGAGCATTTGGAAACCCATAGCAAACAGTCCACTGACCCCTCTCTGCGAGACCAGGCAAAGGTTTTTAAAAAAAAATATTTTACTGCATATCTATTCCCTGTCGGGCTGTAATCTTGTGTCTGTTGGCCCACAGTCATAGATTCCAAGCACGGTCCAAAACGAAGCTTCCCCTTCATGGTAAAGAGTGAAAGTCCAGCTGTCACCCAAACTGTTTGGTTTGGAGGATCTTTGGAATAGAAGCCGACCCTCTTGGTAGCACACGGCCTGTTGTTTCGGAGCTGCCATTGGTGGGAATAATGCCCAGATTTCACAGATTTGTGGCATCACTGCTCAAACCACATCCAGTCTTGGTACTAATGAGTTTTTGCCTAAGACACATTGCTCACAGTTTCTCTGCCTCCCTCTGCCTGCATTTTCTCCTAGCTGCCTTTTCTTTCACTGCATTTTAATGCTCAATGCTTGAAGATATACAAGTATTTTGACTTAATCACAATCAGAGTTTATTATCTACACATTTAGAATATATTGACTTATGACACCACTCCAAGCTAGTGAAAATGTTGAGTGCTGCTTGCATATCTTCTGAGGTCAGTGTTTGGCCTCTCTTGTGGAGACGGTAAAATGCATTTCAAGGACTGAATCAAGTTGTTTTTAACTCTTTAACTGATCTTTTTGTTCTGTGAAAGCCGAGCATTAAAGTGTACACCCTTGGACAAATGTCGATGTGTTCGCTGGCTGATAACCGACTTTGGTCCAGACTGTAAGTATCTTAACAGTCACTGGATATATTGCCATTCAGTTTGGTAGAGGATAAATGCCGGGGGATGAATTCTAATGGCATTGATGATCCCCTGACTTATCTTCTAGTGCCACCATGAGGTTTTGTGTGAAATGTCTCAAAGAACTATTGCACCGGATTACCATGAAATCTTCCTACAGACATTAATGTTTCTGCCTTGTCTAAGTCAATTATTCAGGCAGCCAGATGTCAAGTAAGTTGAGTCTCTCAGTGATAAAAAATCTAAATCAGGTTTAAAGTCTTTTTTGTTTTTTTTTACAACTTTTTTTCTTCTCTCCAATTCTACAGCTCTGGTAGCGAGCAAAATAATCTTTTTCCAGAAGAAATAAACGGTAATGAAACTTGTCTTGCTGTGAGACAGTGTAACACCCAGAAGACTGCAGAGAGCACAAGTCCAGGAAATTGCGCAGGTGCCTCCAACACATTTTTTATCAGTGTCTGCTGTGTGCCCAACCAGCGCGCAGGCCCGGCTCGGCCCGGCCCGGCATCTCGTGTTGATTAACCACAGCTTGTCTGGTGGTATAGCACTTTCACCGACCGCTCTCTCAGTGCAGCGGCATCTGCAGCTCACAGCCTCAGTGTTTGCCTCACCGATCCCATTCAGATGTGGATGCCAAAACAATCTGATAGGACGACATTGACACGAGCACTCTGAGGTTGAATTTGTGAGTCTAATTTCCCCCTTTGCTACCCAGCATCCTGGTAAACAGATTTTGAAGATGAGCTTGTTGAATGGCGTTTTCTTCACTATGCAAGGCCACAGTCTCACACAGGGAAATAAACAGCGGTATCTAGAATTGAAGATGATGCTGACAAGGCTATATTAGGATGATCTTTCCATTGCTTTTCAAATGGCTTCATTTTTTTTTCTTTTTAGCCTGGATTGGTCTAGGGGTAGTTTATATATGTATCTGCTGCAAACTGCCAGTTATCATATTTGACATCGCCAATTGACTCCCATCAGCCTGCAGATAGGAGTCGCTTCACCAACAAAGATGTGGGAATGAAAGAGGCATATTTTCTCACAAAACCGCCCACCCAACAGCACCTTTTAAAGATTTTGTGCTTATTCAGGCAATTCTGGGCTCCCTGGAGCACGTCGAACTCAGGGCCATATTGTGCTTGGAAAATCCTCAGAGCATGAGAGACAAAATAAAATTGCTTCAATCAACCTAGATCATTTTATATGGAGAGCTATGGGGAAACACTAGATAAAAATGGAATAGTTCACCTGAAATCAGTCCCGACACACAAAGTAACATTAGCATTACCCTTCCTCATCTCTGGGTCTTTATTGCAACGGGAGAATACATTCGCAGCTGGTTTCGCCACTGACAGGGCTGCCTGTGTGGCGTAAACCCCCTTGAACTATTGTAATAATTGACAAAACACTGCACTGCCAGAGGTGAGATGCTATCTACTCCACACTGGATAATGGACACAAAAATAGTTTCACTCAGTACATCAAACTGTTCAATCATTTTGAAGGATGGTTGCTGGTGTGCAGGCTCAGGTTCTGAAAGAGATGGACTATATGTCTGGTCTCCTCTGTTTGAGTCGAGAATAATGATGAGCTCATTTCGTACAGCTGCTGGTCCAGACTAGCTCTCATCATATACATTTGCCTTTAAATGTGAGGCAGAAGATGCAGTTCTAATTTATTTCGAATGAGTTCCATTCAGCTTTGTACACGTGCTGTGTTTCCTTTTGGGATGGCAATATTGGTGGATAATAAGCTCTTGATTTCACACTGAAGTGCAGTTTCTGTCTCTATCTCAGAAACAATATGATGAATAGGCATGAAGACTATACAGATATTCACGATCCCCAGAGGATGAAGCTTGATTGACTTTGGTGTTTCCCTGTTATTTTTAATGTCAACTATAGGATGGATTTCCATTTACAGCTGGATTGACATAGCCTACTGTATGCATCTGAACATTAATCTTTTGGTGACTTTTTACCACATAAGATTGCTGGTAAGATATTGATATTGTTATATAAAGAGGAACTTTACAGGATTTTTACCTTAACTATGCTACATTTTTATCTTAATTAAACAGCTTGGAGTAATTGTGAGGGTTTAATAAATGATACTGTACTACAGGGAGAATGGAGGCTCTCTGCCTTCCACGTAGCGTCTTTTGGCCGAACAGCAACCTTGCAAAATCAGCGCCTCCACCCTGGTCTCCCAGCGCTCACCTTGGCGACACCACAACATGTAGCCCGTAATCTTATGTTTATAACAGATAAGACTACACAAATATATTCACACACTGATTGCTTTCTCACTGGCTTTGTTGAACCCAAATACTTAAGACCAGGAGGGTTAGCAAAATAGCAGAAAATCGACAGGACTTGCATACAGTAGTTCACCTTTAATAAGTGTTAATCTGGAAAATGTTAGCAGGCTAACATGCTACAACAGTGCAGTTTGTGTAATTCCATTCTGCGTTTACATTAACAAGCACAATGGACATTTCTTGGTTGCCATCTTGCCTATAAAGTGGGAGGCGACAAATGTATTTTCATACTTGGCATCGATAGCACTGACTGCAGCCGCGTCATATAACAGGACAGTGAAACAGTCATTTCTCAAGTCAATTGTTGAAGACAAATGACAGGCGGTCTGTAAGCATGGTCAGTTCACAGTGGTCAGTGTTTGAATTTTGGACTACACTACTAAAATTGACAGTATACTGAGTGTACTGACTGAAGTATCCAGTTTTTCAACATGATGGACATGTTCTAGGTCTGCTGATGTTAACATATTACTGTGCAGCCTCACAGAGCTGCTAGCAGACCTGTAGATTCTTTGTCCTCTTAATTTGTTTCCATTTTGCCCTATGGACTAAAAGTTGTTTCGTGTGGTATTTCATTTCATTTGACTAAAAATATTATGAAAAAATGACTGGTATGAATTGAAATAGGTTCTGTAACCTTGTGCCTTCACTATTCAAAACCTGGCGTGTAATGTACAATGTTATTTTTGAGTTGAATTAAAGAAGTTTCAAATAAATGTTAAGTTTCACCTTGCATCCTTCAGGTTGGACTCACTGTGCCTCTTGAATATAATAACAGAAGTCCGTGTATGCAATGGCCGTGACTTTTTTAAATTCAAGTGTCTCTTGAAACCCAGACAGAGAACTTGAGTGAATGTGATATTTAATAGATGAACAACAGAACAGTTCTTTTTTCCAAAGTCTTCAGGTCATGTTAAATAGATGTGTCTCAAATTACTTTTTATGATTGGGCTAATTGAAGTGGCCGGTCATTTTTTATGTCAGTGACAGGCGCCTTTACTACCTCCTCCAAGGCGAGCAGGGGGAGTGTCACATCGTGGAAGGACAAGCAGGTTCCTTCATTACTCAAGTCCCTGCACTAATCTCATTTTCTACCTGTGACCAGTCAAAAAAACCTTAAGATTCAGTGAAGTTTCAGGTCTCACCGGCAGTTTTCAATAAGAAGGGGGCGGAGACCGAGGATATTACATTTCCGTATCTGATTAACCTGAAGGTTGAATCAAAAGCCATGCCATTTATTTCTGTTTAAAGGCTCACGTACATCTCATTCTCACATTCTTTATGGATTTGAGATTAATGAATTTCATACAGAATATTAAAGGCTACATAATGAGGAAAACAATAAGTCAGGAACTCTCGCTGTTCATAATAACTAATTAGTGATTCTACTAAAATGTGTTTGTTTATCACGTAATTAATTACCACCATCGCATTATAGCTTGTCTTGACAAGAACTGCACGTAGACCGGTCCATTCCCCCTCTGAGCATCTGTGTTGCTTTAGTTTCCCCATGGTTGTGATTTGATATGAGATTCGCTAGACAATTTCCAGTTTATTACTGCTGTGTCCAGGCAGTCCCTGATAAGATTAACCAATGTCTATGAATCATAGCTGGAAAGTGTTTGAGGCTCTGGTCAGCGGCTGAACGTGTACAACCAGGATTGTTCACCACAGTTCACAGTCCATATATGAGCTATATACG
The DNA here is from genome assembly GCA_030347415.2 of Decapterus maruadsi. NCBI lineage: Eukaryota > Metazoa > Chordata > Actinopteri > Carangiformes > Carangidae > Decapterus > Decapterus maruadsi. The sequence continues at coordinate 5,887,307 of CM064891.1, read as the reverse complement.
CCTCAAAGAAACTCCCACTGTGATGACGTTGTGTTTCTTTCCTGGGCTCGACCCCGGCTGGGATCGAACGCACCAGAGTGATGATCCCTAATCTGTGGAGAAGGCCCTGTGTGTGTGTGCGTGTGTGCCTGTGGGGAAAATACTCCCCAGCCCCAAACCCAATTTCCACTGGAAGATTGAGGAGGCTAACATGCTCTGGGCGGGATGCCGAACTCTTCTTCTCTTGTCTTGTCTTTTAATCGCATCAGGCTTTTAATTCTTTCATGAACTGCTCTCAGACCTTTTTTTAACCTTTCATGAAGAGTGGGAAAGATAAGAGAGCTCCGATTGGTTCTTCAATTTCCACAGCATGCTGCGTTTTTTTTTTTTTTAGAGGAGACTTTTGTTTTGCCATCGCAGTTATGGTAATTGTGTGAACTGAGGTGTTGACTGTGACTGATGGTTTACCCTTCCACACACACATCTATGTCTACGTGCATCCACATGCTTACATAGAGCTGATAAATTACGTGTCGGTGCACTGGAAACAAGCTAATCAATATAAAATGTCCGGCGTCAGTATTGACCAGGAACGTGGCAGAGATTGTGAATGAGGAAGAAGTCAGATCACACTCGGGTATATAAGTTTTTAATGGCTAACGTGTAGCAGCATACATGAGGACATTTTTCTTGAACATGTGTATTCCCATGGGGAACATGCGTCCTTTTGAAGCTGTGGGAGCTTTAATCCACTTTGTATAGATGATGGATTGATGGATATCAGAGGTGTCTGGCCATGTTTACATCATGCTTGTCTTGTCTCTGTCAGCTCAACTCTATAGACCTAATCCTGACAGGTGAAAGTGTTGTCCGCGCAGTCTGTGTGGGCTTCTGGCTGTGATACAGATAAACCGCCAGAAATCAATAAACTCATGTATGCGCCACCGTCGCTCGTGCACGCCTCCCCACCTTTTACCTTCAAAAGGTCAGAGGAAGGCTAGTCTTTTAACTCCTCATTGTGTAGTATGTGTCATGTCTGGCTCTAATGATCTGCATTCAGCCGTGAGCCCCTCGCCACCACCACCACCACTAGAACTCTAGCAGCAGCAGCCCTTCTTCTCCTCTTTGATTGGCCCTGAGATTCCCCCTAAGATGGATGGTTCTATCGTCCTTGACTGGTTTGCAATATGCGCTGCCATACCCTCCCTCCATCCTGCATTTTCGAATCACTGTTCTCCGTTTGATGGCAGGCAATTACTGGGGATTGTTTCTCTTTTGTTGTACATGCTGGTCGGCACAGTGCCCCCTTTTTCTTCTTGGAAAGTACTGTCCTGTTTTCCCACTTGACAGATGCACAAAGCTCGAAGACGAGCGTTATTTGACTTCCCAAGCACAGAGATTGATTGGTGGTTTATGAGCAAATACAGTCAAACATGTTGGCAGGTGCTTGAAATTAGTCGTCTTTGCTCTGTATAATCTTCAAACGCTCTGGGAGAATAATTACTGTTTATACTCAAGGCTGGGTGTCTTGTGTTGAACACGACTGGTCGTCACAGTTTGCTCTTTATTTACCTCTTTATGTTGCCATGAGTTGTCATGGGGAGTGTATATTTTCAGAGCCGGCACAAACAGTTTCACAGTAATATTCTTCTTTCTAGCTGCTGCATTGTTGTGGAATAGATGCAGCAGGGAGGTATTAATGGTGTAACTTTAACACTTCCCCAAAATAGCCGAGCCAATTTTTGCAGGTTATTTGGATTTGATAAGAACCTTAATTAAAAAATAACTTTAATCTTTTTTGGGAGAAAAAAAAATCCAAACAGATAATGAGGAGTTTAGTCCGGAGCTTGCTCTCTCTGTCAAGGTTTGAGGTACATCCCCTTATCAGACCTGTATCTCTGTGCAGTAAAACGGCACTCATGTCCTGTGGCAGCACAAATTAGTATCTCTTTTTTTTATTAAATCAATGACTTCAAAGCAGCAGAGAGCGAGTGCATGAAGATGTTTAGCAGTGGTGACTGACAGCTGATCGAGAGGTATATGGATAGCTGCAGGAGAATGACCTTGATGTCTGCTCATATTTGAAGATGTGGGAAATAATCAGCATCAGCTCCTGGCACTGAGCAGCAGCGTGCCCCTGATGACTGCGCTGCAAACAATGAACTCCACTGATGCAGGAGGTCGAGTTACAGAGATGCGCTTCAGTTTCTTCTGTTTTTGTTGTGCTCTCCCGTTCTCTCTCGCTGTTTTTCCCTGCGTGCATTCCAGAGCCTGCTGGGCTCCGCCAGCCGAAGGGGTCCCTCATTAAAAACTGCCATCCCTCCACCATGAAATAACACCCCTGATAGAAGCTTCTCCTGTAATGTTTGTTTGTTTACAGCTATAAAATATAAGATTATCATTTATCTATTTGTGCTCAGTTTGGAAAAGACAAAAAAAAAAAAAAATCGATACCAAAGCCTCTCGTTGAGTTGAAGCAACACGTACTGGAGGTCCCCAAAAGTACCAGTGGTAATCATCAGTAATACAAACACCAGCCGCCTTCTGTATTCCTTGTTTTGGTGATATTTACCCGGCGCATGGCGAGGCTGACTTTGTTTGATATTGAAAAAGCCGGGGTTTCAGGTGATGTTAATAGGAGGAATATAGACGTAACCGTGGCCCTCGGTGTTAGCAGTCACCCCAACAGTCTCTGTGACATTCAGCCGTAGGAAATGGCATTTGTGACATTCACTGAGTGAGAGTAATATATTCACCTCGGTTGGCTCATCTAGCCCTCACCAGAGGAGACAGCTGCTATAAAGGCTATGTGCACCAAGTGTTCTCACACTGTCAACAACTTGCTGTAGCCGGGCTGCATGATTTTATCACCCCGGAATGGAGTGAAAAGACGGTGATACAGGGCTCATGCTTTATTTAGAGCTCTTTGTGGAGCGATTTGTGTTTCTCAGCTCATATATAGGTAATATACACAATCATCACATTAACGGCTTCTCTTTTACTTTTCTTTCTTTTCTTTTATCGCACTGCACCACAGTAGACCTGCTTTAACCCACAGCAAAATGCCGGTGGAGGTTTGGCAGTAGGCTATTACTTCCTGACGTATTGCAGCGTAGATGTCATTTAACATTTCATTCAGATGATGGACAGGTCTGCGTTACGGCGTTCAGCTTGTCATAAAGAGCATTCCTTAATATTTTCTGTTCCTAACGCTGTATTAGATTACAAAATGGCAACTGCTGCCATTCACACCGTGCCGATGTGGAGGCGCGATGCTGGTATTTTTTTATTTACTGTCACTGCACAGCGTGTGGAGCACCACCACAGCCACCACCTACAGTACAGTTGCAGCTGGAGAAGGAAACAGCAGCTCACCTACAGCTACATAGAGATGTACTGCCAGCCATGTATTCCCCTCTGCTGCAGCATCACTCCCATGTCTTCGGGGACATGTACTTAAATAATCATGCCAGTGTTTTCCATGTTGTAGATCATTAACTAGAAATTACATGTACTGCTCAAGCATACAGCAAGTTCTTGGATTGATCCCTCTCCTGCGACAGAGCTACTGGTTTCCATCTGTTTCCGTGCTGAAAATCAACTTGCAGAAACTTAAACTTGGCTTGAAATTACTAATCCATCACACTGAACATTTCATCGCTTTTAGTTTTTGTCAAAGTTACAACTTCACTCACTTTGCCCTGCTCCTTCATTTATTACTCCCTCTCAGCTATGCCTCAGGTCTCCTATCCATTCAGAGGCTTTTTGCTGCTTGGCTCTATTCTCCCATCTGTCTAAAATCTGAGGACCACATTTTTCCAGGTTTTGCTTCATCCAATCGTGTAAGCCCGAAGCTGCCACTCCTCTCACTCTCTTATGGGAGCCAATCACCGAACACCACACTCTTTATTAACCCACTTAGCTGCCTGTTTAATGCACTACTTCCTGCCGCTGCTACTGACGCCAGCGCCCAGCCACTGCTGTCTCTGCTGCCAACCAGCAGCAGCAACAGCAGCAGTGACCTTAGGTAGAGTGTGTCTGGTGTGTTTAAGGACCTCTTAAAATCTTACATTTCAGAGTTGTCTGTTCAACACCAGACTTTTCAACAGGAAAAATGATTTAATTCTCATCACAGTTTTCAGAGTGAAATACTCGTCCGTCCTCTGGTTTTGATTTTCTGACACACAGAAAGCTCACAAATGCAGCGTGTTTTTTTTTTGTAGTTTTTTTCAGCAGCCAAGACTTAAATGTCAGAATGTTGTGTCCTTGACCACAAAACAAGGAGAGTTTTCAAGACGGGCTCTGCTCTCAGCTGCATTGTCACACAACAATAGCATAGCTAAGGCAAAAAACCCTGTGTACTGTGATGTGTGACCAGTCAGAAGCAAGGTCAAAGTAAATAAATATTTGAAGTAATTTCAAGTAGATGTGTGATGTAGAGGTTGCATGACTTCAGATTTTTTAAAGTCGACTCTAATGTTATGAAAGTCCAGTCGACGTCGGCTAGTCCCGGATGACGTCATTCATATTCCTGTCATAAATAAAATCACAGGAGGAGGGAAATGCTTTGCAACAATCTGGATTCACTGACAGACATTAGTACAAAGAAAAGCAGGTATTTAAACAACAAGCTGTAAGTCTTTGCTTTTTTGGGGGGGGGGCATAGGCTACATTCCCCCAGTATATAGGTGCAAAAGAAGATACTGTAGTCTACTGTCCGTTAAACAATAAGGGATGAAAACGACACAAGAGTCTGTAAGCCTAATCACCATCACAGTCCTACTCAGTCAGTTTTTGTTTTTCAGTCCTGGTTGGTTGGTTGTTGTTGGTTGTTGTTGCCTGTATGAGCATAATTTTTAATCTAATTTAATTAAATTATTTTTTTTGTTTAATTGCCTGCTTATTCGGCTGTGGTGGTGCGCTAGTGTTTTTCTTTTCTTTTCAATGAAAGGCGATGTGCTAGTGTTACCACAGTAGCTACACGCGCAACTTTTTTTTTCCATCAACGATCCATCCGCGGATCAACACTGGTCCCTTGCACCACCACCGGTTCTCTCCCTCTCTCGTTGTTGTTTCAAGCGGCTCTCCTCTTCTACTGCCAAAATCATGTGATCAGCGACTAGTCAACGCCGTGCTCAAAACGTCATTTTGGAGCAGTAAGTAAATAAGTTGATGAATTGACTCGTCTGTGCAACCCCTATAGACAATATATAAACATAAACATAACAGTGTGGCTGCTTTCTAGCCAATATACAATAGTTGGGATGCAGACCAACACAGACAGATATTTTAGTCCTGATAGCACACATGCACATACACCCACAGTTGTACGCCACTTATGTAAACTACAATTGGAGTAGGTAAATTGAAGCTCGATTCAGGGCAGAGGAGACAAAGACAGGGGAGAAAATAGAAGGGGCCCGTAGGTGGTGATGAGAGATGATTCAGCCCTTCAGGACTTCTAATGAGAAATAATACAGTCCTCTCTCCACTGCCAACAGCGGCTGCTGCTGCAGATTCCCCGCCGTGCCTGAAGGACATCGTAGCACCCCGCAATGCCCACCCTCTCCTCGCCCGTACACTCCCGCCCTTATCGCCCTGTAATTAGCCCAGTCCCACATTTAATCAGCGCTGCGATAGCTGCTAAGACCTGGAAGAATAAGTAGACTGGAGGGAAGGTAGGGATGGGAATTTTCCCGTGGTCTCTGGCTCCATCGTGCCACTCGTGTGAGCTGTGATTGACTTGGCAAAGACTAAATCAGGGCTTGCCAGGCCACTGTATTGGAACAGATTGACGGAGAGCAAAGTATGAGTAAGAAAAAGAGAAGCCAATAGAGCTCGATTGCACTTGCAGCTCAAGAGAGAGGCTGGCTATTGTATTTACAAGCCAAGTGTGTACGCGCGCGCCTTCACCTCTCCCTCTCCATCCCGCTCCTCCACTAGAGGATTGAGAAGGCGTGTAGCGCGCTGTCCGCAGAGGGTTCTCAACACTGCCGTGCATTTTACCGCTTGTAAAGCAATCATTTCCATCCCCGCTTCCCTCTCCCCACCGCCCTCCGGCTGCTGGGACTGCTGAGTCAGCTCACCTTCGTATGGAGAGTGGCTCCCTCAACCGAGACGTTATTGATTTGCCCCTGTTTGTAAGGGGGAAATGTTCCCAAACCTCTCAGGCCAATTTTTTTTTCCTTTCCTTGCACCGCACAGCCAGGAACACCGTCGGGAATTGGATCGGAGGAAGAAGGAAAAACCATAAGCATCTAATCTACCATCGCGCAACACACAGGCGCCAGTGTGCAGGCGGCAACACATGCATTTAGAAACACCATTAAGCTTTAGATCGGAGCAGAAAGAGAGTGAGTGCAACAACATCAGCAAAACCACACATCCTCACAAATATAAAAATGCATGCAGCGTCCATTTGAATAGAATGTACCGCAACGAGGAAACAAGACGGCGTCCTCTTTGTCACATTTTACAGGGAAAATGTGGCTCAATTAGGGCGAGCCATTTCAAAACGTGGCCTTGAGATCAAAGTTCATTAGCTTTAGTTTTGCTTTGTTTCGTCTCTTAATTGCAAACAAGTGAGCGACTGCGTAATAAATTGATGAAGATTTGGTCATTACAAAATTATAGTCTTTATATCGAGGCTGTGTCTCTCTGCCTCGTATTCTCTCCATCTTGTCGCCATATTGGTGGGAGTATGGTGCTCGCATGCACACACACACTGACTCACTGAAAGCACATTTTACTAGCACTCTCCCTCACTTCAATGTGGGCCCGGGCCAGTGAGCTACATCATTGCTTCATTTGGATCAAACTCCAGAGCTCAGGAGTCATTTATCTACATAGTGTGTGTGTGTCTAACCTTCAGGCATCCCACTCTTTGCCTCTGGGAGAAATCAATGCCAGGGTGCAGAACAAAGCACAAAAAACCCCATCTGACTTCTCCAAGGTGGAGATTTGAATAATTTATTTGTTATTCTTCTCCAGTTCCTCAATGTACAGAATATAGGAGTCCACGTTGGTTTTCCTGGAAACTTTCTGGTCTCGTCTTGTGCGTGGTTTTTTTTTTTTTTTTTAAGCGTTCACATCATTTCTGTGATTACTCTACTGTGAAAACCTTGAGAAAGTTGCTGGATAGCGTAGCATACAAATCAATAATTGCCTTTGGAGAAAAAAAAGAAAAAAGAAGCTGCGTTTATTTCTATGCTTCTTCGATAGAGATGTGAAAAGTATTTGGAGGGGAGAGACTCATTTGAAACCTTTTAATTTTGTCTGGATGCTCTCTCACTTCCGCACCTGTGCGTCTATTCATCTGTAAACAGTTGCCTTGCCCTCTTATTGAACCTGATCATTCACACTTTCAAAGCCAGTCTCCATTACCATCTCTGATTGTTTTGCTGTGCCCACTTCACACTCATCGTTATCTGTCTTTAGAGAAGCATGGCGGCGCTTGCTAATGGAGGAGCAACATTTGTGTTAAAAGTGTTGAAGAGATTTCGACAGCTGCAGAATTCACCAGCAGGCAGTTTGCTATTATGAACATATCAGTGTGTGTGTAAGTCTGAAATCTCCTAAAACCTTCTTCACTATCCAGAATTAGTTTTTAATGTGTCCTCTGTTTGTGTGTGTGTGTCCCAAGAGTGACTGACGATATCTCACTAGACTGGTGACTGTCTGCGCTCGTGGCTTCTGCATTTCCTGTCTTGTATTCTGTTATACACACACACACACACATACAGGTATAAGCACGTACACACACACCCCTGGTGTCTCACTATCCTGTTTTCCCATCTCCCGTGACTCTGTCTAGCTGGTAGTGCTTGAGTGACAGCTCTTGGTTTGTCTGGGTATCCGTGGTTACAGCCCAGAGGCCTGCGCTGGGGGACCCAGACCTGTCAGCACTCTCTGAATCCTGAAACCGGAGATGGATGGCCGGGAGCCACCTCTGCCCTGAGCTCTGTGCTCGCCGCGTCTCTCCTGCTCCTCTTCTCTCTTTATCCCAGACCCTCCTGCTAAACAGACCCATTGTTGGCAGCTTGATGCAGCAGAAAATGGAGCCAAATACGTCTTGTTACCTGTTTCTCTTTTCGGGGCAGGAGACCAAAGAAACTTGAGAATCAAAATAAAACTCTTTTTGAAAACAAAGGTTCGATTCAACGTTTGCATTTCTCGCAGGAAAATGCTTTTTGAATTTTTACAAACTATTTGTAATGATTAGAGATGCACCGATCTCAATACCCGGATCAGATATCGGCTCCGATACTGACTAATTACAGTAGCTGGATTGGATATTGGATGAATGGGGCCGATCCAGCATTCCAATCTATCCAAAAATAATTTTGTTAATATCATACCCAGCAATACAGTTGCAGCGATCTAGTGTTATTTCTTTCTTTTTGCTGCTAATGCACACTCTTTTTATTTGTTAATAAATAATATTAAGTACATTTATATCCATGTTAGTCTGTTTCCTTTTTTAACAAGGCTAAATGTTTACAGTATGTCAAGCTTGATGCCTTCACTCACATGGGAAGGTACACGGTTCATTCATTCAGCAGTAGCATCGGATCGGTATTGGGTATTGGTATCGGATTGGATCAGAAAAAACTGGATCGATGCATCTCTAGTAATGATAGCAAATGCAGCAGGGGTCAAGGATAGAACAGAAGTCAAGACGCTGCACTTTGTAGGGACAGCTGGTTCTGTTAATCTGGAATCAGTTGTTAACAGGCCGGATCAGTGGTCCCAAAGGGGAGTGCTAGTTAGAACGGATCAGGTGTCTGTCCATCTGCAGAGCCCATGCTGCTTCTGCTTTGACAGTGACATGTATGACAGCTCAGACGCCGGTGTAGTCTGTCGCCCCAGCGCCCGAACCCCCCCCACCCAACACGACCGGCCGACAGTTCGAGACGGAAAAAGGAGAAGGGCGATGAAGGCGGTGGGAGGAGAAAGCACGAGTGTGGCGGGGTGGGGTGGGGGGTTGTTTTGGACCGCCTCGGGCTCAGACAGTTAAAGGGCGGAAGCAGTGCTGCTGCTGCTGCTGGAGTGTGAGTGTGTGTGTGTGTGTGTGTGTGTGTTATCTCTCAACCAGCTAATGAGAATATTTAACATTTGCTGAGTCCACAGTGTGTTGGAAGTCATTCATCACTTCACTGATTCACTCCTTGCCCGGTATATGTTGAGTGTGCAAGATGCAGGGCTGTGGGGCTGGAGGCTGGAGCTGGAGGAAGGTGCGTTTAGTGCAGAGGAACACACCAGGCCAACCGCAGGAACTTAATTGATCATCAGGGATCTGCAGACTGTGGACTGTGGGAATTCAGGGGAAGAGAGGGTTTTTTTTTTCCTGACTTCTTCACATTTAAAGACCTCAGAGTTGATAATAATTTCATCATTTGACCTTCATCAAGCAATAACACCATAAAGCTACCATGCTGATGTTTAGCAGCCTTTTTTTTAAACCATGTTTGCCATCTTAATTTAGCATGTTTGCTACCATTTGCTAACCAGCTAAATAAGAAATTAGAGCGAGATCAGCCTTTTTTCACACACATGAGAATATTTTTGTCACAGCTACTGTATGAACCTAGAAGAGCAAATGTTATCATAAGAAAATCACATGAGTAGCAGAAATAACTGACAAGAGTCGCGTGTGAATAATAAGCTAGTTAAAATATCATATTTTAAATTGTGTCATTGCACAGACAACTTATATAAGGCCTATTAGTGTTGCCAAAGTTTAGCAGGTGTTACCACCTCGAAATTATGAAGCATGGAGGAACAGGAACAGATGTCAGATCAGAGATCATGCACCACAGGCTTAATGTGGGGTCAAATTACAGTAAATTAGTTGAGTTTTAATAGTAATTCAGCCATCTGAGGCTTGTGGTGCTCCTGATGACATCTATATCTGGCTCTTCAGATGCTACATAAGTAACAGCACCTGTTGTCATGTTATGTATGAACCAGAGGATTTCCTAATCATCAAAACGTAAGCAATCAAGGCAACCAGGAAGCAGGGACGTTAGGCTGCACATGATATTATGCACACAATTGAGCAAATGGCTCCCTCTTGTTCCTGTCTGTCTTCCAACTCCTATTGGATAACCCCCCCCCCTCCTATCCCCATGTCTGCACCAGATTTAAAGCCAATTCATCTAATAGATCGTGATATATTTCAGTCAGGACCAAGGTGGTTTGATCAATCAACATTGCCATCTCGCGTGGCTAAAACCAGTGGAGCAATCAATAATTAAAATAATCATTATTTTCAGCTTGATTTGATAACACAAAGCCATTAAGAATAGGCAGTTAACCAAATAATTTATAACTCTCTTCTTCCAGGAGGTATTTCAACAAATAGGATTTTATATCAACCTGTCGCAACCACAAACGCACAACTCAGCTCGTTGCTTTCTACTTTGCTGTGTGACAGAAAGAGCTGAACTCTTCCCACCCACACATTGTGGAGCGAACGATTTTATGATTTGCTATGGAATGTGTGCATTCCATTGTAAACTCTGCAGAAAAAGAAAGTGTGGGAGGAAACTAAACATCAAGAATCGGACCTCTTAAGCCATGTAACTTCACAAACGTGGCTGACTGCTATCCCTCAGCTGGGCGCCGCACAGGCCTGTTCCATTGTGACTGCCCAAACACACACACACCACTCTTATCACCCGATAAGAGCTCAGCCGGCGCTTCCTCTTTCATGTGCTTCACTAGGTGACCTTCACATTACCAGCTTACATACACTCACTCAGACAGAAACATGTCCCGACACGCATACTCCCAAAAATTGACCAGACAGTCAGTATTCCCCCCCAAAAAAAGGGGGAAGAGCCCATCCAGTGTTTTTGTGACACGTCAAACTGCTCAGTGACCGTGATTCGACCTTACTCCACGCAGACAAGCCAGCAGGGTTAAAGTAAGGTGAGCATGCGCGTGTGTAGTGTTTTTTTTCTTTTCCGCCGCGATGTGCGCTGAGGCTCACATGTGTTGACGATGAACTGGTCCGGTAACTGAGGAGCAGCCTTGCACTTTACCTGACCCCTGTGGTGATGAGCATTAAAGAGACCCAGCCCAGCCCAGCCGGGCACGGCACAGCTCAGCACAGGGACCCATGATTATTTAATGGCGGTTTCCAAGGCAAAGGCCTGAAAACACGCCTCCACCTTGCCAGTCTGTGTGTTTGTGTGTGTGTGTGTGTTTTCTCCAGCCAGAGAGAATGAACACATGCGCCTGCGATGAAGGTTGACAGAAGCAACATGGGCAAGTCAGCACTTTACCACTGGAGTATGATACTTGTGAACTGGCAGGGAAATGGAAGGTCACATTACACTCAGGTTTTTTTTTTCTACTGTTGCTTCATGTAGATTTAGCCCATTTTCATTTCCCACTGATGTTGAATGGTGCTTTGAAACAAAACCAACTCCCGTTGACCCCCTCCTTCCTTCATTTTTAATGGGATGTAGCAGCAAAAGATCCATTTTTAAAAGGACTTCTGCATCGCTAACAGCATTTCTATTTATGAAGCGGCGTGTTCAGCAGGGCAGGTTGTCTGTTTTAATCCCACAAGTTGAAGAGTAACGAAACCATCTCACAATGATCACCTTCCGCACATGCAGCCGAGATGGCCTTTGTGGCTTTACGTGTCGTCATGGCAATGAGTCTGGACGTTTTGTGTGGGGGAAAATGCTTGTGTGTTGTGTGAGACTGTTTCATTGTCTTCATTGTCAGATGGCTTCCATACATCTCTCTCAGCACCTCAGTCAATGTGTGATTGTAATAATAATATATTTTTTTGAAGACGAAGTCACAGAGCATTTCAAAAAATAAAATGGGCTTAGCCATTGTTATTCGATTATAATGTCTGAGATTCTCTGGTCGTCATCCGTGGCTTCAAAATGAAGGCACAATTTCCCGTCATTATGGCGCCTTCTATTTCCAAAGCAAATAGCGGTTTGGTCAGCAGCATCCTGAGGCCAGTATTGATGGTGCATTTACAGAGTGTAAGTGTCGGTCGTGGTTGATGCAGAGTCGGGCCAAGTGTTTACATCTTGGAGCTGCGTTGTATAGTATGTGGGTGACTACAGTACACACTTTCAATTACCTTCGGGTCAGTCATCGTCTTTAGGCGCCTGAGTCCTGACGACTACGTCCCTGACCTGCTACCCTATCTATCTACAGCCAGCTTGTCTTTTTGATAATTACTATCTACAGATGAGAGAGGCTGTTAACTTATAGACATAATTATAGCCTATGTAAGGTCTCTGCTGTGACTAGACGGCACACAAGCACCCTCTTTCTCTTAATAACATGCAATTGCTAAAATGATTTGAATTTATGTATTTCTTTTTTTGCCTTGTTGAGATTCAGTTCAGACACTGAAACCATTCTGACAGGTGTCCACCTCATGTAATGCCGTTAGTATGATGTCAGTGTGTATGACTATCAGATGACATAACAGATCTTTTCGCCGTCTATTTTTGCTGAGAACTGCGAGCTTCACACGTGAAAAATAGGCTCCTCTCCGAAACTCTAGACGACCCTCTGCTCATCGTCTTGAGTTTCAGCTGAGTCTCAGACTCGCATCTCGCACAGGCCGTGGCTCCTCTAACCTGTAAACAGGGGTGGCATGAGATGAAAGATGGTCTTAATCAGTGAATGGCATCACAATCACTGGAATGGCAGTGAATCAAAGTATCTGATTGTAAGCAGAGAGCCGCAACAGAACTCTACCGCACTATGCACAGCAGTAGATCATTTAGATTTTTCTCTTCTCAGATGAGATTTTGTCATTTCTTTTGCTCATTCCCCAAGTAAACTGACTCCCAGCACCTCAATCTCCGTGTGATTTTAATAAACTGTTTTGCAGAAAACACATTTTCTTTGTATAAACTTGCTGGAAATATAAAAAATGACTGACTCCCAGTCAGTCATGTGAAGATGAAACATAATCACGTCTTTTGCATAGTAGAAGTTGATAGTCAAGTTTCACAATTTGCATGAAGTTTTCCCATACCATATCGATATGCATGAATACATATTCATAAAACCCCTCGTTCCATCACGCACAACCTAGTGAAACCAACAGAAGACACTTTCATTTGCAGTTTCTGTTAAATTAAAACCAAATTATGCTTAATTGCAAATTACTATTGGGACTGTCTTGCTCAGTGGAAGTACATTTTAATATTAAGAAAATAAATACTGCTACAGTTCGGAGAAACGAAGATTGGAAAAGGCGGAGTGGGGAAAGGACAGCATGGAGCACTAAGGAAATTAACGGTTGTATTTTTCACACGCATGAGAGTATTTCTACCTCAGAGGCAGCCGTAAACCTAGAAGAGCAAATGTTATCATAAGCAAATCGCATGGGTAACGGAAATAACTGACATTACCATCTGAACAGAGAGTCAGCTTTGTGATGAGTCATCCTGTGCAGCAAACTTATCATTTAATGTTGATCCCCTCAGATTTGGAGGATGCGGGGCAGCGCTGCAACTTCTCCAGGCCTCCGATGTGCTTGTCCCTCGGCAGAGCCAATCGGTGGAAAACTGACAAGTCATTGTCTTTTCCTAAGGCACAGTAATTCATCAGCACTTGAGGCGGCTTTGGCTGATTGCATTTTCGACAGAGCAATCTCCACTATGTCATAGAGAATTTGGCTTTTATGGCGGGGTGGGACTTTGATGCCAAATACAAGGGACAGTGGAGGCGAACATGGAGAGTTCACCACGCTGGGTCTGATTGCAAATTGAAAATCCTGTGTGTATTTGCTCCTGTGCTTGGCTTGTGTACTTCAGAGCGAGAGAGAGAGAGCGCCAGTGTTTGTACCTCTTGAGATATGATGGAGTTTTTCCATCTGCTGCTCCCTCATGCCTTATTTCTTTCATCTCCCAAGATATTCATAAATAGTAACAAAAATAATGGACCTTTCATCAGACCGCCTTTTTTTCTTTTCTTTTACTATCTGTGGTATTCAAAAAATAATGTCTACTTCATTTGGCATCTTCAAGGCAACAAAGCTGCCACAATAGCCGCCCGTCCAGCCACGGAGAAGCCCCCTGTAAATGTTTTAATTAACACAATAATCCCTTTGAGGCTGAACAGACGAGGAAGAAAAGTGGTACCATTTTCTAGTATTTTAATATATTTTGCTTACGCGGGTAAATTGTGGTGGAAAAATAATGAGCGTGCAATGCAACACCAAGATGTGCAGCGTTTAAATGTCAGTCTGTTGCCGGGGCTCAAGTCGACCAGGGAAAATGAGTGTTTCCCAAGAATCCGCTAGAGAGCCAGGCTATAACTGCAAAAAGCTGATAGGGTTCAGTATTCAGAGGTAATGTCAATCCCTGGGCCCGTGATAATATTTCACTGTCATTTAGAGAAATGACCATGAGAAGTCAGAGTTAAAAAAAAAAAAAGAAGAAAAATGTTGAATAGCCGGAGGGTATCCAATCTGCGAGTGTAGCCTAACACCCACTGTGCATTTTCCGATCAGGCGCTGCACTGCCTCAGAATTATGTTCTTTGATTACAAGGAAAAACTCGTTTGAACATCAGGGTTTCCTATTTGAGAACGAATGTCAGAATTTCATTAAATCACAACGACCACCAGGTTGCAAGATCTAAAACTTTGATGCCGCCGTCACTTGTATTCAAATGTGGAAATGTCAGTGTTTCATCCGCACTCTGCTCATGCTGCAGTCATCCTTAATGCAAGAGATCTAGACCCCATGGAACACAAGTGTATTAGCCGCTATTACTCTGCCTATTGTAAATCTCTCACGCTTGCTTCCGTGCGACAAGTAATAATGTGGAGCGATGTGTGTGTTTTCATTTGGCGGCAGTGATTCTGACATTTTAAAGGGAACTCTTCTAATTTCTGCTCCGCTGCTTTCTGCGTCAGTGCCAGTCTCGGACTTTTCCGACAATCAAAGGCCATATTCAGCTCTGTGAACAATAAGAGGCACTGGACCGTTGGAGTGGCCTCCGTAGACTATATGTATTGTGCAGGGGACTAATCAATACTTTTAAATTCATATTTACCCAGGTTCTGGCTGTGCTAAATCCTGTATGTTCACTCACAGTAATGAATAAGAAAGCGGTGGCACTAAAAGGTTCCCTTACCATTTCAGATGCATAACAGTCATGTAGTCCAGACACTGCCAGTAGTGCTGATTGAATTTCCTCATTATTGCATTATTGCCCTGAAGATGGCTCTTGGCTATGTGATGTGCTGTGTGAATATGCACTTTATTATACCAGCCGACCCCCTCCACCTCCACTCCGTCTCCCACGGCTCCACCCCTCACCGCGTTTCGACCTGTCTCAGCAGTTTTGACATAATTGGTTGAGGAAACAATAGTGGTTTTAGTAGCTGATGGTGCTGACGCAGGTTGCTTTGTCTTTGGTCTGCGTTGGTAATATCACAGCGAAGTTAAGTAGCAAACAAACTGGTCACATGTCAGACTGATTTATCTCTTGATAGACGCCAAAGAGATCTCCGAGCTTTAACTGACTTTCAATCAGACAAAGCATCCTCTGCCACACTGTTAGTGCAGGTACTTGGAATGGCTTGGCAGTACAACAGCTCATAATAAGTGATGCCAAGGTGTCCATTACAATTTAGTAACAAGTTAGCAGAGATATTATGAGGATGTTCATTATTTTTGACTGATGCCGCCACCTCCAAAAAGCTGACTCAGACATAATAGAAGACTGTTTCAGATTTTGACACGGCCTCCACGCACTTCAGTGCAATTGTTAAGGTCCACCTTCTAATCCCAATGGAAGAAGCACCGGCGTGAAAGAAGCAAACAAGCATAAAATATTTATAGTATGTTGGGAGCCATTCGACATATAGTTTTTAGTTGCATCACAGCACCTTTTTTTTTTAATGCAGTTCAGTTTTTCCGGCTGAAAATTTTCATCTAAAAAAAAAACCTCACACAGAGTCAGCAAAACAAAGGCACCGCTTAGAATGGTATTCGTCGTACAGTAGGTACTACTTCATTTTGGCCGACTTCACGCGAGATTCTCGCGTGAATCACGCGTGAATCACGCGGCTTTTTAGCAGAGGATTAATTGTGTTTTTATGAGAAGCCCAATGTGCCGAAACAACCGCCAGGTGGCATCTGTGAGTAGGAGGACGAGTCGACAACATGCAGCAGCAGGGAGCAGTGAGCACGAACGGCAATGGACAGTTTCCTGATTTATGTTTCTGTTCGTTGTTGCTTCAATACAAGAATGTAGCTAATAATAACACTTCACCAGCTTTACACCTCATTCCAACTCTTTCCTTCAGCCTGTCGCTACAGGGTCCCTCTAGAAAGGACAGACTTACTATACTATCAGGCCTATTACAAACCGTATTTTGAATTTATCTGTGATATTCCCATTTTATGTTAATCCGTTTTCGTTTTGCTTTTATGTTTAACTGTGGTCTTTTTTTATGTGCACACGTCGGCGCCAGATTCATTTTAGAGGTGGGGGGGCATGAAGGTTGGGTTGTTACGGGACATAGGTTTACACATTCACTGTTGGTGGCGTGCAATAGTCATATTGTAGCGTCCGGCTCCCAGACCGTCATGTAACTTATCAAAAAAAAAAAAAAAAAACAAAGCTGTGTAGCTACTCAGTCTGGCTGCAGGTTTGAGCAAATAGAATGTTGTGAATACACCTCGCCGGACTCACAAGCGTCTCTCGGCTTGACCACAGCAAAATAAATAAATAAAAGAACCCCGTGGTCCGACCTGACGCAGTGTTTAATCATAATAATAGAAAACATTTGGGCTGGGCGATAAAACGGTATACATTTTGAAATAACTTTTCTTCTAGCCTATATAAATATGAGACGTAGCCTACGTGGTCGTGTTTCATTCATCCATGTTTTGGCAGACAATACAAATAGCACACTCACAATAAAACAGTGTGATTGGTTGAAAACTGATAATTAGCCATGTGCTTACAAGCTGATTGGCCGAAACCAAGAACAAAGCCGCGTGAATGGCCAATCGGCATGTGTTAAGAGCCGACATGTAAATCAGCTGTTTCGATGGGCGATGGAGCGCAGAGATGAATAGAGATGTTGTGTCTCCGCTCATACTTTGAAATGAGGGTTTGAATCTCAGTTTAGGTTGTATGTTAATGTTGGGCCACTGTTTAAAAATAATCAGAATATGAGGAAAGAATCTTAAAGAACCAAAGCAGCATTCATTCACAAGTTTAATCAGCACCAAACGTAAACATTCAATAACTGGGTGAGGTCGGACAACGGGCTTCTTTGCTCTGCAATCCCATAGTTTCAACTAAAATGGATTGATTGATTTTTTTTTCCTTAACGAAATGAAACGAAAACAATATTATATTAATGTTGTAAATTTAGAAAATATAATCCAGGGAAAAAAGGCTTACAGACATGGACCAAAACAGCTCAGTAACAGTACGCGATGTAAAGTAACTTTATTTTACTTAAAGCCTATAATTTTTAAATACAGCCTCTAAAACTAGAATGGAAATTATTTTACTATATTCCACCTACTCGGCTCTATTGAAAGTAATGATCTTAATAGACATGACCAATAGGTGTGCTTGTAGCTGTGACGGCAGCTGGACACAATGTAACACATTTGCGACACATTAGCGTCCTCTTTATGTCTGACCAATGGGTGTTTGTGTCCTGCTCCACCCTCCCCCTCACAGTGCTTCACAGCTGTTTGCTCTGAACAGAAAAACCGGTTCCTACAGTAGCTCTCCTAACACTCCAAGAACTCCAAGACACGCCAGACGCACAGAACCATGCAGAGGCTAAAACACAGATTGAGATCATGATGTTTAAGTTCATTTTCGTTTCGTTTGGATTTTGTGCATATTACTGAGCCGTTTTGGTCCATGTTTTTGATTTTCACACGCCAAGTCTCGCTTTCAATAAAACACTCGCATTCTATGAAAACAATATAAAACACAAATTTAAAAAATGACAGTTTGCTATAGTTTTTTGTTTTGATAAGATTGTTTTAAAAGCAATGTTCAGCTGTCTGAAATTAAAAGCAGCCTCCACTTGTTAATTTGCAGCAACACTGTTGCTTCAGGCTGTGATCAGCTTTTTTGTCTCGCTCGTCTTTCCATTAAAACAACCTGCTGCTCTTGGCTAAAATCAGCCCGTTGTCGCTCAAGTAGTCCTATCAAAATCAACATCTAATGTGTCCCTTCAAATTGTGTGTTTGGAGCAGCTGCTCAGTTCGCATCGGGTCCAGGCTACTGGCACGGACGATAGTTTAAACGAGCGGTCGGCTCTGAGCGGATTGTTACATCTACAAAAACTTACAGAAAATAGATAAGAGACAATTTGCTCCAACTCGGAGCCATGCAGACCCGGCCAGGCTACAGGAGAGATCACAAATATGGAGGGGTTCAAGACCCCCCATGAGAACCACTGATCCTGTTGTACGTACTGTAACCACTGTGAAACAATAAACAACAACATTGATGTGATTGAACGGCAGCATTGAGCGGTCCCTCACTCCATTCACTCTCTAGCTCTCTCGACCACAGCTGGAGGTGAAGCAGCCTGTGGCCTGAGAACAGCGCCACTCTCCATTGCAGCTACGTTGTGGTCAAACGCGGAATTACTTTGAGCTGCATCTCAGTACGATGCTTCCACCTAGTGGCTACAATGTGACCTACAATTTCACGCAACCGCGTGAATCGCGTATTGCGCGAGTGAAATGGCCACTTTGAAGTAGTACCTACTGTACTTTATGCATACATTATAGATTCATACAAAATCCACAGAGCTTCTGCACCAGGATGCAGCAAAGGAGCAGCGGAAACAAATTCTCTCATGAGCTCATAAGAACCACTGAAGACACACACACACACACACATGTATTGCCAAACGTGATCTTACCTCATGAAAACTGAGCAAAGAATGGCAGGGCAGGAACAGAGGTGGATGCAAATGAAGAGGGGTCGAGCCATTTAATACATGGTAATTAGACTTCACTGTGGCACTGGGGGTGACCTTTTCAGCTATGGCCATGGGTCGTATCTGGACCGAATGGAGTCCTCTCTGGAAATAAGAAAGGTATTAAGTGAAGTCCAGTGAAAGGACAGTAAATTGATGCCATAACCCAGGAAGGAAATGATTCATCTTGTCAAGCGTGCATTCTTTTCACTTCCTTATTTATTTATTTTGCCATATGCAACTTTGGTAATTGCATTTTGCTCTCAGGGAAAACGTTGTCAATTCAATCTCTCCTTTGTTTTTGATGGGAGTTTGTTTGGGGCATACATTAATAAATTAAACACGTATTCCTGATTGTACAGACCCTCTCATCCAAATGCACATTAGTCATTTTAGAGATAAAACCAATTTCAAAGCTGCTGCAACCAATGGATTTGTCTAACAGATAACTTTGTCTTTTTGTATCATTTCCTCTTGCTGTTCAAAGTGCTGAATCTGTTATTATTATTATTATTATGTTGTTTGAGTGACTGCTTTTACCCTGAGTTTATTCGCATTACAAAATAGGCCTACTGGATGAACCAATTTAAGAGCAATGGCCACTCTTACTAACTGATAACCCCAATGAATCTTTGAATAAAATTGTTAGCCTCTCTTTCTTCCTAGTTGCTCTAATCAGATTTTTATGTGCATAAATCATCATACGTAATTGTCACCCCGCTGGACGCCCACCATCACAGAACATCATAACAAAAAAATAAGACTGAAAAAGGGGCTTAACTGACCATGCACTAAAACGCTCTCATGGACAGAGATTTTCTAAGAGCAGTATAACCCGGCACAGCAAGTCAGTCAAGCATTGTTTTTCTCGACATGTCAAAAGGGTGCACACAGGGCTGCAGTAAGAGCAGCACTCATTAAAAGGTTCTGAGGGTCATGTCTTTTTATTTGGCCTTTTACAAAGCAAAAGCAAAAGAGCAAAACTGTGAGGAAAGAATTAAACAGGGTGTTAATCTCCTGTAAAATAAACTGCAAACCTTCGCAATGCCCTGCCAGCTATACTACCAAATGTACCCCAGCACTGCTTCTGTAAGGCCAGGGAGCATTTCATTAATGGACCATATTTTGTGGCATTGTAAATTATGTTAGGGGACAAAAAAAAAACATTAACAATGCTGCTCTGCTCCTGATTATTTGTGGGAAGCAGACACTCCAGCACCACCAGCCAAACGTGTTATTCGGGACGGTTTTAGTGTTCAGCAAACACATTAGTTAGTCCTTAAAACCTGTAATGGTGAATGTGAAACATGCAGCGTGAAAGAAAACAGCTCCACTCCTTCATTGCCACGTCTTGCACATGGATCATCGACTGGTGAGGATGACAACCTTTTTGTCATAGCTTCTTTCTTTCAGCATGATGTAGTGTATCTAGCCTTAAAACCGCCTCTGTACATGATTTTAAAGTTAGGCAAACGAAAAAGGCAGCAGACTGCAGTGTTTTCAACAAACCCACTAATGCGAGTCGATTCTGCTAGCCTTACTGATGTCCGCTAGCGGCAGGTGCAGCATCGGCCGACAATATCGACAGTCCTCGCTCCTCGGCTAGGAGTGCTAAGCCGGCTTTTAGCCTCCCTCATCTGAAATCAAGGACCCTCTGTTTAAAAATGAATTTTGAGTGGTATCTGACACTATTATTGTTGTAAACCCCTCTACATATTGCATGAAGCAGACATCGGGATCATGTTTTGTTTTATCCAAAGCCTGAAGTGTTTCTGTCTGTTTTCAGGAAAGTTCAAAATTTCAGAGAAGTTCATGGTCAGAAACCAAGAGAGGTGATTTCTCCAAAACAGTAGCTTGTGATGAAAATGACGCGGTCGCGACTTTGCATTTAAAGAGACATGGGTATAGCGACCAAGTCTGAAGTGACATGAAACTATCTCCCCAGAGGTGACTGCTTCTCCAACGCCGAGTATACAGCCCTACCTTGTACTTCAAAGCTCTTCTACAGAATAACTGCTGAGGGATACACTCACTATTCTTTTGTATGATCGATAAAAAAAAGCGAGAGCGAGAATAAGAAAGAAATGTGAACTAAAAAGCACAAAGGAGAGGGAAAAGCTAGAGACTGAACCCAGATGGAGCGAGGTGCTTGTGAATGGTATGGTTTTATGAAAGATGAGCATACACAACTGGCCATGCAGTCATGCCATACACACACACACACACTCACACACCAAGCTCTGGGGTCATAGCTGTGGCCATTTATTACGGTTTGTTGAACACCAATGCTCACTGTGAATGTGACCACATCAGACCTACTTCAGTTCCTTGGATACAGCAGCTGAGCTCACTTTAGATAACAGCATGCACAACTATAACTATACACTGTGTGTGCGTTTGGCATCCATGTGTGGTTTTTTGTGTGCTTCCATGTGCATACACGTGTGCATACGTGTAACATGTGCAGCACATGTGTTCACACATGGATGACCTTGGGTACATAAGTGTGTGCTGCCTGTGGGTGTATTGGACATGGTCATGTAAGTACGTTAAAGGTATGTTTCCTAAAACTTTGCCCTTGTCTGTGGAGAATGTGTGTGCTTTCATGCATATACATGTGTATGTGTGTGTCCTCGTGTGTGCGTGGTGTGAGGTCAGTCTGAGTGCAGTGAGAAAAGTGTGTCATTGGGGAGGTGGTGGTGTGGTCCCTCCTGACTGGTCTTCTCAGCCAAGTGACACACCAGCACTGCTGACAAATAACTGAGGCAGAAGATCTCTCTGTCTCCCTATCTCCCTCCAGAGGCGGGTCTTCCATGGTGGCACGGGGGGCACCTGCCCCTCCTATAATCTGATTGGCCACCCTGTGTGCCCCCTCGATGGCCATTGACTTGAGGCAATGTCAATCATGTTCACTGTAAAGAGCTATAAGGACTAACTTCTGACAAAGGCTCGACTCTGTACAGCAAACATCCCCGTGTTCTGTGTAGGAAATAAAGAAAATTGTGTAAGATTGTTATTGTTCTCAATTTGATCATTTGAGTGATGCTTATTCTGGTTATTCTGCATAACTGATGGACTCTTAGACTAAACACTGAGCTGTTTGTACGGAGCTGAGCTCTAACTACTGGGTAAGAGTATAAGATATTGATGTTCACTTGGAGAATTTATTGTGATGCTTATTCTGACTTATTTACAAGATAGAGTTGATTATTGATTGGTTATAATTTTAATATTTACAAGTGGAAAATAGAAAGGCCATAGGCATTTTCCTTACAAGGTGAAATTCATTCCATGTGGCCAATAAAGGCAAGATGAAGACATGTAAACAGTAACTGTAGAATATAAATATTCAAGAGCGCGGTCAATGGCAGCCTTCATTTGTGTTACTTTTGGGCAGCCCCCCCAGATTCACTGTTGTTACCCCTTGTGTCCCCCACCAGAAAATACTCTCCCTCCCTCCCTTTGTCTCTCTCCTTCCTTCTCCTCTTCTCTCGCTCACTTATTGACAAGCTTCTCTCTGCACACACACAGTCATTTAGTCACAAGCAGTCACGCTGTATCGCAGCGTTTCGCACAATCTTTAGTGTACACACAAACAGACACGGGCAGACGAACTACGTACACACAGAAATGCAAACCGCTACTCTGCAGTGTTTTGTAGACACAGTCATACACAGCCGAGCACAGAATTGCATTGTCACATAAAGTCGCACTAGTCTCAGACTGTTTCTCACCCTCTCTCACGCAGGGAGACTGAAAAGCATACATGTAGAAAATCCACCAGTGTTCATGTATACACTTCGGGGCAAGGAGGCGCGTGTCCTGAGGGGAGATGAACTCGTGTAAACACATTATGTAAACACACCACTTTAACCCTATTGTGTCCATTTCAGTTAGTTTGACAGGTCTTGACATTTTTGTACAATTAATCCAAAAACCAAAGAAAAACAGCATGATCCCAAAGTGCAATTTGTGCTTATATTCACAACCGAATCACCAATAGAGTGAGCACCAATTTAGTTGTTGATTTTGACATATAAATCATATTGATCAGAACAAGTCGATATGTGGAGTCCTAAGAAATGTAACAACAACAACATGACAAACACAATCAATCAAATTACAACTGAAACGACGGATCGATTGAAAATGAGCTGACAAAGATTCAAGGTCAGCCAGTTGTTTTATCAAGGAAGAAGTACCAAACATTCACCGTCTCCAGCCGCTCACATGTGAGATTCTGCTGCTTGAAATTGATTTTCAACCATTCGTCAGACCAAACAAGATGAATCATCATCATCTTGTAGAAATTGGTTTCCACTGTTTTCTGACTCATTTATTCAATAATACAGCTGGACACATGCATACATACATGCAGATTAGGATCAAGATGCAACACATAATTCATGTACATACTGTGAAATTCAAAATTCAATGAACTTTATTTGTCCCCTATAGGGGTAATTTTAAAAAAGCAGGTAGAGCATCAAGCTTAAGCTAAAAAGAAAGATACAAAAAAAAACATACAGTAAATATTTAAATAACTATTCACATATTAAGATAAAGAATCCAGGAGAAGATTTAATTTCTTTTTCATCACATCATGTTTTGTTCTGCCTATAAATCACATCCAACCTAGATTTGATGACATTTTAGCTTTGATTGTAATCAAGGATTCATTTGCAGAAGTTCTAATCAATCCAACATGCATTCAATAAAGATAGCAACATATTAAATCAGACTTATTTAAGCATGCTCTCTCATATCTTATCACAGAAAAAAAGTCCATATTAATGACCATGTGTCGGCTCCATCGTTGAGGAGGAACAGAGATTAAAAAGTAAAGTATGTGGAAGGTAAATAAACGGTGTAGTGCTGCAGCCTTACTGTACTTGCCCCACCCTTTTGTTGTGTCTGTGAAGTTACTTTTCCTTCATACTTTTCCACCACCCCCTGTACAGTCATACACAGAAGGATGCACACGAGCACCCACCGCAAACAGAGCTGCAGACAGAATTTACACAATGCTCACATACTGTAGCTGCATGGCCGCTGTAGTTTTCGTTTTGGTGGTGGTGAATGAGGCAGCCAGTGCAGCGTAGTGGTACAAATACAGTAAACACATTTCCAGCCAGGCAGGGAAGTTGTTTGAGAAGGAGAGGCTCGTCCCCAGCTGAGCCAGCTGACTGAGAGTTTTGGGCCATGGTTCTGACAGGAACAGACCCTGAGAGAGGAAAACATGGTGGAGATGTGCATTTTATGGAGAATGTTGCAGTATTTATTTGTGTCTGTGTACAAGCGAGATCAGCAAGAAGAGAGAGAATACAACATTTTATCATCTTTGTATGTTTGCTTTTTTTTGTTGTTGCCGTACTGTACAGTATGCACAGAGGCAAAGTGCAGTATCTGCATTTTTTCAATTTATTTATTTTTTGACCAAAAAAAAATCTAAAGTATGGCATATTATTATATTGGGCTTTTTATTTTGCTGTCCATCCAAAAAAACGCTTTGAAACCAAGGCAAAGTGCAGTATCTACAAAGAGTACTGTACTCCCTATTTACTCTACAATTCCATTGGAGTAAAACCAAGGCCAAGTGCTGTATCTGCAGCTAATAGCAAGCCAAAGTGCAGTATCTGCACCAAACCCAAGGCAAACGTGCAGTATCTGCCATAAAACGGTCAAAATTGGTCAGAAAGACAAACTACAAAATACATTTTGTTTGGTAACTTGGTAGTTATTCATAATTTGATGCTTAAACCTGGCGATGAAAAACACAAAAAGCTGTTTTTCTCAGTTTGGCATTTTTACAGATACTGCACTTTGCCTTTGTAGGGCAGAGTGGACCTGCATCTGAAACTTGTGTGTGTGCTTGTGTGCAGTCGCTTTCTCTGCAGCAGTGTGTAATGCTGTGCGTTCATTAGGGCTTGTCTTGGAACAGAATATATAATATACTGTAATGGTATGTCTTGAGCAAGTGCTTTAACTCTCCTTGGCGCCTTTTAATGGGTTGCTTAAAAAGAGAGAATCGATTTCCTGGTTTCTGCCTCAGAGATGCTTCCGTGTAGCACCGAGGGCTACTGTAGCATTACATGTTTTTCAGTTCCTGTGTGTGCGCGCCTGTTTGTGTGTTCGGAGACAGGGCAAAGTAAAAGAGTATGGGAGTGAGACTTTGCAGAAAGGGAGAGTTTAGTTTCTTCCCAGCTCTTTAGAGTTTCCCTGGTGAGTTGGCTGGCAGCTTGTTTGCTGGCGTAGCAGCAGGAGGAGCAGCAGCAGTCGGAGGTAGAGAGATTGCGATAAGCCCCTTCAGAGGCAGACAATAGACGCTATAATGCTGTTGGAATTAACGACTGGCATTCCATCATTTCTCATCTGATTAAGACCCAGTGACAATCTTCTTGCTACAGTCTCTAGTTGTCACCAGCTATGACTAATGAACTGTGATATGCTGCTTCTCTTCCTCTCTCTATCTGTTTTTTCTCTTTCTCTCTCACTCCCTCTTAGCTTCACGCTCTATCGATTATTGAAATACTCTCCGATCCCTCCCATTCTTAACACACCCTTGCAGATTCTTTCTCTCTCTCTCTCTCTCTCCCTCCTTTCATTTGCCTGTCTGCCGTGCTCTCTCTCCTCCTCCCCGTGCTGTCCTTTATCTTGTACCATTCATTTGGTTAATTTGATATTTGGAGTTGATAGGGCTCTGAATAGAGCACCGTGTTTTTACATACATTTGTCTCCATCTCCCGATCTCTCATTTCTCTCTTTCTTTCCTTCTCTCCCTTCTTCTTCCCCCTTCCTCTCTTTTTCAGAGGAGCAGTAATGAAATCAGGCTCCAGTCCTTCATCTGTATTAGCGGCATTTGCGGGTCTAAGAGAGACTAACAGCCTGCTAATTTTCTGCCTCTGATTTGTTAAACTGACAGACATTTGCATAATTTAGCCGGCCGCTTTCTCCTCCTCAAAGGTTGCCTGCAGAAGCGTCTGTCATTGAAAGGAATTGAAAGCTGTCAACATAATGGCTTGTTTGATCAGATTTGAGTATTTGTTTAGAGATTGGAGCAAGAATTATAGAAATATGCCGCCAAAATGCCATTGATTTCAAAAGAAACCAAATTCCCCTCCGCTTCAGAGAAAGTTAAATGTTTAATTTTGTCTTGACAAGTTAACCTAATTTTTTTTTTTGCTTTTTCACAGTTCCAGTACCTCTCTGATACCTCTCACCTTCAGGGTCTGCTACAGTATTCACACACTCCCACTCAACAGCTCTCCGAAAAACGCGCCCCCGTGTCGGAGGGAGGGAAAGGAAGGGGGGGGGCGGTTTCTTCTCTCTCTGTGATGCTGACAGAGATGAGCGGTGGCAGCGCGCGGTGGCATCTCTTTTAGCGTTTCCATTGGAGCTGCGGTGTCTCAAGGCTCGCAAGATTTCCAGTGAATATTGTGCACATGCAGTCACATGCACAAGCCACATGAGTCTGCAAAAAACACACACACCCGCCAATTCACACAACCCTGCACCGCGCACTCTCTTCTGTCGCTCTCACATGCACACAGACACATACACAGTGCATATGAGTGTTCCATTAACCTTGCAGGCTGACAATGTCTCTAGGTAGCTTCATTACCTTCAGCATGATTAGTGCTGAACTAGACTGTTGCTTTTAGGTTTTGACACACACATGCATACGCACACAAACACGCACACATATACAGACACCTTCTTCCCTCCCTCCCTGGCTCTGATTGTCAGAGGGCACTCACAATAGAGTCATGCTTTTCAACATAGATAAGTGACTGTGTGAGAGAATGAGAGATTGTGTGTGGTTTTGTGTGTGTGCGTATGTGTGCGTGACCCTCCCCCTGCCTCTATGCATTAATGAAGAGATAGCGTACCAGGTGCCCTCTGTGACAAAGTGATGGTAAGGGAACCCAGTGCAAGAGGAGGAGGAGGAGGAGGAGGAAGAGGAGGAGGAGGAGGAAGAGGAGGAGGAGGAGGGGTTGGTAATATGGTTTGGCATTTTAGCGGCCTCTTTTTCCTAATGTCGCTTCGGTCTCGCTGGGATTATTCAGCCAGCACGGAGTGTCACGGTCGGTAAACTGCACTGTGCCAGAGGGAAAGGGTGTGCTGAGTGTCGGGGGGTGGAGGGGTGGGGGGTGGGTGAGGAGGGGGGGACAGGGGGTTGCAAGGTGGAAGTGTCAGGAGAGAGCGGGGGAAATGTTCTCAAAAAATGCCTGGAGGTATGCAACCTTTATCAAAGTGAAGGGGCCTGAGGGAGGGCATGAAATAGCAGCCCCCCCCCCCCCCCCCCCCCTATAACCCACCACTGTGCACTCAGGTTTCAGAGGGAACAAGGTGAAGAAGGGTGAAAAGTGTGAACCTGGTGTCAGCTGCGTCGATGGAAGAACATCACAAAGAAAGTGACGCAAAACGCTCTCAGTCTTGTTCAATTTCCCCGACCAACATAACAGGTGAAATGTACAATTGTGCCCTGATGTTTCACCTAACAAGACCACGCGTCTTTTACGTTCCAGATATTTCCATCACCGCTCCTTGTCATCTTTTGATTCCAACTTTACAGGGCAATTAAAAAATGGCTCCAAAGAAAGCACTTTGCCCTACTTGAATGTTCTGGAGGGACTGCTTGAGAAAGTGTTCCACTCTCCTCTGATGAAAAATGTCTGTAGAAATGTATAAAACTGCACTCCCTCCAGAGAGCGGTTTGGCATTTTTGTTTTACTGACGTCCCCGCCAGCTCCGCTTTTACAATACCTGTAAATTATTGCTCTGCTCACCACTTTTTTTTCTTCTTTTTTTTTTCCTCCTCTGTCTCATCCCTCTTTGTTTCCATAACTTTCTCGCTTCAGACCACCTACACACAAATCACACATGTCCTCCAGCCGCCTGAACATTTAGCTCCACGGTACACAACCACACGAGCAGTAGGTGTATCTTTTATGCGTTAATATGTTTTGCCATGCTGCTGCTGTCAAGGCTCACGTCTCAGTCTATCCATACATAGTGCATGAATTCATAGTAGTGCCTGATGTTTTTTTTTCCCTGCCTGCTGTACACAAACATACTCTCCATTTCTGGCTCATCTGCTTTTCCAGCGCTCCCACAGAACCTGGGGCTGACCCTTCCAGCATATCAAATTCTACATTTCACAGCTTTTTTTTTTTACCGACACTGCAGAGTGCAGGGAATATTATCCACATATTTATTCCTCTCCAGATGCAGGTTTCTCTCAGAATTTGCTCTCTACATGCACGGCTGTGTTTGTTCCCGGCGCAGGTCAAAAGGCCACAGAACTGTCCCAATTTGGTTTGCATGTGTACCATTAGCATCGATTCCCCATCCTACGTGAAAAGTGCAGTTAATACCAGGCGAGTAGCGCGGCGTGTTTTATTTATGAACATGTGCCCGTGGAGACATCCATTATCTTCAGCAGTTACAAAGCTCTAGTGGAGCAACTGGTAGGGGAGTGTTACAGAAAATCCCAAAGTGTTTCCACTGTGAGTACATCTGATTTAAGCAAATTTCTCTCTACAGCACCCAGGGGCAAGGTGGATTACACCAGAACTTTACCGTAGCTCATTTTTCAGCCCAGGAGCAGGAGAAAGCACGCTTCAAACAGTTGATATCTCGCATTAAAAAATGAGAAGCTGCTGGTTAAAAGCCACTGCTTTACACTGGAGCGTTGACAGTTCCTGTGCCCGTCCACCGCAGCCGCTTTGATGCCAATCGGGAGATAAGCCATTTCATATTTGATGCTGATGAAACGGTAGCAAGTGGTTAGTCTTGGCCATGTGTCACGGGTCCGTCACAGGCTAGGACTTAACACAGATCATTAGCCCGACGTGTCATGAAGACGAGTGGTGTGAAATTCCAGCAACGTAAAAATGTCCTTTAAAGAGAAACAGATCGAGGGAGAGCGAGACGCCTGAGCTGCGTCGGTAGTAATATGCAGCTCTTTGTGGTCAGCTAATTAAGATTAAATTGAGTGAATTGATTGTAGAAGGGGGGTTTGTGCTGCGTGTGGTTTGGCCTGTCAACAGCGCTCTCAGAATAACTAAGACGGCAGCAACAAAGGAGAGATGAGAGCAGCCTCGGTCTGTCAGCGAGAGGACGACTCATCAGCTGGTTCAGCTGTAGTCAGACACAGATCCTGCATTTACATTAATTACATACAGTCGCATCTTCCAGCCAGAGCGTGGGTGCCTCAAATCTGTCGAATGTTTGCGACGGGGGAAGACAAAAAATCCTGCAAAGTGGAAGCGCCGTTTAATTTGAAATAATTAAAACTATATGTGAAATGTAAACACAGTTGGTTGAAGTTAGAGAAGCATCAACAGTGCATTAAATGCACGGATGATTGAAAGATTCGATATGTGTGAATGACGTGGGCTGCAGAAGTGTTAAATCAAAGCCAGACATGTGGAATAGAAAAGAGAGAGCGACAGAGAGAGAGCCTATTGAAGAAGCAGGCAAATGGATTTGATGGAAATCCACAGCCAGCCAAAAAAAACAGGCAGATCTTGACTACGCTCAAGTATTAAGATCCAGCTGACACTGGTGAAATTAGCTGCTGAAACAGTGCACCAGGTCCCCGGTGGTGGGGGCTCACAACAATAAATCAAATGCCCACTATTAATCCTGCTCTGGCTGAGGAGCTTCACTTTTGTTTGTTCATTTAATAACAACAAATCTTAATTGAGCTGCTCTATCTGAACTGCAGCGCACACACACACTGATGGAGCTGTCTCTAGAGAGCCAGGCGTTCCTCATCTCTCATTGTTTAGCAGGACTGCGCTGTTGTTTTGTTTATGGGTTGTTGTTGTTGTTGTTGTTTTTTTCTTCTTTTTCTTGGCGGACACCTCGAGTATTGACCGACTCTCCCTCTTCCTTATTCTGCCTCAGGTGAGAGTGGACCCAGAGACGCACCAATCACAGCAATTCATGCAGTTCATAAATGCTCCGATTATTTGTGAAATTGGAATTACTGATAGCTGATAGAATTGATACATGTGCAGAGTGCAGAGTTTTTGTTGTATTAATTCTACTAGGATTTCTTAGATATACGTATTTAATCAGAAGAGGTTTTAATATAGGGATGTGACAATTATAGCTTTTCTTGGTACGATTATTGTCTGAGAAAATTGTTATGTATTATTTTTTTCACAAAACTATGAATGTGAAAGATCAAATAGTCAAAATATAATTACTAAAATACACAAAATATTTGAAGTATCAATTTATATATGACCAAAAATTTAACCTCCAAGGGAAATGTTTAAAACATTGAAGTCAATATTGTCATCTGTACCAAATGACAATAGAAGTTTATGACAACAGTCTGGAGACTGAAAAAAGTGATCAACCTCACTCACAATGTGTCATCATGTTTGCACACAAACTGCAAAACTGTCCATCAAAAGAAGACATGTTTGTTCTTTTGCTGTGTAATCCAACGTTAAGTAAATGCTGTTGAACTTTGTGAACTCATGTTGCGCTGAAAGCCCAACCCATGCCAGTAACTTTGTTTTCCGGCATATCCTTTTTGGATATATTGAGCAATATTTACTTAATTAATTAACCGTGGCTTTTACTACCACAGTTAATTGTGAAAACAAGTAATTGTCACATCCTATCTTATTATATTCCTGTGTATCAAACACTGTTGTTTTGGCGTAAGCCTAGTCAGTTGGTAACAAACCCGGCAGCTCTCATTAGTCTCTACTCACTGTGAAACTGTAGTCAGGTCTTGGGGTTTGAATTTCAGGCCCTGTAGATTTTACCTATCTCCACTAACAGAGCATTTCTCCTGAGAGACCATTCCCAAGAGTCTCATTACTCATTTCATTGTCACTCCTATAAATTGTATTCCGTCTTGAATTTTTGCCGATACTGTGCTATCTGTCCGAAGTTTAAAACGAGCCCATGATTATTAGTAAAAGTGAGCCTCCATCTATCTCTGTCTTGAACCCTACCTAGAATCGACGTGCACTTTGACAGTTGTCCGGTTATGCATTGGCGCCGTGTGTCACCGGGTCACGTCATGGGCCAGTCGGGCGCTTCCATTTAGCTTACACATTTATCTCCATTTGCCCATCCATTAATCTCCCTTTACTGTAACCCATCCGGCAACCGGCGGCTAGTCAAAGCAGATGAGACGCCCCATTACTTATTTAACACCACTTTTAAAGGGGACCCAAGTCAATTGTGAAGCCGCTCTCGTTTACGGTAACAACATTTCCCGGGCGTTTCTCAAACACAGGCCGTGAAGATGAGATTGAGCGCGATGGAATCAAGTCAATAAAGGACGTGGTGGATGATGTGCCCCGCGGTCAGACAGTTAAGTGAAGGTCAACCTGCCGGGGCGCTGTGTAATCTGGTGGCTCTCTGGACGGTGACAGGCAGACAGATTCGTAAGGCCAAGGTGGAAAAGTTGCCTGGCCTTCAATATCCCCTAAATCGATGTGACCAGAAGAGGAGAGTGATAGTTTTTACCCCTTTAATGGAATTTTTTTTTTTCCTTGCCTCTCATATTATGGCGGATCCTTGTTTTGAGGAGGCCTGGTTTTGATGCATTGAGAGCTCATGAGAAAGGACACACGATAAGGGGGTTGTGGAGGAGAGAGAGGACGGGCACTCCAGCCGAGCCAACCGCGCGTATGTGTGTATGTGTGTATGTGTGTGTCTTGTGTGTTCTGCGGATAGGCCAGCATGGACACTTTACCCAACCTAATCATGATTCCTCTGTTTTATCTGAGTGCAGACCAACTGTCCAGGCCTATTCATCACGGCTCCCCTAGTGCGCACACACACAACCATGACTCCCCCACTTTGTGTCTTCTGTGTCCCTCCGTCCTCGCTATATATTGCTGTGTATCACCTACTGACACTCTGGCAACATATTAAAAAGAGGGATAGTGGCTGCTCTCTGTTATTGCCAGGAAAGTGATTTACCATGGGGCCACAGTCCCACCATATTGATTAAAGAACATGTGTGTGTGTGTGTGTGTGTGTGTTTCACCTTGCATCTCGCTGGGCTTTCTCATTTTCCCTCTCTGTCATTGCCTTTCCTCCTCCTCTCGCTTCTACTTCTCTCCTTTCTCTCCTCCTTTTATCTCCCCCTTCACTTCCGCTATCTCTGATGTTGCCCAACTCTACCGCTCCTCCGTCTCTCTCTCTCTCCCTCTCTCTCTCATCTGTGTTGGCCCCAGACTCATGTGGCTGATTGTGTGTGAGAGTACAGCTGAGGCTTGGGTAAGGATAGGAGGGAAGGAAGGAGGGAGGGAGGGAGGCAGGAGGGAACTGGAGAAAGAAAATAAGAGAGACAAAAAGAGGGCATGGAAGAAAAAAAAAAGCCTTTCCCTCTGTAATTCTATCTTCTGTAGCTGCAGCACAATTCATTCATTCAAATAATCACAAGCAAAAAATGCAGGAACTACAGGTTTGTGGCACATTTAAAATTCCTCCTGTGGTCTTATTTTTCAAGATGCTCAAGGAGAATTCGGAAATACTACACGTACAACCCCTGCTACGTAGTAGAGCTACAGTACATACTGTATAATGGGCTTCACTGAATAATGAACCTACAGTGAGTTCATGGCTGTAGCTAACGATTATTGTCACTGACAGTTAATCTGTGGATTATTTCTCCTTTTCTTTCTTTCTTTTTTTTAAATCAATAACCCTCTATAAACTGTCAAAAGCACTGATCACAACTCTCCAGATTCCAAGGTCGTATCCTTAAATTGCTATTTTTATGTCTGACTCACAATCCAAATGCCAAAGATGTTAAAAAAAATAAATAAATAAAATAAAAACTAGAAGAACTAAACAAAAAAATCAGAAGAACAAAAAGCATGCAGATGCTGGAACCAGGGGATGCTCAGTAATGTTTTTGGCACCTGTGTCGGATCGTTGATGGGTCTGTCGCCACTTTGCCACAGACTCTGACACCTCACCAGGTACTGGCGCCGACTTGTTATGATGTTTTGTACAGACATTGATTTTTCCCATGAGATGAAACTTAATAACTTTGTTGATCCCTGAGTTTCGCTGTAGCACCTTTCATGAGCTTCACGGACAAATTTGACGTGTTGGTAGAATTTCAGCAGGGCGGTCGTTAAACTTGTATGATTCAGGTCTCCAGCCATGATGGAAAAAAAAAAAGAAACATCTGTTGGGTTGTGTGGGTTTGTTGTTTGCCAATGCCACTGCACAGCCCTGGCAGATAGATGTGCTGTAATAACAACAACAGCAGTTGGTTCCCTCGACCGATGGTATGGCCGCCTCCTGACAATTGTGAATTCAGCTCCACAGTGTCTGAACACGACCACTGCGTTTGTGCACCTTTCTGCTCAAATACAGACATGTAGCACACTACCACCAACCCCACCGGACAGGGATGACTTCCTGTCATTTGAGTTGTGAGTTAAAGGGATAGTTCAACATTTTGGCAAATTGGTCCATTACTGTAATACCTATAGTTTTAGGGGTAAGTTTGTTACCTTTAATTGTCGGTGCAAGCTGTTTTTGAACGGCAGAGCATAGCCGTGAGCTGCTCAGAGCTACGCTATGGAGGCAAATGGGATTTCTTGGTTTCCCTCATCAAACTTATCAATCCAACAACTTCAAAATGCTTTCATGGACAAGTTGTCACCTGCACATTCACCACGCTATAAGATAATAATTCATGCGAACCAAATTCTCTGCATTTACCTCAAAAACAACTCCATCTCGTAACGTTCCGTATTATGTCATAGCGTGGTAAATGTGCAGGTCACAACTCGTCCACGAGAGCATTTTGGAGTTGTTGGATCATTTATTTGATGAGTTTGATAGGGAAACCAAGAAATCCCATTAGCCTCCATAGGATAGCCCTGAGCAGCTCTCGGCTCGGTTCGGCCATTCTAAAAATAGCTTGCACCGACAAAAAATGGGCGAAGCGACAGCTAATTTTAGGGATTATGGCAATGGGCCAATTTGCCAAGATGTTGAACTATCCCTTTAAGCCCCTCACTGCAAAAAGGTTGCAATGAACAACATGCAGTTTGTGTCACACTCACTCTGGCAGTTTCGCCACAAAAGGTGCTCTATTGTTTCTTTTTTCGTTTGTTTGTTTTTTGATGATAAGAAAATTATATGATTCTAATAATTACTATTGTCATTGTGAGCATGTTAGCATGGCAGGACAACACCATTGTTCCGCTCCATACTCATCACTGCTAATTACTTATAATTACACATAACACCCAGTGAAGCACCAAAAATAAAGGTTCCTCTCTCACCTTCCCGCTCCCCTTTTTCCTTCTTCTTTGTCTCTCTCCCTTCATGTCACTTCTTTGGACTAACTGAGTGGAAGGTAAATGTTCATAAATGTCATTTCAATCACTCTACTACTACATGAAGTTTCCATCTCGAAGAGAGATGGCTTTTCACTAAATCTGGCCAGTGTCTAACCTTCACCCAACCAAGGTGGGAGGAGGGTCACAAATCCATGTTGGATGACGCACACCGACCCATTCAGATTTAATTCACCCTGTCAGTGTGACAGGGGAATAAAACTCGACTGTGACAGAAGACATTCCTCCAGTCGCTACCTCTCCCACAATTTAGTCTACACCTCATTCTCCTTATTATTACCTCTCTTTTTTTTCTTTTTGGTCATTTCAGGGGCCTCTCTATTTGTTCATTCCACTTGCCTCAGCCGTCTCTCGGGCCATTAATCTATACCGCTCCAAGTGCTCCTGTGGGCCAGACCGGGCTGCGGCGCCACTCAGTGTGTGCTCTGAAAGGCCACTGTGTTCATGCAGATATGAAACGACAGACAGAGACAGAGAATGGCTTTTAGAGAAAGCACCCAGAGACATGAGATAAGTGGAGGGAAAGAGAAGTATACACAAAGAAAGGGAAAATACGGCTCGCCCCTCCCTCGCTTCTCATGTCATCCAAGGCAGAAGCGACAGAAGTGTGTATTTTAGAGAGTGAGATGTTGTTGCCCTGAACAACTGCACTGAGGTTACCGTGGTGTCTGCCCTTTTAGAAAAGGTTGAGATTTGAGGAGATTAATATGCTGTTGGATCACACTGGGGGGTTTCTGGCTCGGCTGAGCCGGCCTGGACAGGCAGCAGCCGTCAGCGGTGACAGGGGACTCAAGCAGATGGCCCGGCTTAATCAGGGAGAGCGCAGTGTTCTTGGGTCTACGTTCGTGTGCGTGCGCTCTTGCGTTGGGGAAAGTGTCTGTGCTCCTTGCAGTGAAGGAATGTTGGTGTGTGTGCTTGCCGCTCCGTGAATGCATCTATGTGTACGCTGGTACTTGTCTCTCTGCGCTTTGTAGGAAAAAGCAACGAGTAGATGCAGCAGGCTTGGCAGCGAAGACGGGCTGTCTCAAGGCTCTGTCGTTAACCATGATAGAAAGTATTAGAGCTGACTGAGTTGGGAATTCGGTGCACAGCGCATCTGAACTCTGTTTTGGTTCAGCTTTAATGTAATTGACTCTAAAAAAGAAATATCGCTCTTTGATTTATTAGATATTTTCTTGTTTCATTGTGTCTTTAGCTGGATGAATGGGCTTTTTAAACAACTGACTAATCCACACCTGATCTGAACAGCATTCCTCACCATTTTTATTAAAGTGATTACATCCTCTTTAGATGATATCACTCGGGGGAAAAAGCATTAAAACTCATTAATAGTCAATAACTTTGAAAACAAATGAATATCGGTGTAATTACATGCATGGTAAATCAGTGTTATTGTCTTTGAAATTGGGGTTGCACAAGTGTCAGTCTGTTCATCAGCTATCAACCATTCATTTATTTTTCCGCTGCTTTTCAGACAGAGGACAGGCTTAATGTTTACTTTTCTCTTCCCCCCTCACAGTTCAACATGTTCTCATTAGGGACTCGAACGGTACAACCAGGTCGTTACTGTTGTCTAGGGTGTCACTTTGGGAATTGTTTGGGTAGACCATCCCTCACCCAGAGGACCCGGGTCCCGTTCCCTGTTTCCCTCACGCCACTGAGGTGTTCTTGGGCAAAGCTTTAAATCACCGGCTGCCCTTGAACCTGGATGTGACCAAGCAAGGAGAGAAATGTGTGCTCGAGACAATTCATTCTGTCTTTGCCGTTAGAACCGAGCAGAACGAGTGCAGGCAGTCACAGTGGTTGCTTGAGATAATGTCACACAAACAATTCTAATCCTATTGGGTCTTTATTGAACGCAGAACGCATCAAACTGTTTTGGATGGAAAAGGTAAATCGAACCCCTTGGACTTAATAAGTGGCCGAATGTCCTTTCTGGCAGCAGTAACCTGAAGCGAGCTCCTCCAGTAGCTGCTGGTCAGACCTGCACAATGCTCAGGAGGAATTCTGGCCCATTGTTCCTACAGAACTGTTTCAACTCGGCCAAATTCTTAGGATGTCTGGTGTGAGCGGCTCTCTTCAGGTCATCCCACAGCATCTCTGGATTAAGGTCTGGGCTCTGACTGGGCCACTCCAACAGTAGGATTTTCTTTGAAGTCGTTGGGTTGTAGCTTTACTTTGATATTTATAGTCATTGTCCTGCTGCATCAGCCAAACACCACTGAGCTTCAGCAGGTAGACATCCGCCCTGATTTGATCCTCTAAGATACGCTGATAAACCTCGGAATTCATTTTCCCCTCAGTGACGTTGAGCTGTGCAATCTGTTTTGTGAGGCGAGTATCGTATGACCATACTTCATGTGAACAGCAGTGTTTTATTTAATAAGTCAGAGTAGTTCTAACCAACATGTCCATACTGGTTTCATTGATTAGACTCCAGGCTTCATCCTTCTTGATGGGCTTGTATACTTTTATCCAGCCTACGCTGTGAATGTTTGATGTTTTCATCATGGAAAATCCAGCTAATTGTGTGTCATTAGTTCGTAGCTGAGTGGTGTTTGTTCTGTAGATGAAGCTCTGACTATTTGAAGACAAATACATACATACATGGATGAAGATCATTCCATACAGTCCATACTTCCTCTTTATACTGTATCTCCTTCAGTGGCTTATCGACAGTGGCTGTTGAAAGCAGAAAGTGTTCACTCTCAGACAGTCAGGGATCCAAACCAGTGAGCGTTCCAGTCATAAGCACGCCTTCTTTACCACTGTCCCTGCTGTCAGGGACTTGAAGCTTCAGCTTCTAACAAGAGAAATGTTGGCTCTGTAAGCTGCCATTTCCTACTCATTTCCTCTAAAATGCAGACTTAACAAGAACATTTAATAGAGCCATTTAATAACTTCTGCTGAGGAATGTGTCTTGGGTGGTGGTGGTGGGATTTCATTCTTTGTTAAATCGCCTACTCGTGCTACAATCTTGAATGGTGCTGCTTCACATGAATGCTCACAGTGAAAATCTTTTTTTAGTTTCTTACCATACACCTTACTCAGCCCGTCGATGGAAATTCTCCTCCTGCCCTCTGGTTGGGGTGTAAGGTCAACCAGCAGGAGGAGGAGGAGGTGGGGTGGGTGGGAGGGTGGGGGGCTTCTAAAGCAAGTGTGGGTTAAATACCTTGCCCAAGGAGTTTTGGCACAGAAGGGGATCAAACCCGAGGCTGTGCTCCCGTATGAGGATGACCTCTGTAACCGCTTGGCCACGCAGGAGTCAATAATGCGCTCGCATGTGAGAGTGGGATGGACCTATAGGGGGGGGTGAAGAAGTCAAGATGTGATGACTGGAAGATGGTAATGGCTGGAAGAGCAAAATTGAAAAAAAAAAAAAGCGTGCAGGACATCTCCATGGCGACAGCTAGGGGTGATATCATGATCCCCACTGCCTGAAAACTCTCTGTACCTGATGATGCAGCCATATACCACATGCCGTGGCAGCTTTTCATGGTGAAGGCCGGTCAGCTCACCAACTAATCCCTATTGTAAATCACTGTCACTGTATCCACTCCTCTCGCTCTCCTCCACATTGTCTCCTGTCTTCCTCTCTTGTTTAATTCTCTCCGTCTCTCTCCCATTGCCGCTCTGTCTCTCCCATTGATGTGTATATCTCTTGATCTCTCCTCCAGCTTGTCCGTGCACTCTAAGCTGGTGGTGTTGAAAGAGATGGATGCTCACTGCCCCCGGTAATCTCCGCAGCAGCCATTTAGATAATTAAGTCACTATTCTTGCACTTGCCTCATGTCCCACTAGCAGAGCTGAAACTTGCACACGCGCACGTATAGATGCGCACATGCAATGATGATATGTTTAACACGCACATCATAGTAGTTGCGTTACCCGTACAACCTGTCAGGTTTTTTTTTTCTCTCTTTTTGCTCCAGTCGCCTTGTGTGTTGAGGTGTGCATTTGTGAGTGTGGGTCCGCAAGCTCATGGCTGTATGTGTGTGCGTGTGTGCAGCATCAGCAATGAGAGCTGTTTGTTTTGATGCCATTGTTGGTTTTTCTTTAGAGAACAGAGAAATTCGCAAAAGGATGCAGTGAGGAGAGAAAAGGCGACAGCTGCCATGGGCCACAGAGAATACACAGCACACAAACACACACACACATAGGTTCATGCGCTCATAAACACAAGCACAAGCGCGCGGCGTGATTGGCGTCTGGAAATCTGCCGCTCCCACACACCCCGTAGAACAAGCATGCAAAAAGGGCTGGATGGGTGTGTGGTGTGCGCGCTGGCCCCAGGGTTTTTCTCCAGCTTCATGTCTTGCCGTTGTGATAATGTGGCGTTTTGTTGAAAGTCGGTGTTTTAATTAACTGAGCAGCAGCGTGCGGTGTGCAGCGGCGGAGGTAGCAGTGCCTCTCTGTTCCTCAGGCTAATCACATGCCTGGGATACTGACAACCCAACACTGGCGGGGTGTTTCTGACTCGGTCATTGCAATATTTCATAACACCATGGTCATTTCCGTCTGCACGGGTGCCGGTGAGAGCTGACATTCATGGACAGAGAAATGACTGTCGGCCCATGCTGTTTTAATCATGCACAAGTAAAAACACAGCCCGTGCGTTCAAACTACAGTAAACAAGCAGCTTGGAAACCCTTGCATCATGTTGTACCCCACACACACACACAGTACACATGCGCACACACATGCTTGCCTGCTCGTTTCCAGATTGGAAGAAAGTTTTACTTATTAATGCTCCGCTAAAAGAATTGTGCTGATGCACAGTGAGGGAGAAATTTGCTGTCAGTGGAGCAGGTATGTGCAATATTTCTTAATCTTAAGGGAAAAAAAATAACCCCTCGGCCTCACTTGGGCTTTATTTCTCTTCTCTGTACCCGGCTAATGCGCGTTATCCCTTTTTTCTATCCACTTTGAATGATTTGGCCTTTGCTTGCATGCTTTATCAAAGAGAAGATGATCAGGAAGTATCTGTCTCTGGCAAAATGAGGCAGTGTGTGTGCATGTCAGCCACCAGTGTTTCATCCATCAAGGTGTCAGATTAATGTACAAAGTGCCATCTCTCACTATCATC
The DNA here is from genome assembly GCA_030347415.2 of Decapterus maruadsi. Taxonomy (NCBI): domain Eukaryota; kingdom Metazoa; phylum Chordata; class Actinopteri; order Carangiformes; family Carangidae; genus Decapterus; species Decapterus maruadsi. The sequence continues at coordinate 5,847,902 of CM064891.1, read as the reverse complement.
TCCTCTGAAACCTCTGTGGAAATCCTAACGGGCAGATGAGATAAGGAAATGTGAGGTGCTGGATTCCGATTAGCTGGAGATCAGCTCAGAATGACTGGCGATTACCCTGTGGTTCAGGTTGATTTGGGTGTCAAATGCTTCCCAGTTGTCCTGTAGCAGTATCTGTTTAATTACAAGCAGCCTATAGGCCTCTATTAATCTGCTAAGAGGGTGGTTATTTTTGGTCTGAGTGATGCCCGAGGCGGCTGGGCTCTGATTTTTAGACGTTTTATGTTTTTTATGATGCACTGATGGCACCTCGTCTCTGGATTTCACTCCGGCCACTAATGAGACACACAAATTGTAGCTAAGTATACTAATTCTCCTCGCGCCGATTAGATCAGCTACAGCTAAAGAATCAGCCCCAACAACAGGCTTGTTAGTTTCCATGCCAGCAGATAGCAGCATTCATCTCTGCGTCTTATCCCTGAAGATGGCCCCTTTTGCTTCCTCCCTGCAACCCCCCACTCTCCTCCTCCTCCTCCTCCTCCTTCACACACAGACACACAAACACTGTCAGAGCTCATGAGATAGACACAAAACTCAACTTTCCCGTTCCTGTGTTTGCCTTCCCCTCTAGCTTCCTCTCTGTTGTTCTCATGTGTGTGTGTTTTCCTTCTTCTGGAACATCAATTAGGTTTCTCCTGTATCATGTCCTAAAGCTAAAAATACCCAGGAAGCCCAGGTTCTTTCCTGGCAGATCGGTTTGCTTCATCAATCAATACTTCAGTGAAAAAACATTCCTATGACACGGGGAAGAAAAATCCTCAAGCAAAGAAAATATTCCCTCTGTACCATCTCATCTAGTTCTATCATGTTTAGTTTAGTTACTTAATTAATCCTTTGGCTGCCTGTGCAGATGCTCACGTACACGCCTGCTTACCTGTATAAGTGAGCATTTATGCATGGCCATGGAACATGCAACAAATTGGGACGGTGTCTTCATCATCTGCTGTGTCTCGCTGAGGTGGAGAATTTAAAAAGCCTGAGTCTCTGGCTTGTGCTGCTCCAGGCTATTTCTGTACCAACAGTCTCTCCCATTATTTAAATATCACGATGAATACCTCTGTTGTCCTGGAGGAACTGTCAGCACATTTTACTGCTGTGCGGTTGTATTGCTGTGCATGCGTGCATGCGGATATGCACCTGCGACAATCATAGTGTGTGTGTGTGTGTGTGGATCGGTTATCCGTGCGCATGCACCTCCCACCGGGCCGCTCATTTACAGCTATATCTTGTCCTCGTAAAGTTACACCATATCTACTTTGACCGGTCCTCATTTGTACCATCCAACCTGCTGATGGACAAATTGATCCGTTGCGCAGACTCATGAGTGTAGCAGGTGTCTGTGTGTGTGTGTGTGTGTGTGTGTGTGTGTGTGTGTGTGCGGTGAAAGCTGCTGTCACCGGGTCAATACAAGTAAGCGCTAAACCACCGATTGGAATAGGAGTATCTGTCTCGGATGGAATAGCTGAGGGAGGGGGTTTCAGAGTGTGCCAGCAAAGCAAACATCACACCCCAGAACAGAAGTATGACACACAACCTCACCCGCCCCACCCTGATCCCATCCTCAACACCCGTGTCTCTATTTCAGGCTACACACACACACTTTACTGCTGTTTTATCTCATTTGCTCACTCCCTCACACTGTCTTGCTGCCTCTACGTTCTGTCCATCTGTTCCACTCCCTCTTTCCTCACGTCTATCCGCAGCTCCCTGCGTATTCCCACATGGCTTTGTTAACACAGCTCTGTCACACGCACCCGACGCGCCGCGTGCTGCCTCGGAGTGACAGATGCTGTTCTTTGGGGTGTGTGTGTGTGTGTCTGAGTCTCACATTCCCACCTGCCAGCTAACTTTTTTTATTCCGGCTAATCACTCCGCCGTAGCCGTCTGCGAACTTAAGCTATCAAAGGGCTCTCTATGTGGCATCGCTATGGCGATAGCAGAGGAGGTCGTGGTTGGGGCCTTCCTCGCATGAAGACACTGGCACACGCCCACACACATATGAACACACACACAACTTACCCGTCGTCTTCTTGCTCTTTAACTGCAGCTCCTTCTTACGCATACAGTACACACACCCACACCATCTCGCTTCTTCTCTCTCTCGGTTGCACTTGCATTTTGGAACATTCTGACGCATCAGCAGCTCCAGAATAGTCTTTTTTTTTTTTTTTTGTGAGAAGAAAGTCGAATAAACGCCCAGCAACCAAACACACGCTTTTGCCTCCACCACAGCCGGCTGCTTTTAACTCATGACGTGACTGACAACACCATGGAGATGCCAGTCAGCCCGTCAGTCAGCTCATTAGGTCTGATTGCTGACGCTGTGTTTTTCACTTTCTTTCTCGACTCCCGTGCTCGTGTTGGAAACCAGAGCCTTTTTGTTGCTATTTGGGCTTCCAGAGGATTAGTGATTTTAATCATTTGTTTAGATTTACATCTCTCTGCAAAGGATTCTCCATCATCAGCTGTTATTTTAAGTAGGAGCCGGAGTCAGAAAATAGCATTTGGCGTGGGAAACTCTTATGCCTTCAGGTAAGATTATTAACATGCTGACAGGGGTGCAGGAGCTGAAGAGCCTCATTAATTGCTGTAGGGTATGACTGAAATGCTGTTATTAGTTTCTTATAAAATTGAAAAGGCTCTTAAAAAAGGCTGGCTTAATATGCGAGCCCCGCAGCAAAGGTTATCATCTCTCCTCTGAAAAACCGTTGTCTTGTCCGCGGCTGACAGTGACTTCATTGGATGTGAAAGGAAATGGCCAAATCTTTATTGGCACCTTCTCCCCGGAGCGGGCCGGCACAGAGCGAGGTGTCATTGGAGATGTGATGTATTTAAGTGTTTATCTGGTCTGGCAGAGTCCACAGGTGTGTTGGGTGCCGGTTTCCACGGGCACCTCTGAGAGCAAGATTTTCTTTTATCACTTCCTCGCACTTATACCTGCACAAACACACAACACACATTCCTCACCCCTCGAGGTGATGCGAGCTCACACGTACACACTCGCAAAGTCTTTGAGGGAGTTGCAGAAACATAGTAAGGAGGGAATTTAAGACTCTGTAATTAGCAGCTGAAATCCCTCTGTTTACCAGGGACCATAAATGTAGTGGGATTTGTGCTGGTGATGCTCGTTCTGCAGGGATCAGTTGCCAGCCTCCGGTTACACAGTTACGTACTGACATGCATAGTGCAAGGATGACAGGAATTCACTTTAGAGGATTGTACACACATTGAAATGTAGCGCCAAGATTCTGAAAATGCCACTTGGGTAAGTAAGTGATAGAATTCGAAGCATGGTAATGTGAGAGCCTCCTCTCTAGAAAAACAACAGCATTTGTCAGTCGCATACACCACTTAAAACAACCCACATTTATATTTAGCATTAAAGGAAAAAGTAGGACGTACCATGACATGTGGTTTGCAGATGTAAAAATTTGAGGTGCTTAAAAAGCTGTGCCTTGTATATCTGTGTGTTTAAGACCATTGTGGGCAGTACTGTAAATCAGAGAGCAGTTATTCTGAAGTGGGCGTAGCCGTGTACTGTAGCAGCCTCCGAGGCTGAAAAACAAAGCCGCTTTGAGTGACAGCTGAGTGAGTGTATGCTTGCCACGAGCCGGCATGCACTGTAGTCTTGGCTCCATTTCTGGATTAGCCGGGAGTTTGGGTAGATGGCGTCAGCACAACAGCCCACTCTACTCTCAGAAAGGCTATGTGTGATGTTACAGAGGCCATGTCCATCTTCATGTACAGTACATGTTTACATTAAAGGAGACATATTATATACTCCCTTTTCACAAATTCAATTTTAAAGACATGTCTGTGTCATGCTTTGGTAAAAATACCCCAAGGATCAAACATCACAGCTCTTCTCATCCTCTCAAAACAGCCTTGTTCAGAACAGCTGGTTTCAGTGCCTGTCCCTTTAAATGCAAATGAACCACTGCTTGCCCCGCCCTGCCACTTTTATGCAAATTTGAGACCTAGTTACATCAATGGAAGACAACTGAGGGAACAGCTCGTAAAACCACGTGGATTTCAACCTAAGGAGCCTGAAAGTTACAGATTGTTTTTGTCAATTCTGACATTTTGGAGGCCGGAAAGCAAGACAAACACCAAAATATATGTTAAAGAGCCTTCAAAAAGTGATATTTCCATAATATGTCCCCTTCAAAGGTAGGGTTGGAGATCCTGGAAAAACTGTTCTAGCAGGCCACATACACAATTCAAAGGTCCAAGCCCCTTTGCTCAGACTTCTCTGAAGCCACACCTCCAGAGCGCAGGAACACGCAACGCTTGTCCAGCATCACCATGAAGCCCCACTACGAGACATAAAGAAGCTGCACAATGTGCTCACAATGGAATTACATTGGGGCGATGCCTTTGTGGTGCAACAGCATCGCTGACTTTCCTCCAGCTTTTTCTCATGGCTCATTCATGTGAAAGAAAACACCTCACATCATAATAAACCGTCCAGCTTAGAGCTACATCACCACCTACCAGGCTGGAGTGTGGCACATTGGATCACTGGCGTTGTCTTTTCTGCAGCGAACTCGTTGAAGACTCTGAGCATGCATGATAGCACGAAGAGCGGTACGCTCACAGGAGGGAGGGATAGAAATGGCACTTTGATTGACACATCACAGTCCAATTGACTTGAACGTGGCGTTGAGCATGATTGGATGTTTTTACAGGATTGTCCGCTCCACAGATGACTGACTTTTTTCATTTTTGTGAAAAAGCATTTCATTACTTGGTTGCAATTGGGGTTTGAAAAGAATTTCAAGCAAATCATTAAAAAAATGTCCAGAAATAGATCTCCAACTCTGCCTTTAAGTTGAAATACTGCATCACAGTGTTTCTTATAATTTAATCCAACTTTTCTTTTGTACCTTAAACCAGCCTGTCCTCAAGCACAGGAGGAATGGAAAGTGTTGAGGTGTTAATTTGAAGATTTGTACCATAACGGAGCAGGTGACTCATACCCAAAAAGTTACATCGCACACGGGTCCATTACCAACTCCACGCTCTAGGAACATAATGTTACAAGATACATGTGCTCACACAGTGTAACACGGTCAACAGCTTGTTTCCATCCAAAATTTGCAGACGGGCACCAGGCTGCTCCCGAACCTTTTTACACATGCTCACACAGAACTCACATTAGTGCACCATCACCTGTCGTAGTGATAAAAATATATACTTTTATTCTAAAAAAACAGACATAGTAACTGTGCCCAATGTCATACAGAAACATAATAAACTGTTATATACTCTATATAAACACTTCTTCTGCATATGTGTGTTCTCAGCTCGACTGTTAGTGTTTTCTTTCTCCTGTGTACCACAGTCTCATTGAAGGCTATTCCACAAAGCCTTCTTGTGTGGGCACTTGTAAACTTAGCTCAGTGCCTTTTCAGCATAATCTAATGGATTTGTTCTCCAGCGTGTCCTTGTTTCTGAAGGTTTACAAGAAATGAAAAATGTTTTTGCAGTACATGAGAAAACTGTCTAGACTTGGGAGCACAGTGGATGCACACTGGCATATACCCACTTGACATCTGAAAAGGATTGATAAAAATAAATTGTAGAGAATTGTGAATACGAATGCACTCTGGCCCCAATTCTAACTTTTCTGAGATAATGTCCTATTCTTTTTTTTTTTTCTTATTCCCCCCTCTTCCTGTTTTTATGTGGAGGGATTTCTTTGGCTGTGTGCTCTTATTCCTCAGCTGAGGTGTGGAGCTTGGGAGATAAGAGAATATTACCTGGCACTAACTCTGCCATTGTTCCACTGGACTAGCACCTTGTTACTCTCCCTGTCTCAAATTGTTTAAGAGATAATACAAACTTATTCTATTGGAAAAAAAATTGAGGTTATTAAAAGGAGTCACTGTGGAGAGGGAGAAAGGTTATTGCAGAAAGGGGTGAGAAAGAGAAAGGGAGAGCGTGGGAGCCTTGTCCCATGGCTGTTACTGGCTCTGTGTTTGGACAGAGCAGACCTTGTATGAGAGAGGAATAAATGAAGAGTGGGGATAAAATGCACGAAGAAAAAGACTGAAAGGGAGCAGAACAGAGGAGAAGGTCATGAAGGAAGAAAGAGAAAGAGAGTCTTTTAGCGGTAAACAAACGGATGGCCACAGCAGCAGAAGATACAGTAGGGCCAGTGCACCCACCACAGGCTGCACGGTGTATCGCTTGCATCAACCTTTTTTAATTTCCAACAGCTTCTGCTCGTGCAACCCTCAACGCACGACACTGGACTTTTGCACATGTCCTCGTCGCATCCCGCCAAAAACATTACGTGCATGCACAGCCATTCAAGTCGCAGCATATACTCCTTTTTGTGCACTCCGCGCGCACACATACACACAGAGACACACACAGAAGCCGGCATTTCAAGGCGCTCGTTTCTCTGTGAGGCAAAGAAGCAGCGTGACAGACCCCAGCGTGCAGAATAAAGACTTATCCGCTGTCATTCTCTCCCTCACAGACCGGGGGATTTTGCATGGGACTTGCTGAACCTGGTTTTGAGGTTGTTATTTATTTATTTCATCTGTTATCAAGGGCTTGGGGAGGCATAACGTGCCTTTGGTGAGAAGGAGTACAATACGCTACAAACCCCTCAGTGATGGATTTCACTACTCAGATCCTGTGCCGCTTTGATTTATGATATAATATAGAGTGATACGCTGCTCATACTACACAATAGTGCTATGCCCCATACTGATGTAATTCTAGCTCACTGTCACCTCTTAGCCTGTCACAGCCTGCTGTGCTGGGGGGAAAAAAAGAGGGAAGAACCCTCAAATGCACTTCAAGGGCAATTTGATTGAATTAACCAGCCATTAGATGTATGAGATGAGCTGTAATTGCAGGGGTATTTATCTATGCAGATGAATGAGTTTTGACCACAAGGTCATGATACTGCCGCGCTGTTCTCAGGACAGCCCGACTGCGCGCGTGTACCTGTTTGCTTCTGTATTGTTTTCACCGCTTTACCGCCAATGAACAAATTTTTTGCTCCTTATGGCGTCGGCGCTTGATGGTGTTTTTTTTTATAGACCTGCTCAGCAGCGCTCATTTCTCTCCCTCTTGTCGCAGTCCTCGTTAATGACTGAGAGAATAGGAATTAGAGGCAACAAATTAGCTGCAGTGTGTTCGTGTCAGTCAGGTGCAGTGGGAGCAGATGCTGTGAGCAGTTTACACGATCATGTCAACATGTTCTCTCCTTAGTTCACGCTGTCTCCCGCTCTTCCTTTGTCCCTTCGCTATCTTTAAGCCAATCTTTCTGTCTGTATCTCTGTGACTACCATTTGCATAGACGGAGTATGAAATTTCAATGTACTCTCTCCGTTTCCCCCTCAGGCCTGTCCCTGTTGTTCCCTCTGAGAGGAAGAGGAAGTGATGTCACGCCACCACCACCGCTTTGAGAGGGACTACCGGGGACCCTGGGAGCGGAGAGACATCCGTCCGTCTGGCCTGCACAATGGAGGAGCCAATCATAGCTGTGCCTCTGCCGTCGTCAATGGCAACAACCGTCCGGGACTCCTTCCCCTCCCAGTCATCCCATCCCTCCTGCCCACCCCGGTTACAGTTGCCGTGACAACATCCAGCAGCGACATAGCGGTCAAGCGAGGCATCACGGCAGCAGGATCGGTGGCTCCGGCGTCGGCCAAGGTAAGAGCTCCGTCCAGAAACGGACGCCGGGGGAAACCTGTGTCCGTCCTCCTGCTCTTTCAAGCTCCTTTTTTTTCTTTTTTAGATTTTGTTTCTTCCTGTGTTCACTTCTTAATCTGTGTGGACTTCCCAACTGAACATAATCTCCAACTTTCTCCCTGCCATTGAGGCTTTCCAGCTTTCCCTGCTTTGGTGCTGTCTTCCAGCTCTGCAAATGTTTCTGCACTGTCCAGCTCATGCCTGTCTTTCATGTCTGTCTTCATGGTTCAACTGTCCCAGCTCTTCCAGCCCTTCCACTCTCCCTTTCTCTCTCTATCTCTTTTCCCTCTCCTTCTGTGCTGCCTCGTGTACTCTCCACCCTTATCCCTCACTCTACTTCTGCTACTCTCCCTGCACTCACTCCATCCAATGCCCCATTCTTGGCAAACCAATTTCCTTCCATCTTCATTTTCTCTCTCTGCCAAATGGCAGGCTTGTCCTGCCTTTTTCTCCTTGGTAATTTTTTTCCTTCATTATGTAAATGACCTCTGACAGTGGCTCAGTGGCTGCTGCTGTCAGAACGGATGGTTAGTGGGTGGTGCTTTTCCAAATAAGCAAATAAACACAAAGGTCCATATCATTACACAAGCACAATATCAGACTTTTAGTTAATATCAGACTTTAAGGCTGCACAGTTCATTTCCATTTACTATTACTCTTATTTTCAAATCAAACCATAGCATAGGCATATATTCATAAAATCAGTTGGTTTTCAGCATGATTGCCTGTGATTGGCTGATTAGCCTCTTCTCTGCCAGCTAGATTTGAACTCCATACATGATGCAGCCCAGACTATGATACACACACACAGCATGTTGTCAGAGTGTAAGGTCTTCAGCCATGAGCCGTGAAACGTTTTAAGGTCAAAGTAATCAGACACTTAAGACATCATCACCCTGCTGAACACTGCAGGGCTCACGTCCACGTCGGCAGTGACGCCACTGTGCCCTAGATAGTAGCCATCAGAAATATAACTCATCCATTGTTAAGTGGTCTGAACGCTGAAGAGTTGCAATCAGAAAGTGGTGATTGATTTTTGTTTAGAGAGAGAGAGAGAGAGAGAGAGAAGGAAGAGAGAGATAAAAAACCCAATACTGATTTGAATAATCAATGTTTTGTTGTAAACACACAATTGAGCTGTCCATTAAGGAGAAATGGTCAAAACTGTAATCAGCTGGTTGAGTTGGGTTTGAGATCCGGTAAATGCAACATTTAGTGTGATTCACGTGGTTTCCATATTCATCAGTTCATTCAGCGACCCTGAATGCCCTGTTGCCCTACCTCTCTCTCCTTTATTCAGGTTCCCTCTCTCATCTCCTCCGCCGCCAATACACAGATTTCTTCAAGTGGCAGTAAAAGCATGTTTGAGTTTGGCTTTGTTGTTTACCTTCCTAATTTGGCCGTGTATCATATTTGTTCTTGAGTTCAACATTTGCAGAGGAAAAACTGCAGCGCTATAGTCAAGAGCCATACAGTTTGTGTTCTCTACCCCCTCGTCCAGGGATTTGCTCGCTATCTGGCTGTCAGCAGCGTGTGAAAAGAGGGGCCTTTACCAAAAAAGAGTTAGACATTTCAGGCTCTCCCCTGCCTCTGCTTCCATGGATACCATTCATCTTCTTTCCACACTCCTCCCTGCTATCAGATCATTTGCTTTAATTTAAACTTCAGCAGATCCATCTGGGATTTTTTTTCCTTCTCCCCCCACCTTCAGCACCTTGCTCTCATAGGAGCCTGTACTCTAAGAGCAGAGGTAAACAATGCTCTGGTAATTTAGTCCGTAAGTGCACATCATTAGATAGCCTGCTGAATGCACTGACCACAGACACAGTAAATCTGCTCTGGCACCGTGTCAGCCCTTCCTTTTGTGCAGCTGAATAATTACATACATCCTGACAAAGTCTGGCCAACTCCCACTGTGGCCATTGTCATCATTCAATGGCTGCCAGAGCAATTAGGTGCCTTGCCTTGCACGTGAGAGCACATTTGTTTAAAGGTACACTATATGTGGGAATGCATTTGTATGTGTGTGTGTGTGTGTGTGTGTGTGTTTGTGCAGCAGATATTATGCAGATCCTTCCCTAGATGCCACTCTGTTAGCTTCATTCAGGGATCTACCTCTCTACTTTGTCTTGTCTCTGACAGTCTTTTGTAAGTCGGGCAATGGAGACCAGCACCATTTAAAAAGGGAAATACCCAGAGTCCGGGCTCTGCTTTAATTATGGCATAGAAAAGATGCAAAGGCCTAAAGAGTTGGCAAACACCACAGAAGCCCCGTCTTTCTGTCTTCTTCCCGGCTTTCTGCTGTCCTCACTTGCTCCCTCTCTCTCTTCCTGTCATCTTCGATCAAAGCTGCTGGGGGGTCACAAAGAGTGTGATGGACGGATGCAGCTCTGTCTCTGTGGTCCCTGTGTCTCAGCTCCGTCCATGGCTACACTAAAAAGCTGACAGACTGTTATTGATCTCTGCCGGTTGGAGACTCTCTCCTCATGCACACGGGGGCCCTAGCAGGGAAACAGTCCAATAGCCAGGCGTATATACGGGAGTGTGTACGTGTGCGTGAATGAAAGTGGCGTCCCTGCTCATTATCACTGTGTACCGTGCACATATTAGTTATAGATATTACTGTGTAGTTAAAACCATAAAAGGAAATTGTCATTTCCCTTGATGTTAAAATGGAGTAGAGCAGGTGTATAATGTTACTGGGTATTTCTGAGGTCTGTTACAAATAACCTCATCTGGTCTGTTTCATCTTTAATGATCAAGTGAAGCACTATCTGGTTTGCATAATGGTGCTGGAGTGTGTTTGTGTGCACATATGTGTGTGTGTATGCATGCATATGGAGTGCACACATGTAAAGGTGTGCATATGTGTGAGTGTGTGTGTGTGTGTAGGACAAATGCTGAGAGTGGAGAAGTGCCATCTGCTCATGTTGTCCATCCTGATGTAAAGCTAACTGCATGGAACAGTGAACTATAGTTAATTTAGCGCTACACTTTGTTACACCCCGCTGGGCCATTAATTAATTTTTATGTATTTTTGTGCCACTGTCGTGGATATATAGTCACTGCACACACTAAATCCATACTGTTAAGCCCACAGGTCTTTCTGTCTCCTGCTGATGAACAGGATTTCTCTGTCAGCCGTCCACTTTCACCTCATAATCGGTTCTCTTGTGGACAAGTTGTGACCTGCACATTCATCACGCTATGAGACAACAACGGAACGTTACGAGACAGAGTTGTTTTCAAGGCAAATGCAGAGAACGCTTGCCGAAAAACTGCCCCTGAAGGCAACGCGCATCAGCGGTTTTGCATGAATTATTACCTCTAAAACAACTCGTTCCATTATCTCATAGTGTGGTGGATGTGCACTACTTGTCCATGAGAGCATTGTTGGATTGTGTATTTGATGAGTTTGTTGAGGGAAACTAAGAAATCTCATACAGTAAGCCTCCGTAGCGTAGCTCTGAGCAGTTTGCGGCTCTGCTCTGCCATTCTAAAAATAGCTTGCACCGACAATTAAAGGTAACAAACCTACTCTTATGACTACTGTATCTGGATTATGGAAATGGGCCAATTTGCCAAAATGTTGAACTATCCCTTTAAAATGTGAATAACACTCAACTTGCTAGGTAATAATTAAATTGTTTTTTTTTAAAGAAGTGATTGTGCAGTTTGTTAGCTTTGCAAAAATCAACCACATTCTCAGTCCAGGTTTCCGGCAAGTATTTTAATGGCTGAGTGGCTCGAGTTTGGCCAATAAAACCAAAATAAACTGCAGTTAATAAACCAATGTTTTTCACCATTCTGGTGGTTAACAATGAAGGTTTATATTCATTACAAGCATGAGGAGGCTGGAGAGATTTTGTGCATTTTATTTTGTTTTTGGCAAAGGAACGAATTTAAACTCCACACCATCATGCATAAAAAAAATATTACCCCAGACACCTTTTTGGCTGTGTCCATTCACTTCAAGTGAAAGGTTTTGTGAAATATCTCTGCTCAGTCAAACGGTTGCATTTTAATGTTACAGACTGATATTGAGTGTTAGTGGGGATTTGATGAGCTTTAAACATGGGCCAAAGCCAGAGTTTTTATCTGCTAAAACATTACTCAGAAAGTCTCTTCCCACAGATAGCCCTCTGAAACGTGGATTTCTCTGCATGGTCTAATCCCTTAATATGAAATTTTAAATCCATACTCCTTTGGTATTTAACAGCAGCAGCACTGGACTTTGTATTTCTTTACCCAATCCTTATTGAACGCACATGCAGCCCCAGTTGATATTAAAAGGATATATATAGTCGTTGATCCGGAAAGTGCCACAAACTAATGCTTCTGTGTGGCTTTTTTTTTTGTTTCTTGTTGTTGAATCTCTGTATATCGTTGGCAATTTTATTGACTTTTTTTCTTTCTTTTTTTTTTTCTTTTTATTTTTTACATCCCATTCATTTCTGTGTTGAAATTTGCCAACAGACTTTGGTCTCATCTACAGAGCAGTCTCAAGCCAGCAGAGTGAGCTATTTGTTTATCCTGCAGGCACCTCATTAATATAATGTTGGAAACAAACTTAAAGCAAGGTAGCATTCTTCATATCTGTGTGCTGTGTTCTTTTGCACAGCATGATGTGCAGTGCAATAGCAGGATCTTTCAGCTAAGTTCAGTTTGGCAGATTTAAAGTGGCTCTGTTCCATTACCCTCTGCATTAGTTATTCGTATAAAGACTCTAAAGGCATACATTGCTTTTAAAGGGTGTACTCACACCAGACCTCTATTGGTCAGAAATCCTACCTGGAAGGAGGAGGACGTTCCAAACGACAACTGCTCCAAACGAACCAGGTGTGAATACACCCTAAGAATGTTTGTGTTCCATAATGATCACAGGAAGTCTCATTGTCTCTGATTACTTCCTACAGCCTTGTTTATTCATTGTTTACAGGACTATAGGCAGCAGCAACTGTCTCAGTGATGAACACTGGGCTTGAGTACTTCAAAGTCAGTCATGAAGAGTTTCAGTGTTAGCTGTCAGTTGTCCTTGTGGCTACATATTTACTTTGATCTAGTAGTTGCTGTGCTGTCATGACCGTTTCCAAAACCACGACAACTAACAGGAGATGACATAATTTAAAGCGAAAACAACATTCGTTTATTTAGATCTACCAAAAATAAAAATTGAAATGTCAGTAACTCTGGCAGTCAGTGAAGCAGCAGTATGAGACTGAATGTTAAATTGTTACGTGAAGAGGGGAAACAAAGAGAAACACCTTCCAGTACTGTGTCCCCTTTATTGAGAAAGTGTGGGGCTTGTTCTTGTAGTACTGGGAACACTGGACCCAGTTGTTACCAGTTAGGGGAGACCGGGGTAAGTAGAGCAACTTTTCATATTCAATCAATCAATCAATCTTTATTGTCCACGATGTGGAAATTTGTCTTTGGCTTCACGTAAACCACATAAAATACAATAAAACCACATAAAATGCAATACATTGGCACATAAAGATAAAATAGCATGAGAGACAAGGAATAAGAAATAAATAAATAAAAGAGTAAGAAGGTGACCTGAAATCACTACATCAAGTCATATCCATACATCAACTAATACTCCACCTGTCCAGGTTGCAGGTGAGTACAAACTGCTGGGGCCTCCTGCTGAGACACCAACTCTCTGAGGTTTGGGGAGTTTTGTGATTCCATCTCATTTTGGGAAGAATCCCTCATCTTTCTCTTTGAAAGTAACACTTGGCTCACGATAAACAGTTTTGCCTGTTTCATGTATATAATTAGTATAATCATACAAATCCAGAATTTTGATTTAATAATTAGGACATAAACACTCATTAATGTGTATAGGGCAGCCCAGATCTACCATATTGACTGTATTAGTCCCCACAACTACCTCATGTTGTAGCTCAGAGATATTGCTCTTCACAGATGAAATGATGCCTTCCTCCTGAATATTTGGTCATGTGCTCAGTCTTTCATATGGTTTCCTAGCCACAAGGGGTGGCTCAACTTGCCCCTACGGTATGCACAACTTACCCCATTCTCCCCTATGCAACACAGAACACACAGACAAACATTTCACTCATCTTACAAAGGCCATAGTGGTAGTGCAGCTGTATCAGCAGCTGCAGCGGTGAGAGGAGCGACACCGAAGGCCTTTTCTACCTGCTGCTGCTCTCAAGTTCACCACCCTGAACTGTTCCCAGCAAGCCAGCAGCACCGCACAGTATATGAAGTATCTCCTTAGCACTTTCAACTTTTTTTCTCACCTTTCCAAGAAATATATGCCATACTGCACCTCACATAAACAGCACGCAACAATGTGTGATATTACACCTCAAGCACATACGCCGATGATGTAAATATTTATTTTTTTTAGGAAGTAATAATTCTTTCTTGATGTAAATATTTCTTTTTCTCCAGCTATGCTCAATAGGTTCCCTCGATTATATCCTGCTGCTGTAATGATGTGAGTTTTCCCCCCGTGGGAATAATAATTTTCATCATACCGTATCTTACAGCCATAGGACCGCTTGCAAAAACGAAAGGCGGTAAACAATAAAGATGGATAACTTGATATTAACCTTTATTTCTTATTATTAAAAGCCATCCCCAAGAAAGAGCGCTACTGCAGCTTCGGTTCTGATACCTACCGCTGTTTGATCTTGGGCTGATAGGGATTCAATGTAATACCTGCTGCTGGCAGTCCATTAAAGTGGTTTTCCCCAGCAACACCACATGAAGTGTTCTGTTCTGCTGAACACGTCTCAACAGAAAGCACTATACATCAATTTCTTTTTGAATGGCTTATTTGTCATACCGCTTTTGATGAAAGGATCATCATCCCATGTCAGATCTCACCACCTGGCAGAGATTTTTTTCTATTTCTTTATTGGATGGCTGCTCCACTGCCATTGCAAGTGCATATATTAAAAGCTACAATCGTAGGAAATGAGAAAAGCGGCGTACATGTCGTGTTTTTGCAAAAGGTCTGTTTTGAAAGCTCAGGTAAGCTGACAGCACCAATCAATAGAGCTCATCTTGAAACAAAATCGCACATTGTGTCTTGTCGGTCATTGATTTCAGCCAGGTCAGCGCGGCAATAGATCCAAGGCGACCACATGCTGCGGCCAACACAACATGGCATCCAGAGAAACAGCAGGTGTCGCGGCCTCACTCCGACACAATCAAAGAAGAGAGAAAACTCACAAAAACTACGACTCATGTTGAGTGATATTTTCTTCCAGGACCAGTCTGAGGCATTTGTGTCATTCTCCACGGAAGTGACACGTGAATGGCAAGGCAAGCAAATTACAATGAAATATATTCCGGTCAGCTTTGGAACATCCAACATTTTTAGGGCAGCTGCGGGAACAGCATGTAAATTGCCAGCGTGCTGCGACTGTGCATCACCTTTGTAGTGCATTAGCTTTCATTCCTGTATTTTTCTATTTAGCTTTTTTAGCTTTCCCAGGCTCTTAAATTTGCATCAAGAAAAACTCTTTGTGCGAACATCACTCCCGTGTCAAGCAGCCTGGTAATGAACAGGACTGGAAGATTCCTAAAGTTTCTTAAATCACCGAATCTCTATTGAGGCTGAGGCTAAAAGCGAAGAAGTCTTTTGAAAAACTGGGATAACCTTGTGCCGAGTTGCTGTGAAATATATTGAATATGAGATGATTAAAGTTTAAGAAGGAGCACGCTGGGGGAGCTGGATGAGACAGAACAGAGACAGGAGGGAGGAAGATGTGTGTGTGTGTGTGGAGGGAGGGGGGGGGGGGGGTGACAGGTGAGAGTTGCTTTTGAATTAGCTTCAGATTGTGGAGAAAAGTACAATTGTTCTATCAAACAGTGGAATTTTTTTGTCAGCGAGATAAGACGAATCTTTACATTTCCCAAGCAGACAGCCTCACCATGGGGTATTTAAGAAAAGCCTGCCCCCCCCATGCCGGAATTCAAGAACACTAAACATAGCAGCAAGAAAGATGATTGGTTCACAGCTTGAATAAAAAAAGCCAACTGGCTTTTTTTTATTATGCTTGATGCTGTTTCAATATATAAATCTGAATGTTTAGGCTAAACCAGAAATCATGCTGTCAATGTGTAACTGTCAGGAATCAATATTCCTTCGCTCCTTGATGCTTAAATCAAATGAAAATTTCAATATAAACTCCAAATGCTCCCATATCAGTAAGAACTGCTGTGTTTCTGAGGTGCCTTTATCTTTTTTTTTCTGAAGAGTAGAAAGGTAAACAGTCTTCACTCTGCTGCCAGGATTTGATTTATTAGCTTCTGCTCTACGTGTTGTCATTCTATCACGGACACGCATTCACAGTGAAAATGCCACAAAAATCCATCTCTCTGCAGACGATTCCTCCGACGAAGACTGAGCTGATTGATGAGAATTGCTTTATTTCACTGCGGAAGCTTTCATTCATTATCCATGCAGCATCATGTAAAACCTGAAGGCTTTTCGGGAGGTGAGTCAAGTGTCTCTCTGTGTGACTTTGGGTGTTTGAGCAGTTATGCAATTTTAAATACGCGGGGGCCAGAGGTCTGTTGCGGATTTTGTTCTTTGTAAAGTGGTTAAGTGGTGCACGTGTCAGGGTACATTTTAGCGCTAAAAAGTCATCCCGTCTGACACCGAGCTGAGATGAACCTGTCAGCTCTTTCTGCCATGTCCGTCTGGTCGAAATGTCAGTTTGGATAAAGACAGCTCTCAGTGGGTATGCAGAAAAAGCATCCTTTAAGCGCTAGACGTGCCACTATTAAAAATGCCACTTTGCTTTTGCTTCTTTTGATTGGATTTTTTTTTTTTCCTCACTGGGAAAACATGATTTTGAAATTCCGGGCACGCAGCTTCCAAGGAATACATTGGTAACTTGTCTACTTAAATTGCATATATCTGATTGTCTGACAGTGTATGAATCAAGCATCACAATGTTCCTCCTCTGCTATTTTGTTTTCCATTAGTTGCGTCTTAGTTCTTTCTAATCTTTTTCCCGATGAGCGCAAACATCATCATGGTGTTTGTGGACAAACAACTCCACTGTCAGGCGTCTACAACAGACTCATTAAGAAACGAGGCGGACCTCAAGGGAGCAGAGCGCGGATTAAGCTGTGATTTTTCCTTAAGATGATATATGGAAACTTTTGGAGTCTTAACGAGAAGCAGTGATTGTGTGTTTACCGGGAGCAATTGCACAGGGGTCTGGAAGTCTCGGCACCATGTGGGGAGAATTAAAGCTTTCCACTCGGAATCAGACCAGGCAACGCCGCAGTGATTGCTAATCAAGGACAGAGATACAGAGCCAGGCGTAGACGGAGAGAAAAAGCATAACGGAGTAGTGAAAGACAGAAAGACAGACAACTCAGTCATGAGAACTGCACACTGTCAGAACTGTCAGAGCAGAGGCACTGTGAAAAGGGAACTGTCAGACCTCAGCATTTGAAATCAGGTGGAGGGAAAAATAGAGAGTCATGAATGTGTTGACAGATTTATCAGAAATCTCACACCCTCATCCCACAGTCAGGACATCATCATCATCATCTTTTCATTATCAACAGACAATATTGACAGCAGTCGTCTTGATTTGAGAAGAGAAAACAGTCCATACAGGAATGAAACAGTCGGCAGATGCGGGACGACAGCGATGCAACAGGTCAGAGAACAGGTGACAGCCTGCGTTATCTTTGTCTTGTCAATCTCACAGTGACAGGATGTTCCACAGGTTTCATCCAATCCGTATCCTCTCGTGGGTCCTCGTGCGCCTGTCTTCTTTTCTGTAGGTGCGGGATCCCAGCTGACCTTTTGTTCCAACAATGGAGCTTTCGCATTCATTCATCCCGCCGCCGCCGCCGCCTGTCTTTCCTATCACAAGTCTGCAAAAACCCTGGCCAGCTCCTGATTCTCTCTGCTTTAGATGTAGCCGCGGGGTTTCAATCCTCTCGGAGAAGATTCAAACAGAAAGCGGAGCGGGGTTATTGTTCTAAAAAACATGGATATCTCAAAATAGTTCACCTTTCAGGGTCGCGGCTTTGCGGTGGGTTTGTGTGGTTTACAAAGGGCTGCATGCACGGCTTTGGCTGGAGAACAGAAGATGGTCCAGTAAGGGCTTGCTCACCTTTTTTTTTTTCTTCTATTGTGTGTGTGTGGGTGGGAATGGAAATCAGCCTCCTCAACACACCAGCTGTCTTATGAGTCTGGCTCCAAACTGACGGCCTGATGGCTCAATCTAATAACCAGTCATCGGATATCAGATTCAAATCTCTCTCTGCTTTGTGAAAGATGAGACGCAACCCCTTTCTCTATTTATGTCACAGTGACTATGCAATGCGAGCGTGCGATATTGAAAGAGCCGAGGAGTGCGTTGTCATCCAATACTGTACATCTGCTCTCCCAGCGGTACACAACAAGAGATCATTGTCTCACTGACTGAGCAGGAACCGGCGCATCGGACGTCGGCGCGCGAACAAAGGTGTGTTTGCGAAGAAGTGCAGATTCATCTCGGATGTGCTGTGTCTGTGTGTCTCCTGGTCTCTGAGCTGCTCAGCAGAGATGGTTTTGGAAGAATTTGGAAGCCCTATTCGCTCTTCTGATGGAAATCAACAGCACTAGAAAGACTCTTCCCCCCTTCCCCACTTTATCACTGTTTGCTCCTTATCTCCCGTCATCACACTTCCATTACTATTTCTATCTAATTCTCCAGCGCACCCCCCCTCCTTCCGCCTGCTTCGACCACCACCACCCCTCCAGCCACTTCAAACAACTGCTTGTCTTTGTTGAAGCATAGATCCTCGTTCCTGTGTCAGCGTTGCCTCCCTCTGAGCGCGCTTGTGTGAAATTGGATTGCTGATCCGTTGGCGCTGAGTGGCAGAGATGTAATATGGGATAGCGGCAACCGCATGCTCTGATGCTGGAGACAGCTGTTACAGGACACCGAGGGATCACAGATGACGCTTGACTCCTTGTTCCTCGTCTCTTCCAGACTGGAAATGCTCGCAGCAAAAAATCTCATGACAACATAAAGGAGAGCGACGCCCCGGACAACAAACGGGAACGCGCCAGGCTTTCGTCGGGGCGCTTTTCAATCCCGTGGAAAGGTTGTCAAGACTTACTCCTTTTTAGTTTAAGTGTCAAGGGGTCGTCGGCGATCCCCATGGCAATTTGAAGTGGCTGTCGTATTAGATTTACCATTACCATTTGCTGCCACTTCGCTACACGCCCTCCTGTTTCCTCATCATAGGGTGAAAGGTCTTTGTCAAAAGGGAGAGTGACACTTGACCCAGATTTATGTTGTCATTATCACACATCCGCCCTCCGTTGGCCTGAAATGCGCGTGTGAAAAGTTTATAGTTGGTTCCCAGCTTGAGTTATGTCACTGGTTTCCAATTTTCTCGAGTTTCCACAGTAAAACTAGTAGAAGGCATCGACAGAAAACTCTCCAGCCCTTCCCGCAGCATAGTCTGTGTCTCCGTTCTCCATCCCTATGCTTAGTTTGTTCCAAACAAATATAATTTTGGTGGAGATATGGCTAAATCCACTGCTTTCTCTGTCAGCTGTCACCCCGCTGAAATGTCTGAAACGGCACCAAAAGTAGCTTATTTAGTTATATTCTGGCAAAAAAAAACCCTGAATTGATTGGATTCCAGCTCACTACAGCTGCTGTTTTTATTACTTAAAAAAAAGACCAGTTTCAACTCGAAATTATACAGCCTGAATCAGCCATGTAAACTCTTAATTTACACCCATGTATTTGCAAGTGAAGTCTCTATTTATAGAGAAGTGCAAACGAGATGCTAATGTCATCCAGCACTAATGTCGGGGAAAATCTTGACACATACTATGTTCAGGTTGCTCTAGAAAAAAAAAAAGTGTTTGCTGCATATTTTAGAGGTGACTTTTATTTATTTATTTATTTTGCAGTAAAGAGAAATTCAGTGAACTCAAAAGAGGACACTCTCTAGTTCAAGGCTGTCATTCATGCATCTATGTAATTGAGCACATCATCAAATGAGCGGATCAGCTCTCTAGTTGTTCAAAGACCCACACTTAGTACCCATATTCCCCTTCAAGTGTTAAATGAACCCCCTGCCGAGCCTGGCTGATTGTATGTCATTTGGTATTCAGCTGATTTGGGGGGGAAACGAAAACTCATCTCAGCCTCTCTACCCTTCCCCCCAATCCCAAAGAGCCTTCCCATCCTGTCCCTTTGTCTGTCCTGTTTCACAATTGCACAGTTAAGAGCGCTGGCATTTAAAAAGGTCCACATGTGGAGGGGTTGACATTAAAAGTGCTGCCACCTTAAGGTTAACTCCATATGAAAGGTGAGGATGAATGCAGGCTTTTAAAGCATCGCTCGTGTCACGCGGGATATCAGATATCAGCGAGGGGACGGACGGAGTGGCGTTTAAGATGCACAGGTAAACAATACGCCGACGGTTCGTCTGGCACTTGACACAGCTTCAGCTCACACCTGCGGCGCTCCGGTCTGCGGGGGCTCTCGGCAGCAGCTACTGTATGTGCAGGACACTGAGGGGGTTTTCATGCTCTGCCGCTGCTCTGCTGCCAAGGCTCTATTTGTGCAAATGAATCTGGCTTCTGAAAGAGTAGTTATGGACATTGCTCTTGAACGCTACCTCAGGCTGGAACTAAAACATTTACTCTTTCATTCTTGTTTGAAATAGGTGGACTAAAAGTGCTTGCACTTTGTTTTACTGTAAATAGACACTGACAGCCCTTTCTTTGAAAATGTCTCTGCTCGACTTGGTGAGGTTTTCAGTTGGTTGCACAGAGGGAGACAATAAGGAAGGCTTAAGAGAGAGGCCCTTTTGAAAATGGTAGGAAACAAAATCATTAGCCAATTGACTGTGTGCTGGCCTCCCCTCCTGAGCTGATATCCGGGAAGGATCTTGGCAACGTTTTGTTTTGTTTCAGTGTCTTTACTGAAGGACACACAACTTACAGTACACAGCGTTTTGAATAGAGGAATTAATTTGGATTTGGTTCTGGGCGACATGTCTCAACAACTATTAGATGGATTACAGTGAAATACTGCAGAGACGTTTCTGGCCTCCAGAGGATGAAGCGTACTGATTTCACGGATCCTCTTGACTTCTTCTCAGACGACACCATGACGCTGACCTCTTTGTTTTATGGCAGCATTCGCAACACTGAGGGCGGATTACCATGAAATTATGTGCAGATATCCCCAGTATGACATGACCCAATGACTTTGGTGATCCCCGGTGAATCTTTCATCGTCGAGCATCTTCGGGTGATGATTTTAATTTGTGCAAAGCTGCAAGACCACAGTAGTGTAAAGAGGGGGTTTGCATAATTAGCATAGCAATAGTAAAATTCAAGAGCCGCTACAACTTAAACAAAACCGTATGAAGTATCAGATATTTATTATTTTGTCATTGACAACTTTCCCAACCCCGCAGTACAATTAAAACAAAAAACAACAGAAAGAAACAGTCTAGTGTGCATTTTATACATTCATCCATCGTAGCAGATCAGGTTTGCTCTGTCACAAAACAAATGTAGGTTACACAGTGCTTGAAGACAGTGCTTTTAATTTTAATTCAAGACGGTTCTCATTATGACAGACACTTTTCTTGGACTCTAGACAAGTTTTTTTTTGTATCTTTCTCTCATTATTTTTCCCTTTCTCTCCGTCCGTTGTTCGATTGTCAGTCCCTATTATTGTGGTCCAGTTGCTGTGGGTCTTCCCTGTGCACTGTGCTCTGGGGATCTACAGCCAGCCATTTTAATAATACACACATAAATAATAGATATATTTTAAATGCAAATTCTAATGGGGACTTTTGGGGTGACTCAATCATGCAGCATTTGTGGTTTGACCTTAACTCAGGCTAACAAATTACTGGGAGCTCGGTGTTTCTCATTAGGAGCTGCACGCATCATCACACCGCAAAGTGCTCCTCCACCATAACCATAACCACAGTATGCATCACGTAAATGTTTGCCCTCCATCTTTACAGAATTCAGTAGCTAGTGACTTTTCATATGTGCATAAACACTACATCTACTGTCGCTACACAGTTTTTGAGTGCAAAGTGCAGGGTTGGGTGACACTTTCAAAGTCGTCAGAGTAAGAGTAGATGTGTTACAACAACAACTAAACATTTCTGATATTGAAGCAGAATACGACAGGCACGGACACGGTCCTAGCTATTTTTGTTCTGTTTCTCAAAAATACATTTTCTCAGTTTCTCAGTAAAGTTGATGATTATTAATTAGTACAAGAAATAATGAGAATAAGCCCTGAAGAAAAAAAAGTAATCTCACCAGTAAAATCATCAATACCACTAATCAAAAATGATCCATTACATGTAAAATTCCTCCATTAAAAATTCTATAAGCACAGAAATATTATTAGCAAACCAGCAAACTACTTCATTATAAAACCAGTTACTCATTCTTTATTTAGTGATACATGATGATTGCTAATAATTGAGATAATTACGGCTCTGCATGAAGAGTCATGAAGAAATATTTTACCGTTGCCGCTAGTAAAGTTTCAGTTTTGGAGCTAATGAGATTATCAGTCGGCTTGGAAAGAAGAAACAAAGCTTTGGTACAGAAAAGCAACTTTCTTCTTTCTTTTTTTTTCTTTTTTGTGAAATATTAGAAAGTTTTACATCTCGTACCGACTGAAATGTTGAAAGAGGAATCGCCTTGCTAACAACTGCTGGACCCCTGACATGTGGACGGCCGACAAATCGATGGAAGTGGTTTAACACATAACAACATACAGTTTTTTAGTGTACTGTATATTTTATGGTTGAGACATAGCTCAGTAAATAAAATGTAGTGTAAAATGTAAACACTGAAAATAAAAGTGCCACAGAATTAAATACAGTCACTGTAGCTGAGTGAATGCTGGCAGATGGTACTCACAGCTTGGAAAACACTTGATGAACTTCGACAGATATCGCCGTGATTTCAAGCTTTCATAACATCCATCCCATTCATCCATTCAGTCATTTACTCTCCGGCTCTGTTAATATCCCGCTGAGGGTTACAGGGGCGTATCTGGATGGAGAGTTAAACCATGGACAGGTCACCAGTCGATAACTGGGCCAAGACACCCAACCTGCGTATGTCGACCGACACAGACCTCGTCGCTGTGAGGCAGCAGCGGTAAACCGCAGTGCAACTGCTGTGCCATTCGCGACAATAAAGAAATAAAACAGCTGTGTATTTGGAGACTATTGAAACAATCAATCTGAACTGTGTAACTTCACAGAGACATTTACTGCATCTCTAAAATGCTTTTCAATCAAAGAGGTGAAAACATTCCGGCAGTGGGTGAAAAGTGCAGCAGATATATTTCTGCACTACATTACTGTACAAAATGGCTCTGTAAGGACAGGTTTTATTTATTCTGTTGTGATTAAGGCCATGTCTCACTGATTGGATGAAAGGCTTACCTCAGACAGGTCTTGACTGGAATTCTCCAGTCTCTCCAGCCCGTCATTCCTGACTCCACCACCAGGATCAACAGCGGAACACGGAACCACCTGTAACTCCAAGTCTCTCCCGACCTCTAAAACACGTCGTAAAAGTCAGTCACAAAAACGCAGCGCATCATGCGAAACACAACAAAAGGCCACACTGTTTGTATTCCTCTGTAATTCTGCTCTAATAACAGCACTGCCAACTATATTGCAACCGTAATCAGATTAGATACTTCTGGGAAATAACAGCTGATAATGTTTGAAGAGGAGGATAATATCCCTATTCAAATTAGCCTGCAAATTGGAATGGAATAAATTGTCTGTTCAACATAACATTTTACTGAGTCTGGAGGCAAAGCAATCCAAAAGTAATTGAAAGCAATTAGATTATGATTACTAAATTTGATTAATCTGGTAGATTATACTACTGGTTGACAATTTGTAATAGATAATCTGTAACAGATCAGTAATATGTAACAGAATGTTGTTTTTTTCCCATAATCCCCCACTCTACAGATTCAGTGCAACACCATGAACAGAATAGTGAATGTTTTGTATAAATAATATTTGTCACTGCAATATGAAGTTCTACTCTCTGGAGTAGCAACCACTTAAAATTAGCATTAATTAAATTCTATTATTTGGCCCTTAGTTTTACTACACTGTGAGTCCTCCCAGACTTGGTTAGCAGTGACATCAGCCTATAAAGTTATTTCCAACAAACTAGAAGTAAACTAATTTCACTATAATCAATCATTGTCAGTGTAACAGCTTTATTAAATCACGTAATTACTTTATAATTGCCTGGTGCTGAAGTGGAGCACTTCTTTACATACTGGGGTGATTACGCCTTAAATTGCCGTACAGGTGTGCAAGCCACTTGTGTGTCCAGAGTGACACTCATCATCATCAGCAGCAGCAACGTCGGCTCAAGAGTACAGGACACTCCTAGTGTCGTCTGTGACTTGTTTAAGATGCACTGATCTCTGCCGGTGTAGCAGTGTTGTCTCGGTGCCAGTGGACTTGGCGGCGCAAGTCGGTGTCGTTCTCCGCCAGCCATGCCAGGAGGAACTGTCTGTCATTGGCTGTCATTTAGACAAAAAGAGGAAGAGAGAGGGAGAAGAAGAAAGAGAGAGAGAGAGAGAGTGTGTGTGTGTGTCATGACTTGACACAAATGAAAATGTGAGGTATGATTGTTGTATCGCTGCCTGCTTCCTTCCATTATGACATCCCTTGTTCATTTGATCCATTACTGGTGCTATTACTGTGAGCTATAGCCTAAATGTCAGCCCAGTTTGACTCATATTTCCATTTTGCTCAGAAACGGAAGATGTCTCCATCCCATAACGCTGCCTCTCCCTCAGTGTCGAGGTTGTTTTCTGTTTTTTTTTTTCATCGTCGCTGGAAATCCTCCAGCTGCCATCTCAATTAAGGAACTGATTTCGAGGGGCCCGTTTGCACGGTACCCGCCACATCTTGAGTGCCTCCTGATGATGCGTCGTATGTCAGAGCCGCGCGTAAAGAGACCACTCTCAAGGTCAGATTGAAATTGGAGCCATTTCATCATGAGGCATTATGGGAAGTGCGGTGCATCTGAGGGGGCAATAAATATTGTCAAGCGCGAGCCAAGCGCAGTGAGTGTGCGGCACTTGCAAGTGTTATTTTTAGAGACGGGATTTATTGTGGACGTGCTTCTTTTTGCAGTGCTGTTCCAATGTAGCAGAAATATGACCAACCCTCCGCTGATGTCGCGACTTGAGCGTCTTTTTGTCTCGATGCCATCGTCACGAGTCCTCATGCACGAACTTGGTGGCGAGGAGTACGGGAAAATGTCATCAGCGTAGCGTTTCATTTGGGTAAAAGGGACCTTTAACCGCATTGTGCCAGCAATCACAATGCGAATACTGTACATTCAAAATGAAGGATGTGGCTCCTGACAGGTGTGTTAATCTTCTTCTGCTGGAAAACACACACCACTGGCTTGGCTGCTCCTCAAATGACTTTGCCAAGTTAGTGCCAAAAAACTGGAAAATGAAGAGAATATTGAGTGTGTTCTGTATTTTACAAGAGCATGTCCTTCATTAACACAAAAAACCCTCAAACTATTAGATCTAAGATGTCACGACTGTTTCACAGATTTGACAAGAAGTGGATGTTAATGTTTCTGCTCCAAAGGGCATTTTCTAGTTTGACTCAACTTTGCTTTTGTATTGTTCACTCGCTGGACACACTCTGAAGTCCTGTTTCAGCAGGCCAGCTGTGTCAGACACCACTCAACCGCAGAATGCAGGTAGACTTTTACCAAAAGGTGTAAAGAGCTGGGCTTACATTTTGTTTTGTAGGCTATGAAAAGTCTTTAAAAGTATTTTCTAATTCTTTTTGAAGGGCAGTCCAAGGCTGCAACACATTAAACCACAGAAAGTCCGGAACAATCCAGTTGAAAATCGACTGAATTATTATCTTGGGCTTTGTGAACTCACAACAGAAATTATTGAAAATGGGGGTGAATGTCTTGTTACTGCAAATTGTGTCTGCCATCTTCAAAATGAGCCACTTTATGCACGTCGTGTGTGTGTGTGTGTTTGTATTTCTCTCAGGAGAATACACACAGAGTGGAGAACGTGTGGGTGTGTCTGTGTTCCCCGGCTGGATGATTACCTTGACGAGGTTAAAAATGAATAAGTGCACCTGAATAAAACTGTCTGCGATTCCTCATTGAATGACAGCTGCTGATTTAAACCATAGTGCCCTCACAATAAAAACCTGACGCAAATCTGAGCAAGGTCAGCGCCATGTAGTGAATATGTTTGCCTACAAGACTGCTGGAGTCCTACAGTAGAAGAAAGAAAGAAGAAGTTAAGTTCAGAATTACGAAGTGCACAGATGTACAAAAGAAAGTGGCTGAATACAGACTGAATACATTTTTTATTTCTAGTAAAGCCAATTTGCCCTCCATGAAAAAATCTTTAAGAGATTTCTGTGAATTCGAAGACTTACAATATTAAATCTCAGCTCGAAAGTTAATCCATCAATTATAGTAACTCAGTAGTATAATATATACTATTACAGACTGTATTGGCTGCACAATGTGTACTTGTCTTTTACAATTAAAGTACATTTCGCTGTAATGTAACACTTGCATTCTAGTACATACGATTTTGGATGACTTGTATTAATACATTTAAACCTGGTTGTTAGTATTGAGCTCTGGTACATGAATTTGGTTTGAAATTCTGCACATAAATCTGTTGAGAACTACTCCTGTAAAGAAAAATGAAGTCACGTTTCATTGTTAGAGGACCCCTAGTGGCTGTAATTCTTATAAAGGAAGTGTAGAAGAAGTGAGGTGATGCATAACGAGTGACAAAGCTTGTCTTTGATGGATGGGTCAATAAAAAGCATTATTACTTTGTTTATTTCCCCTTTGAAACCAGTGGCTGTCGTTGTTTGTTTCAAAACAAGCTACAGTATATGAGCTCAGTTTTTTGTGCTCGAATGAGACGGAAAGTCCAGTGATCTAATGAGCTAAATCAGCCGTACTAACCCACCAGCATTCGAAGCTAACATGAAAGATTATACTGAAGCACTCTGGCTATAAAAGCCTTTAATAGTGAATGGCTGAGGACTGGCTGTTTTAGCAAAAGCCTTTGTCAGGGTAAAAGAGTTAAATGCAAAGTCAGACATGACATGGAGAAAATGGATTTCAGGTGTTGTGACTGTAGACTGCAAAAAGCATCTTTGTTCTTCAGAATTTTGAAATTACTTTTTTTTTTTACTTAGCATCTATAAAGCAGACACACTCCTGTGTCCTCGCTTCATAATATGACATTACTGTGGCTTGTGTTTGTGTTTCAGTCTGCTCCCAAGCACTTTCTCAGAATGTGATGTAAATGTATTACACTCACTCTAAATCTGCAATTTAGCGATAATACAGACCCCTCCTCTTTGTTACTGAAATGATTTTTTTTTCACTTCCAGACATAATGTTCTTCCTCCCATGTACAATGTTTTTTTTTTTTTTTGTATTAAGGTGCCCCTCAAATATCTAGGTTGAGCTGCTATCATTATCAAGTAAAAAGGCAATTTTTTTTCTCTCTTGCTCTTTCTGCTCAAGGTACCTACTGAAAATTTATTGTGGTCAAAGAAAAAGAAAACATTAATATTTATCAGTTGGAAACACAAAGAGAAGACGAAATGTAATAGGTGTTCTAATTCAAATCCTTTAAATTTGTATTGAGCGAGGTAAGGATGTGACCAGAAATCTCTTGGTGTGTGACCTGCATATTTTCCTGGTAAATGAGACATGTTAAATGATGTGCCAGAGGGAAAATGGGTCTTTTCAAGCAGCACACACTGTTCCGATCATCACAGATAACCAAGCTGGAAGGCCAGGGACCTAATTTAAGGGCTATTTACCATACGCCAGATTTTCAATGGAGCTGCGCCCGACTGCAGAAATGGGAGAAAATTTGAAAAAACCCTGCAAGAGGAAGAAAAAAAAGATTTAAACCATGCATGGCACACAAACACAATCAATTTATAGTTTCTACAGTTTACAAAGACACCGGTAATTAATAATTCTGTCTTATCTTGCGATTCTTTGCTGTGAGTGTTTTGTGAGCTCCTCCCGAGTCCTGGTACTCTGTGCTCTGAAAATGAAGCACTACAGGAAGAGAGGGCCGGCTTTTATGAAAAACAAAAAGGTGGGATGTGATTAATTCCATGGCACATCTTCTGGTCGTATCACCCTTGACTGATTCATGAGACTGAAGCAACAAAGGCAGCACCGTTTTTAATCAGAGTCATAATCCTAGATCAGCACTAAAGCAGGATTTGTCTCTAAACGCGTGATTGTTGTTACTTCTCAACATGTTTAGACAGCTCACAGTAGAGGTATAACAATAAATGTTGAACAATGAGCTTTCTCTCTTTGTCTTTCGGTCTTTGTAATCTTTCTCTCATTATCTTGGCATTACTTTGTTTGTATCTTATCTTCTTTTTTTTTCTTTTTTCTTTTACCACCCTTCTTACATTTATCCCACCCATAATCTTCATTTACTAGCCAGACTGCCAGCTTTATAATATGAAGAACAGTCAAACCAATAATATGAGTCCGTCCCTCAAGACAGACTGCAGCGCCCAGACATTTCAATTAATACATATTTGTACATTGAATTATGACTTGTCTGCATTGGAAGCGAAGGGAGAAATGATGATGTTGTGATAAAGCCGCAGCCCACAGAGCCGTGGAAGGCTTGATGCTAACTCGGGCCGCATAAAGAATTTTTAGGAGCGTAATGAAAATAATAGTTTTGTTCCCTAATAAAGGGATATGAAGAAACATTTACAAGCAAAATGATTTAATTTGTTTGAAAACAAATTGCACACAAGGATTGTAATTATTTCTGCTTCCGAGTGTGTTCATTTAAAAATTATTTCCCAGAGGTTGAGCATTTACTTGCGGGGGCGGCGTAGCTCATGCAGTGTAAAGAGTGTAATCCAGGTCATGTGGTAGCTATAGATGTCCCCTGAACGCCTCACAGGTGTGCACTTTGCTGATCACTGATACTGTACACCCAGAGTAATAAGGAGCCAGTTGAGGTGGATTCTTCCTGCACATCTCGGTGCGATGTTTCGGTCACGTCCGACCAGGCAGACCCAGAATGCAGCTTGCTTGTGAACGCCTCTTAATTGTTATAGTCATGGTCGGTGCTGGTAGAGGGTTCCCTCTTCAACAGACATTACAATTTTTTTCCCTCCATCCATGTGCAGCGGTGGTAATTATTCTTCCAGCTACCGGTCATTACGTCCCGACGACCAACAACATCTCGTTTCATCTAATTTTGGAGAATTTACAGTTATGCAGCTGCACACAGACAACTCGGTCAGTTAATCAGTGAAACAAGGTATATTTCTGGGCCACTGTGGGATTCAAACCAGAGCCCGGCTGCAGCGAGGACTGTAGCCTCTGTGTATGGGCGGCCTGCTCAGCCCACTGAGCCATACGGCGCCCCAGCAAGGCGTTTTTGCTGTAATGCAGACTGAAACCGAGCCATATATTAGAACCCAGCACTGTTGCCGTATATTTTAAACAGGTCTTTTCGAAACCATAATATCATGTATCATAAACTGTCAAACATGCTCTGCTCAGGCTGTCTGAACATGAAGGATATCAGTGGTCCTGCAGGTTTTGTGAGCAGGTTGCCTTGCCCACTTTGAGCTCAGCCAGCAGTCCATAGCAGACAGGAGGGCTCTTGAGTAGAGAGGGCCCTTGACATGAATCCTTGAACGGACAACGTTGGTTCAGCGCTGTGACAGCATCATCATCGTAGCTGTTGTGTTATCAATCTCTTTTTTTTTTTTTGAAAACTCAGATTTGCTGATTTTTTTTGCTTTTTTTTTGACAAGCTCCTAAATTAATTTCATAGCTTGTAAACACCTGCTTCTATGCCCATTTAGTGCACAGCAGTATTTTAAATCTGCAGTTGTTTACATCCATGTTGAGCTTCCAGTCGTGTTCCTCCTCCCGGTTTTACTTGGCACATTATCTGATGTGTTACTACCACCCGTAGTTCAGTGTAATAGTGTGAAACCATTGGAAGGACTGGGTACCACATCCCAACTGTGTGAGTGCATGAGAAAAACAAAATGGGAACCCACTTGCACCAGGGAGTTTTTTTATTTTATTACTTTTGTTTAATGTTTTATCTTTGTTTTAATTCCCAGCAAAATTGGCCTCCTTAACTCACGATCTCTAACCATATGGTTATTATTGGGAAAACAAAACCCCTAACATTAACCACATGTTTATTGCAATGCAAATAATCTTTCCCAAGCGTAAACCGAACCAAGCTGTAATCGCAGGGGCGTCCAATCAGAAAAGAGTTTTATTGTTGCAGGGCTGAGGTGGGGATTTGTAACTTTTTTTTTTTTGATAGCACAAACAAATGCTTTCCTGCAAATGGGAGCTTCACATCACAAAAGGCTATGTTTTTAGCAGTTATGCGAGTGTTTTGTTTTGTGAGGCCTTTTTTCTTTTGTTTTTGTTTTGTTGGATTCATTTTGATGCTGTAATTGTGACCATTGTTGCAAGCATTTATCTCACACCGAACAAAGAGAGCGTCTATGCATGTACTGTATGTGTGTGTGTGTAGAAAACACTCTGCTCACCAGATGGCTGTAGGTAAGAGAGGACCTTCTCTGGCTGTGAGTCACTCCAGGTTGAATAATACCAGCTTCAGGGGAGGGAAAAAAAAGTAAAACAGTCTAATTAAAGCATCCTAATGGCTGCATTATCAAGTTCTGCATGCAACACTAACAGCGTGTTGAAGTTGTTGTTGCAGTTATTGCTGGTGTTAAAGTTTATTCGACTGTCATAGAGGGTGCTTGGAACTGTCTGGGGCCGCTGACGTTTGGCCTCCCAAAATGCCCTCACCACCGGGTACTTCCCCTCCAGCCAGAGTTACGGCGTACTTGACTCAGAGGAGATTGCATACCAGTGAGAAATGGGTAGCTCTTTCTTTTGTTTCTGCACTCAAATATACGGCCTCATTTCATCGGCTTAACGGCCTCATTTAAATGAGCCTAATGACTCTCACTAATGTGCGGGCATGGCCGAGAGATTGTGACTGCTCTCGCAAGCAATGTCCTCTGCATGCACATTGTATATCTCCATTATGAGGCCTGGTCTCTATGGAAAACACAATCTATTTATTGTCCTCTCCCATTGCTGGAGATTTATGTTAATATAATGCAGTTGGTCCTCTGCTACACAGTTTACAGGTTACTTCTGTGGCATTTTAAAAATAATGGATTTTGCAGAGAACTGCGGCTTAGAGTCAAATAGACTAGACTTGTGATGTATATATATTTTTATGCAGCTGCTCGTGACATAAATATTGGATTTAATAAACGGTAAAAATTTCACTCATCGATTCCATCAGTTGTTTTAAGTGTTTCCCGCCCTTTTTGCTTTATTGCTTCCCAGCACTATAGTTTTTGACAGCTGAATTGAGTGCCGGAAAGGTCACTGAAATGCTAATGCCAAAATATAATTTGATGTCAGCTCTTCAAAATTCAGAGAATACATTGCAGAAGGGAAATGTTAAATCTCCATATCCAGACATATTAGCACTATTAGCTGTCTCTGTGTCACCCTCCTCGTCACTGCTTATGACGACTGGGCTGCGTCCCGCTCGATGTACAGTCTGATAGCTTCCATTAAAGATCAGGGTGTGAAACCAGCACTTGGCTACTCTGTTATGGATCAATTTAAATAAAGGACTACGCTTGGCGTCAACACAGATCAATATGTGCACAGGCTTCCTGATGTGGTCATAACCACCAAAGCAGGCCCATTATGTGAAGCGCTCCTGTGAAGGGGAAGGGGAGGAGGGGTAAAAGCACATACAGTGGAATAAATGACAGGAAATCAATGTCCCCTGATAGGAACTGAAACCTGACAGCTCAATAAGCTTTGGAGGGGAAGATGTTCCCTCTTATTCCTCCTCGCCCTCCACTTCCCACCATAACTGTATCCCATTCCTACAAGGGACTTAACAGCTCAACCCTGCAGACTATTTCAGATTACAAGCTCCTGTCAACAAGTGCGCGAGGAACCGGTTTGCAGGGCTGTGTATAAGGAAGGAGGAATCTGCACAGCACAGGTGCTGCAACTGACAACAGAGGTGTCTTTAAATCCTTCCTCCAGTGGCATCATTACCTCATTCAGATACAGTAAAGGGGCTGTGTGCACGCTCTGGTCAAGAAGATGGGCCTTTGGATACAGTTCCCCTGAACACATAACACAGAAACTAGCTGCATCAGCTGCTGCACAGGAATTCATATCTGCAGATGTTAAAGTTACTTACATGTGTTGTTTCTATTTGAAAAATGACTGATTGTGTGCTGTGAATGTAATTGGAGCCTTGAACAAATACAGATATCCAGAGTTGTTGCATCTAAGGAATATTTAAACCGCTAATGGTCTTTGCTTTTGCATTTTATTGATCAGTGGGTGTGTGATGTGTCTTTTTTACATAAGTAAGATGACAGAGAGAAAGAAGACACCCTGGGTATTAAGCCCCGCTTCTATGTGCATCGGTATGCTGGTTTTATATTTGGCTGCTGGAGCAGTTTTTAGTAACATGACTCATCCATATAAGTGATTAATCATCCAGCTCATGAATATTAATGTCATCTGTCTGTGTCCATGAAGCAGAAACACTTGTTCATCTCTCACATATCACAGAACAAAATAACTGAAAACTCAATAACAAAATCCAATCATGTTATAAGTGCCAAAGGCCTGCTGGCCTAAAAAAAAAAAACGTTTCAAAAAAAGATTTTGTTTGGTTCGTGATGCCCCAGTTTTTATAGATTTGATGTGTGCATGTACTCACTACTTTGTGATCCAAAGCAAACCTTTTTAAGTCTGCCCATTTCTCTGGCACTGGGACTGATTTAAAAAAAAAAAGAAAATAAAGTGTGATTCTCAAGTTTTAAAGGTATAATGAAGAACACAGACGTGCATACAGGCTACACTAAGCTCTTCCAGTATCAAAATAAGAGAAACCTTGAAAAACAATCACAGTCTAAGCTACAAGGATGCAGTGTTTTACAGAAAGTGAAAAATCAATTTCATTAATTCTTCCAAAAGTGCTAATAGCGTGCAATCCATGATTACGATATGGTGTAGAAAGCTTTTTTTTTATGTTGAGGAAAAGATGAGCAGTCACTTCACAACTGTTATGCAGGCTTTACTTTGTAACTAGTTGCTTAGTCAGTTTTGAATCTTCTTTTTTTAACCAAACTGTGCTGTTAACAATCCAAACAACCATGGAGACAACAACTAATCTTGAAAACATCCTAATTTTTCTTGTCAATTGTAACTTTCGACACAGGATATGGACCTTGAAATTACTTTTGCCATCTGTATAGAAACGCATTTGCATTTGAAAAACCAACAACATTCGAGCAAATCAAGAGAAACTCATTCAGAGGCAGTTGAAAGGCAGTTCTAAACAGACAGAAAAGCCTTTTCCCGTAAAAATCCTCCCATAATTCAAGCGAAGGTCTGTTTATCCACCTGCCGCAGTGTACTTCATGGCTATTTCTCAGTTTCTTTAAGGGTTTTGGATCTCTAATGATCCCAGCATGTCTCTCCAGTGTATATCTTACCCCAAGCAGTGCTCTGTGTAGACACCCTCCTGCGCCTGCAGGAGAACAGAGCTGCACTGACCACTTCATCTTGTGGGATAAAACCAGTCTTTCAGTCTCCTCTCAAACCCTGGGGGAGCAGAGCTGGAGCTCCAAGACTGAAACCTCAAAGGCTGGAACACCACCACAGGTTACACATGGGGCTGTCTGTGCATTGCTTTATGCAAACTTGTCTTTATTTGGCTGATGAATCAGAAATCTATGCATCTTCTCATGTTATATCACTTAGATAAACCAGCGTGCAGCGTGTACATTTGCTTGTGGAGCTCAGGTATCGACTGTTGAAGGGTATTTTATTCCTTGTGTACAAAAAGGTTGCAAAAAATAACAGATCGTGAGAGGCTTGCTGGCGCACTGGTAATTATATACCTTAGTGGAGTCAGGAGTGGTTTTGATTTGACAGTGCTGTAATGCAGATTCCGCTGTACCTCTCTTAATGCCACTATTTTTAGGCACCACAACGAAAAGCGATCTCTGCAGCCAACCGGCAGATTAATTTCAGTGTCCGCTGCTCGTATGTGTTGGAGCTGATGAGTTGGGTCCATTGTGCTGTCATAATGTTGCAGCACTGCGTCCTTAATTAGACACATTTGCAGCAAATACTAGCCATTGGCTGTGCCGGTGTTTTCAGTTTAATTACTCGTGCTTGTGGTCTGATTAGAGATTTTGCCTTCCAGGTGCTGAGGTGATGTAACACTGTAAAATGCTTCAGTGTGTGCTTTTCAGCAGACTTCACCCCATCGTATATGGAAGTGGTTGGGAAGTTAAACAGAATACAGCCTAACTTATTTTAATACCATCTGGTTTGAAACGAGCTATTTCCGAGTTCATATTTGGGCATTTTGTCAGACTAGTACGGATGTTGGCCAGAAACCTGACTGTTCTGTACTTTCAGTCCCTATTGACCAAAGGCTGCTTCTTTGTTTGCCAGAACTCTCAGTACCCAGCGAAAGTCAATAGGCTGCTCCGTGGGATAGTGGCATCCATCTAACTGCCTGTCTGCTCTGTCAGAGTTAAAAATCTATGCGTATGAATGTATCAGAGAATTGGTTTTAAACTCTTATCAAGCGTGTTTGAGTTCGGCTCTCTCCATAGATCCTACAAGTAGATGCTATTTCTCATTCAGTCCCACTCTCTTTACAATCAGTGAGCCAGAAAGAAACACCTTAAAGGTGAGCTGCACAACATTTAGCTTTTGTTAGTGGACACGGTCGCTCCTGGGTTAGATTGACCCTCCCCACGGTGAGTGACGCAAATGTCTTTCAGCAGCAATATCTCCTGTCCTCCTCCCTTTAAAGCCTTGTGGCTGTTAGTGCTGAAGAGAAAACGAGTGCAGAGGAGGTGCAACAATGTACCATGGTGGGAGGTTAGGGTTAAAGGTGCAGAAAAGGCAAAGAGAGAACACAATGTATGGAAGAGTTCAGATTTTATTAATTTGCCAAACACAACAGCTAAGATGATAATACAGATGATACAGTAGCGCATAGCTTCTTCACATACACGTTGCATTCTGTCATTTTAGCCGACTGTGCCAACAAAGATGACAAAACATGCTACAGTCAAGGCGAGCGCTGAAGTGCCGTGTGTCAGAGAGCATGGAAGATGTATTCACATGATGATAATGAAATTCTTTTGTTGTCAGGTCTGGAACCTGAACCACTTTGGGAGCCGTCATCCTGTGCAGCGAGTCCTTCACTGCATTTCCTACTGATTTCCAGCCGTGCCATATGCTCATCTGCCAAAACAATCCAGTACTTGGGTTGTTGATTGCATGCATTGTAAAATGCAAATGCAAACTCCCCACACTGCACTCTTGGCAAAGTAGATATTGTTTCCTTTCATATAGCAATATCAATATAAATTCAATTTATTCTTCAGTGCTAAATGGCTGTTTGCCCAGTTAACACTCATTTATTACATATGTATTCTAAGCTCTCTCTCTCACACACACACACACACACACACACACTAGGCCACACATTCTGCTTCAATTTCAGCCACACTTGAGAGCCACCCCATCGTCTCTGAGTTTCCAAGGCCTCTGCTGTGACAGGCTGTGGATATTTAGTTCCCCAAACACTCACCACATATCAGGCAGGGTCATGGCCTGCTGGAGACCTGTGTCTCTCACTGTCCTGGTCAGTGCCAATGGAGGGTAACATGGTCTCTGACACGCTCCTCTGGGAGGTGTTACCATGACATTAAGACGCCTTCACAGTTCACATGTCCAAGCGCTAGTCAGCCTCTCTAAGAAGCCCTCACTATGTTGCTTATAGTCCTGCAGATAAGACATGTCTGTCCACGGCGCTGGAACAGCCCAGACAGACACTTAGGGCCATCTGCAATAGAAAAGAAAAACAGAAGAAAGGGAGGGCTGGAGGTAGAGTTTGGGAGAGGGCAAGCGCTGCAACCTCGGAGAACTCATGGGATATTAGGCGGGGTTTCCAGCGCTGCTTTTTCCACTGAAGCTTGTCGGCCTCACCCCTGCGATCACGCTTCTTCTTTCCAGAACGTGTGCGTCGAGCCAGGAGCTCGCCGAGCTGTCGGGGGTTGGGGGGTGGGGGGTGGTGGGGTGTCTTTGCTGGAATTTCAGTGGAAGTGAAGTCCGTTCCCCTTCAGTCGTTTGGCCCGGGGCTTGAAATTACAGAGTCTGTATCCGTAGCCGTTTTCTGTGGTGCATCAATAGCGTATATATATACCGGGGCCAGGCGCTTGTGTTGTGTGTTTTTCATTATGTGTGTCTGTCGTGCTGCCAGGGGTCAGTGTTAAGTGTTGCTGCCTGGAAGGATTGGGTTTGTTTCGTGTTTTTTTTTCGATTGTTCGTGCACACGCTGTAAATCACCAGTGAGTCCTGAGATTGGGTCTCATGTAAACAGATATTGCTCTGATTCAAATTACAACAGATTCTACATGTTTGAAAGTACTGTAGGTGGAAACTGTAGACACTCACGCACTGTTTATACACCAATCAACCTGTCTTGACTTCTTTTGGATAAACAACACACACATTTTAGCTGTTAGGGTGAATAAATAAACCCATTCTCCCGATATTGCATTTCTTTATTTTCACTGAGTTGTTCCTTCTGTCTCATTATGGGCGATGATGGTGAGAAACCAAAGGGTTTATGGGCTGATGAGGGAACACAAATAGGTCCAAATTAATTTTAAATTGCAGATTTTGCTGTCACTCATAGAGAAGAGAATTTCCAGAATTTGTTACCAACCTGTACGAGCAGAGAGGGATTTTTTTAAAGCTGTGCTAAAGATTTTTATCTGTGGTAATTTCTCCGACTGTTTAAAAGATTTAATAGTAAAGATTAAGCGCCACGCAAGCTTTGCTTTTTAATGCTGAAGAAATGCAGTATTTTAAGACTCCGTCTGAACTGTGGATATCTCTATAACCGCTGTGTCACTTCGCATTTACAGTAAAAAGGAAACATTACCTGGATTTCCCCTCCGTCTCCTCAGTATGCAGCCATCATACTGAACACGCACATTCCTCCGTCCATGGCACCGCTCTGTTCGGCGTGTTGGTGCAACCACATCCATTTAAGATGGCTGCCAAAGATGGCGCGGTAGCTTCTTTGTTTACTCGTGAGATGCTCTGCTATGTTCCAGTCTAATAGATTGGACACAGCCGCCCCGTGGTTCGGCTCCAGCATTCAGCACCATTATGACGGAAGCCCAGAACAAATCCACTTCACATTTAGGTGTCAGCGCGTTGTCATGGAAAGGAGATACCTC
Organism: Decapterus maruadsi; assembly: GCA_030347415.2. Taxonomy (NCBI): domain Eukaryota; kingdom Metazoa; phylum Chordata; class Actinopteri; order Carangiformes; family Carangidae; genus Decapterus; species Decapterus maruadsi. The sequence goes on along the minus strand of CM064891.1, from coordinate 5,810,690 downwards.
AATACAGTAAGTGAATAATGTCCGAAAAGAAAATGAGTTGTGCGCTTTTGTGCACCCCTTAATGCTCCTGGTCAGTTTTTTCGGACCATACAAGGCTGGAGGCTTTGGACCGAGGAAGAGGAGGAAGAAGAAGGAGTTTTTTTTCTTATCTTTTTTTTTTCTCCTCCGCATTTTAGAAAAGCTGAAAATGATCTGTCATAGGCAATGATACAAGGCTGTGTGATAGATGGGTGTGTCTTACTCTGCCTCTCAATCTTTCACTCTTTCCTTCTCTGCCAGTCTTTTCTCTGAGGAAAGCCATTATTTCCATCACCCTCCACGACTCAGCCAAATTCACTGTATCTGACCATGCCTGGCCAAAGGGAAGAAAAAGCCATTCTGTCGGAGTTGAATTTCATTTCCTTGCCCCCACATACTGTTTTTTTATGATTTGTCATGGTGCGGAATTACAGCGTGATAGTATTTTACGGGTGAGCACAATATAGCCATGCAGGCAACGGCAGTGACTGCTGTTATTGAAATTTTGATTAAGATTAAATTTTGTGTACACGCATCTCCCCGGAGATAGCCGGCTGATTGTGGAGGTGTATTTCCCGGGATGCATTTAGATTAAACCTTAATGGCGGCTCCACACTGGACCTTGAGAAATCCAGGAAGATTCCTCATCCGTCGGTTCAGATTAGATTAATGGAGAGCAACTTGCGCATTAACTCCATTCAGATTACCGGGCCAGGTTGAATGACATCCACCACAACAGCCAGGCTCCTCCCAGCTCCTCGTCTGCTTATTTTCCTGGTGTGTAAAGAGCCTCTGGTTCCAACCAGAGGAACACTGAACCTTAAAAGGTAGAACATAATCAGCTGGTGTAGCGCTGGCCTGCACCCTGCTCATTGCTATCTCATTGTGTCTGGCAGTTGTGCTAATGACATTTCACCAGATTAGCTTTTCACTGGTGCTATTGTTGCTGACCTGCTCTGTGTGTGTTGGTGTGTGTGTGTGTGAGCACCTTCCTCTATTTAAGGCCCCAGCCCTCCCTCGGCCCACCTCTTTTTCCCCCCTCTTTCTTCTCCTGCTTCCACAAAACCCCCTCGCTTTACTCTCGCTACAGCATTTTTTTTTCACCCAGACCTGTTATTAAATCTCATAGCAGTTAATTGATTTGATCAGTGTGTGCTGCAACGTTGTTTACCCCAGTGGGACTCGGGTGTTATAGACATACTCATCCTCTCTCTCCCTTTCCCCCCTCTCTCTCTCTATTGTGCTATTTCTCCACGAGTTGAGCAATAAAGTAATTTCTCTGGGGAAGCAAAAGCCTTCTCTTAACTGGATGGGAAACGCTATATGTTCAGGCTTAGGAATAGCCCATATCACAGACACAATGCTTACAAAGAGCTGGAGTTTATGCAGAATGTTAATAGTAACAGTCTGATGTCCTACCTGGTGTTGCTGCAGGATTGAACCGGTGCAATAACGCATGCAGACAAAGGCTGGCTCAAACCAAATGCAAAGGCAAACACAAAACCACGAGCAAACGCTTTCTGTTTATTTGGATTTGGATGTTGTGGATGACTCAAAGCAATCAAAGCCCGGAGCCCTGGATCACCACAAGGCCCCCCTCCTGTATGTACCCACAGCAGATGGTGGCCAGTGGCGAGAGGTTCTGCTCGGCACAGTAATGCTGCTCGCTGTCGCAGGAAGGCAGAGCCTGCATAGTGACAGTCGTCAACGTTTTGCCATGTCCGAGAAAATAGCTTACAGGATCAGACCGCTGTCTCTGCTGCCCAGGCGGGGGAGGACTGGTATATTTTTAGGCCTGATGTATCTCGATTTTTATCTCCCTCTCTTCAATACACTGATTCTGACATATCTGCAACACTCAGAGGTATGAGAAGGGAGAAGGACCCTTCTGGTTTTGCTGTGTGTGTATGTATGTGCTCATTTATACCTGGAGAAGCAGATGGATAGCTGCTGCAGGGTCTCTTTTTTTTTGGGGTACGCTTTTATTTTCACTTCCTGCTAGATTTATAACTTCACACAGCAGTGTTTCAGCGTGGTGGACAGCTAACCGTAAGTCCTCTTGATGGAAACTTGATGGAAAATGACCTCATTTTCTGTAGTAACCTACCAAACCAGAGATGGTTAGTTGAATAGTCGGTCAACAGAAAATCAGAAACATTTTAAATAATTAATTAGATAATTTATTATTCATTTTTTAATGAAGAAAATATTTAAATATTATGATTTTGTTTTTCTTTTATTTGTGATTTGTTTGTGATTTTATCATTAATCAGAAAAGTGCTGCCTTTAAATTAATATAAATATTTAAAAAAAAAAAGGAATTTAAATTCTGCATCTGCATGTGAAAATGCAGATTCTGGGGAAATCGTGCCTGAACGTGTGTGTGTCTGTGTGTAAGTGCAGCATTCCACACTTGCAGTGTGTGGTCCATATGTACCAATGTTGTGTACAGTAAAAAAAAAAAAAAAAACTCCTCCCCAGCCAGCTTGACAACAAACACAGAATGGCTTGGCACGACTCAAAAATTATCTATCTGGCTCCCGTCCTTTTCTCCAGCATGGTTTTTGTCGAGTCAGAGGAAACCATCTGCTGCCCGGTGATAATGGGCGGCCGGGGAGGAGGGGACTGAAAATAGGGAGAGCAAATAAAATTGAGAGAAAATGGCAGGCGCTGTCCCAGAACCTACAGTACCTTCCTGCCTGCCTGCAGCAAGTCTGCCATCTTAATAAACATCCCGTCTGATATCTCCTGGCTTCTGTGTGTGCATGACCGTGTTTGCGTGTGTGCGTGTACGTGCATGTATTTTCACCTGCTGTGTGTGTGTACACACACGCTCGAGTTTCCAGTGTGTATGTGTCTGTGTGTGTGTGTTATTCCTATCTAACCTTGATCATTTTCAAGTCAGGATTGTTCCTCAGTCTAGCTGATATGCTGTCAATGTGATGGCGCTGACTAAGAACCTTTTTTTTTCTCCTTTTCTCCCTGGTGCACTAAAACTGCGACAGATGGATTGCCTTTTAGTAGAATTTTTTTTTTTTTTTTTTACCTCCGTTTCGGATAAATGGATGGGAGAGTATTAATGAGACAATAGTGCAGGGCTTAAAGAAAGTAAGAGAATCAGTGATGAGGACTAGCCTCTATAGAGGTGAAGGTAAAGCATGGCTGGACAGGAATACAGTAAAGCGCACAGAGTGGAGGAGGAAAAATACTCATTAAAACAAATAGTCGGCTGTAGAATGAAACTCTTCACCTTGAAAGCGCTCTGAATTTTCCCTGCCCAAGGCTCAGGGCTCTCAGATGGAATTGAGCGCTTAGGACATTTCTCTGAGTAAACCATTTCAGTTTTCTCTTGTCTGAAGTTGACAGGTTGAGCTGGACAAAAAGACCTGACAGCCCGTCTCCCCTAAACCCAGCTTCAGTCTCTCACTCCATCACCCTGTTTTCTCCGTTGCCTTGAGATGTTTCCCTTTGCCTTTTTTTTCCTTTTGCCCCCCAGCACTTACAAACTGTCAGATAAACTTTCACTACTGATTTATCAAGTAAGTGACATGGACTCAACCTAATCTACCATTGTTGTTTATTATACACATGATATGTGATAGGAATAATGGCGTTATACAATAATGGTGTTACTAACAGTGCTACTTTTTTCAGTTACAGTTACTGTTTCCCCTATTATAATGCCGTTACTGTTACAATAAAATGTGCCCTTATTTGACTCAAGCATTCCAATCACAAAATAATACCCGTTAAAGTGGGCAATACACATTTTTTTCAGTCCATCAACTAGTCGGAAATAAGGCCTACCTGTGTGGAGGAATATTGAGTGGGTTGGGTAGTGCCAGATAAACAGGAGGTTTGGGGGGCGAGTCCTAGTATTTGACAGATTTGAGCATTTTATAAAACGTAACAATAGTTACTTTTCCTGGTAATAAGTTACTTTTATAATGTAGTAATTCAGTTGCAAACTCAGTTACTTTTTGGGGAAAGTAACTCTTAACTGTAATTACTTTTTAAGAACAACATGCTCAACACTGGTCTTAATATGGTGAAGATCCTTGTAAAGCACAGAGCAAATATTTCCCAGAAATGGCACTGATCTGAAAAAAACAAAACAAAAAAAACTGCACATTTGTTCTCTGTGATCTGAATTGTTTGGACTGCGTTTTTGTCGTCGTGCAGTCAGCTCACACTCTGTCGGGCTTTGTCGACACAGCTGTTGGAATGCATGATGGCGTGCTTGATGAAGTGGATGCCGGGGTCAGGGAGGATAATGGAATTGAGGGATGCAGGGATCAGCCAGGAGGACACAGGAGGGGCCTGGTGACCAGGTCTTTTCTATTAACTCAGGAGGCTGGCTGGAGCGAGCGCTGGAATCATGCTTGGCTCTGCCCTCTCCCTGCCTGGTTGTTAGACCAAGCGTCCAAACTGCAGATAGGGAGAGCGAATATTGCTCAGGGGTCCAGTGGTGATTGACCCTGTGTTTTCATCAGCCTGGGTTTGCTCGATAACATTTCTTACTCCCCTACCAGAGGAAAAATATTAGAGATATGGGTGCAAAGAAAGGCTTGGCGAGCCCTTTGTTTGGTTTGCTGAAGTTGCATTGGATTTACTCCTCCATACGTTGTCAGCTAGTTTTTCATTTTCTTTCAAGAAATTACCTTTTTTTTTTCCTTTTCTCTAGTCCCCGCGAAAGGATTTCTTTCAACTTATTCTATTTGTCGTATTTGTGTTCAGAATTATATTATCCCACTTGACTGAACACTATGTTTAATTCATTGCAAAATTGAGATATACAAAAATCTCAGGGGAAAGGTTCTGAATTTGAATGTATCCCACTCGACAAACTTAAAGGGATAGTTCACCCAAAATTCAAATTTCACTCATTATCTACTCACCCTCATGTCGACTAAGAGCTGTGAGAAGCTGTGAGAGTCCTCTGTGCCTTCTCTGAGTTACGGGGGGGTCCGCGCAGCAGTATTTGTCCATATCTGTAATGTCCCTCTTGTTTTGAAGCCCCGACGTAAGAAATTGTTCCGCCAGAGCAGTGAACTGAGACACTGGGAGCTTCCGCTACAAACAAGCTTAAAATATAGACTTAATTTTTATTTTTTTTCCGGAACAATTTCTCACGTCTGGGCTTCAAAACAAGAGGGACATTACAGACGAGCAGTATGAAAGCATTTGGATGTTTTTTGGTGTGTCTTTTTGGGCAAAGAAAGTTGGTGTCCATTGACAAACATTATAATTCAGAGAAGGAACGGAGGACTCTGAAATTTGAATTTTGGGTGAACTATCCCTTTAATTGTTATTACTACATAAGAAGAGAAATATGGGTCTTTCTACAGACTCATATTTTCTCTTGTTTCCATTATATACATGTCTGTAATCAGAAATCACTCACTGCTAATTATATGCCATTCTCCGTCATCAAGGTTCACTTCAAGACCCTAAAGAACGGTTTGAGGGCTGTGATTTGTGTTGTATTTTTAATTCAAATGAGAAGTGGAAATAATGTATTTAAGCCACGGTTGTGGATGCAATTCATTTGAGGGTCATTTACAATCATGTTGTGCTGTATGAGATCAAAAGATCAAGAGGAGTAAAGAGGTTTGTTTTGTTTAGTTTTTTTCCAACATGGTCCTTCGGGCTTTTGTGTTTCATCTCATATGATGCTCTAATCAGTGATATTATTTTTGTTTCCGTTTGCTGCAGGTCTCTGGTCTGTCACCTGGAGACAGCCAGACCCCAGGACTGCTGCTGGCTCCGGGGGTGAGGTGGGGACAGACGCCCATCAACCAGCTCACGCCATGGGATACAGATGAGCCCCCTGCCAAGCAACACCGAGACAGCGAGCCCAACGGTAATGAATCACTCACACGGGATGATGCTGCTGCTGCGCACACATGGTTGCATACTGACAGACAGACACACACTCACACATGCACCCATTTCCACCTGACATGAGCTCTACTGTGATGTAAGTTTTACATCATCAGTACTCCCGCACACAGCAGATGCACGCATGTACACAGGCCCCACGCTTCATGCGCTACACCCCAGACGGCTTAGGCCAGATACACCATAGCATCCAATGCTAATGAGGCATCTTGACTGTCTTGCCCTAAATTAAACACCCTTGCTGCCATGACATGCATACATTATATACGCAGTTGTGCATACGATACATTCACAAACAACATCTTTACATAAATCCTATTAATTATGCAAATAATTATAGAAATGTCAGTGTGCTATCAAAAAGTTTGAAAAATGAGAAAAGCTATAAATCCCCCCCATATAACCCCACCACCTCTGACATACTGCTCTTGTTTTATTGTCCTTGTTAATGTTATTGTGTCTCTAACTGAAGCTGATTTAGTCTAAATTAAACCTGTGTCTCTGAAACGCCGAAAGTCCTCCAAATGATCTCCACCAGGTCTAATTTAGATGTCGACCTTATTCTATTCATGCCTCTTTAAAGCGCGCGCAGAGCAGCGGTGGCACTGCAGAGCAGCGCGCACGCCCCGGCATTAATGAGTTAAGCCAGCGCTGAAGTTTTTTACCCTTATTGTAATGAACTCACCCAGAATGGCTCTGCCCTAGAGCAGTTCATTTCCTTCCATTGCTTTGCTGGCCTCTGCCTCCTGCTCATCACAAATGTGTCTCGTTTATGAATGATACTGGCACGGAGCTTGTTCCAGTGGAAATTCTGGCTCAGCAAATCCAGATTGTAGACAGCTGTTACTCTGTTGCAGCAAAGCATCACGCTGAAACGCCGTCTATTGCCTGTTCAGCTCACGTTCCTAATTAGAATTAGTGCATCTTAGATATAGATTGGTCTGTGGTTCCCCATCTAACCTTGATTATGTGATTAATGATTGAATAGTTCATCAGTTAACCCGGGAGGAATGTTTCAGTTGCGCAAAGCGATTGAGATCCTCTCATGACGGAAGGACGCGGTTGCTCTAGGAAAGTATGGAGCTCTGTTCCTGCTCCCTGCTGCGCGGCCACAGCCTCCTGCTGTGCAATGAGGGGTCTGGCTGAATTATTGAGTATAAGTGAATGAGGCTTCACTCCCACCCACCCACCCACCCCGCCCCCGCCGCAGCACCGCAGCTCCCACTCAACATACTACAGCTTGGATTGAAGCGTGAGGGGAGTGAGATGTCACCGACCCGGCACGCTGTCGCATATGACACTCAAATCCGAGCATAGTGTTGCATATTGATTTGCACGCGTGTGTGTGTGTGCTACTCCAAACTGTGACTGGCGTTTGCGACGAAGCCAGCTCCTCTCCACACTTCACTGAACTGTGTTGCCAGAAAGTTCCCTGCCAACTGTGCCAGAATTAATCAACGATTTCTTTCGACAGAAACTTCAGTGCTGAAGAAAGTTTCTTTTGAAAAAGTAGTTTTTTGTTTCAAGTGCAGTTTCTTTGTACAGAAATAGTTTGTTTTTGATTCCCCGCTTTAGACTTAAATTGTGGTGCAAATATCTAAGAAAATAGTGGAGTCCTTTAAAGAGAACGTGTCACTTTTAAGAAAATCTTAATTCTAGGATGCAAGACAGCAATCACAGCTATCGGGTGCAATTTAATGTTAATGCAGCTGCTTTGTGCTGTTTAACTTTGCAAGCAAGCCATTTAAGTATCGCGTCAATGCCGGGTTACAATAATGAAATTCTTTGCTCAATGACGTCTTCTTTTCTGCTGAAAGATTGAAGGATCGCTGAAGGACAAGAGCGCCACACTGGAGGAGAGATAGCATGTATACAGTATATATCGAATTCTAATCAATGCCATCATTGCATTAAAACCTGGAAACTTTGTAAGATGTGGACGAATTGTACTAAGCCATTTGATTAGACCCCTTTATCAAGATCAACTACAAAAGAGGGGAAATGAAATACAGTGTTGCTGCCGATTAGCTCAATGACATGTGAATTATGAACCGAACTGCCCTCTCCTCTGGAGTCTTCAGTTCCCACCCTCCGCTCCCTCCTTCTTTTCTTCTCACTGTCTGTTTTTATCTCTTTGTCCCTCTCCGCTCTTCTCTGCCTAGACTATATTATCAGCAGGGTTGGTATTATGAATAATGTGGGCTCCCCTTTTTTTTTAGCTTCCTTTTGCATGCTGTGATTTAGCCTTTGGCCCTTTGGCAGAGCGGTTGTCTATTTTTGGAGCTTGGACCGTGGCAGGAAGAGTTAGAGATGATGGAGCGGGGAGCGAATGAGTGAGGGAGGGGTAGGCATTGTTCTGGTCCAATATGGCGACGTCTTCCCAGAACACCCTTGGCGTCCCCGCCTCAGGGCAGGGATATGATCAGCTCCGAGTGTCTGGGTAAACACAGACTCCTCCGTGGATAATAGCGCCGACTGCCACACGCTCCGAGTATGTATACTTTCACATTCAGAAAAGCATTTGTTCATCCTGTAGCGAAATAAATCTCTTAATCTTATTATAATGTTGATCTTAGGCGCGGATCTGTACATCGCTTCAAATATTTTGTGTTTGATATTAAGTCTCGAGTCAAAAACAAACTTTGACTGAAGCGGAGCGGCACGCTGACAGTTGTGGTGTGGAGAGGAACAGACTGAAGCTGGAGTCTGTCTGCTCGTCTTGTTTACTGTCTCTATTTGATCATCTAATACCAGACTTAAAATCAGCACTCTGCCCTTGTTTTTGGCTTTGTCTGCGGCTTAGCGTGATGTCATAAATCAGCCTTACGCCGCCTGAAATTCCATGTAACTCCACTGTCACATCGCTTTATGGTGTAAAAGCTGGATGTAGACCCTGGAAATAAAGGGTTCTAGCAGGCCACATTTTGAAAATGCACAATTCAAAAGTCCAAGCCCCTTTCCTCAGACTTCTCTGTGAAGCCACGCCTCCAGAGCGCTGAAACACGCAGTGCTTGTTCAGCGTTGGGTTTACATCAAGGTGAGGCTGTGCTACGTGCGAAAGCTGTGTTGCTCACATTGGGATTACATCAGGTCACTAACTTTCTGCCAGCTTTTTCTCATGGCTTATACACGGGTAAAAAAAAAAGTACACACTATTAAGCATTAGTTAAGCAAATACTGAATTCTTTATTTATAATGCATGAATACTCATTAGTATGTAGGTTTTACTACTAGTTATAAATTAAATACTAATGAGTATTCATGTGTTATATGATGAATTCAGTATTTCATGCTTAACTAATGCTTAATAAGATTAAGATGAGTCTTTATTGTCTTCCTTGGGAGAAATTCATTTTGGACAGACCAGAGAGACTCCAGGTGCCACAAATATACATAAACAATCACCATCTAAGACTACAAACAAACAACACCTACTCAATACAACACAACACAACACACCACAAAGCTCCACGCACACACCCCCACAGATGACCTAAAATTACTACACAAAGAATTATTGCACACTGTCCTACGCGAACATATACAGTAGATGAAAATAGGAATTGCAAGATGCCCATCTGACCCCTGCTACAGCAGCAATGGCCTATGTCATACTGTATTATAGTGTGTATTAATGAAAAAAAATGAAAAAAAGAAACGCTTAACATCATAATAACCCATCCAGCATCAAGCTTAGAGCTACATTGCCACCTACCAGACTTCATTGTCGTACACTGTATCATCATTGTATCACAGGTGACAGACTTTTTTCATTTTTGTGAAAAAGCATTTATTAATTGGTTGCAATCAGAGTATGAAGAGGAAAAAAAAAAGTTAAAAAAACCCCCACTAGAATAACATTTCCTACCCTACCTTTAATCAATTTCTTTTTGCTTTTCTGTTAGTCTGTCCATCAGGTCCAACCTGGGCTTCACCGGTAGCAGCAGTGAGCCAGCCCAGCCTTCTGCCTCACACCTACGCCCTCCCACAGCCGCCGTCCTTCAACCACAGCGTGACGGCACAGTCCCCCATCATAGGAGTAACCCCGTCCATCCAGTCAGTGCCCCCGCAGCACCCGCTCATGACCGCCCACTTCCAGCTGACGCCGCAGTCCACCCAGCAGCCGCCCTCCATGGTGCTGAACATGCCCAGCCAGCCTCCGTACCCCTCGGCTCAGCCCAACGTCGCCCAAGCCAACCAGGTGGTCCAGCAGAGTCCTCACAGCGTAATGGGCAATGGCCACTTAACCTCTCACCCCGGCCTCATCCAGCCCCCCGCCCTGCCTCTGACCAACGGACAGGCAGCGGCGGCGGCGGCAGCAGCAGCGGCACAGGCGCAGCCCTCAGCTGCAGACAATCAGGACAGTCCAAACGGGCTGCAAATGCTGCGAACGGTCGGGAGCGGGAAGTACGAGTTCAGTGACCCGGGACATCCGAAAGGTAAGCACAGACAAACCTCAGCTGATGCACTCAGCACAGCAAGCTTTTATTTATTTATTTATTTTTTATTTTATTTTTTTCCCTCTAAGGGTTTTTTTATCCTCAGTCTCTAGCAGATATGGAATCTGTCATGACTAACTTTGAAACACTAAATCAAAGCAGAGCTGGCAACCTAAGCTCAAAAGTGAATCCAAGCTGCGGAGGTGTTAGGTATTAAATCAATGTAGTCTTAGCTCTCTATTTCTCGTGACCTCGCCTTATGTGGGGCAACGCTGGAATGAAACACATAGGCCTGTGCCCCCAGTCGGTATACCAGAGCAGCCTGTGATGCCAACAGTCATAAACAAGGCCACAAACACTCAAGCAAGGGGTTGTTAAAATACAACTCGCAACCAGAGCCATTTCGCTTCAAAGCTGCTCCAAGGTCGCAGTGAACTGAGGTGCACCTAAAGCAGCAGAGAGACAAGGGCTTCTAAAAAACATCTATTGTTGCCTACAGTGAATTCTTTGGGGGAGGGGGGAAGGGGGGAGAACACATGCTGCTCTCAAAATACTGTACAACAGTAGCACCTGCACTGCTGCGCGCTGAAATCGCTTAAAAAGCGACTGAGGTGTATCTTTTAACCACTCAGTGTTGCAATGCTCACAAGGCCTGCTAAACACAAGGCAGGAAGAGCTTTCAGTCCCTGCCCTCACATCTCTCTCTGAATCGTTTGAAGCCTTGTTGACTTGCTGTGTTTGTGAAGGTGCTTCACCGCTCCAGCTCATGCCGGAGTCTGCAAGCCGTAAATTGGTGTTTGGTTTAACCTTGGAGTTTATGATGCAGGGCACTAGAAACAGATGTTCACAATTCCCCGACCAATTTTCGCATTTAATGAAGCTTTTAATTTAGGTTTAGATTGTTTTCTTTTTCCTGATTCATTTTGATCAATAAAATGTGAGCAAATGAACTTGTAGATTGCAAAAAAGCAATTATTTTGGGGGCTGCCTGTGATACATTGAAATGAGACTGCAGGTAGAATTGGAAATGGATAATTAGACAGGCTCGTCGGTGTGGTCCACCCCTCTATCTGAAGAGAGCTTCTGGCTTCTTCTGGGTCGAATAGACTGTCGTGATCCATTAACCATGCATATGTCAAAATTTATTGACTAGGCCAATGAAGCCCGAGTTTAATTGGGATTATAGTATTTATAAAGCTCCATTTTAAACCAAACCAAAGCGCTGCAGGGTTGTTAAAATTCAGCTGTGGATGCCCTGTTACGATGATTCATGTTCCTGATAAAGTTACTGTTGAGTTCGTATGGTTATAGTTTGCCAGCTGTCATGTTTCAAAGACAGAAGTGAAAACAGACGTGCATGCATACCTGAAATCTTGTGCAGCCTTCTATGAAGGTTAAACTTCAAATACGCACTTGAATTTCAAAACTCCTCTGTTTTTCCTAACCCATGCCCACTAAGCATTGAATAGAGGATTAATAAGTATGCCATTGAGAAGACTTAGTGAATGGGTAAAGTGTCGAGCACTAGTAAGTTAGCAGGCATGACGTCTCTTCTGCAGACCCGTCTGCTGACAAGAACACTTACCTCTGAGGCTGTAATCACAACAGTGCCACCCTGAGCAGACTCCCTCTCTGTCTCTGATTATCTATGTCTACTACTTCCTGTCTGCTTCTCTTTCCTTTCCCCACGTCTTCTCTTCTTCTCGCCCACTCCAAGAATTTACAAATCCCACGCTCCCGCAGAACTCGGATGTTCTGTTTTTAAATCAATTAACACTACATATCGTCGTAGCGACCAGTACCTACTGTTCTGCCGCGCTGGCTTGGCGGTGAATACGGAGGGTAAGCTCTCACGACCTGCATTCCGGTTTCGCTTCTGTTCTAATTATCCTGGACCTGCTGTTGGCACTTTCTACTGAAACCCCCCGAAAAACAAAACATTAAAAAAAAAAGTAGTTTGTGGAAAGAAGAGAAAACAGCTGCAGGTTAGAGTTCAGTGTTTCTGCAGCCCTCTAATGGCTGAGGTGAGGATAAGAGCGCTGGCAAATCTGATCCCAGGGCAGAGATTGAATGTTACACTCACATCTGGTATAAAACCAGGAAGGCAAATGAAGTCACAGGGTGCGCACACACACACACACTGTTTTTTTTATTATCTCTTGCCTTCCACAAACACACACAGGCTTTATTTTGTCCACAAGACATTTATTTTGGTTAAGTGCAATAAAAAAAATACAGCTGGCACACTCACAGGCTGGACACTGATTTCCTCATACAGGATGAGCCTTGTCAGGGCCTCCGGGGGAACAAGCCAGGAAAGGAAAAATAAATAAAGTGCCCAAATTCGCACTTGTACCACTGACTGACATGTGGGATGCTTTGTTTGAATAGCTGATGAGTTATCATCCTGAAACAGATCCAACGAATGACACAGCCCCAGCCAATCTTCGTACCAAGAAGAAAATGTGTTCGTTATTCCGCCGGTTGTCTTGGACACCGAGATGAGAGTGTAATGCTGTAATGTTTTTTTTTGTTTTTGTGGCAGCGGTCAAATCCTGGTCAAGTGTGTCACACCTGGGGGTTTTCGGAAGAGATTATTGGAGAGCGGTTTAAATACCAAAGCCATTACTTAAGTGATTGTGTCGTCGCATACACAACACCAGTATAAGCGCTAATGCGCCGAGGAGGTTCTGCGGCCTTTTCGATGACAAGGGCCCGGATCTTGGTGGAGCTGACGGAGCCTCTTCCCCCTTAATCCGGCTGCACAACAGGTCGCTGTGTATGTGTGTGTGTGTGCTTCTTGGGTGTGACTGCATGGTTGTTTTGTCAGCATCACAGCCTTCAAGTCAAGCACCACAGTGACAGAAATCACGCTCCATGTTTGATTTGGCTTTGCCTTCAAAGGGAGCAATTTGTCTTCGCTCTGCATCAGCGGGCACATCGGCAACCGCTCGCTCCTCTCTCCTCTCGCACGTGTATTTGTCTCTGGTTGTGTGTTATCAAGTTATTTGTCTTTTTTTTTCCTGTTTACTGTATATAGTACGTGTGTTTGTGTGTGTGTCTCCGTCAGTGCCATATGTTTGTGTGTGTGAAGATTTGCACGGAGCAGCTTGAAGGCAAGCTTTAACCTCGTCTCCTACTGAGACATGCCCATCACCAGACTGCGATCTGCCTACCTGGTTCCTCCATCTGCAGCAGGGCTTTTCATAATATCCCGCTGCCATGGCGTACAAACCAAACTCCACACCATCTTGCCAATTGCTAATTTCCTTCACACCACCTACTCTTTGTGCATTTTTTTTTCTCTTATTCTTCCCTTTGTTTCTCTCAACCTCAGACTTGATCACAATCAAAAAACAGCGTTACAAAAAGCTTCCGCGCATTTAAATAATCTATCCGGCGCTCGATTCCACAGCCATCACACCTGTCAGCACATTATGTGAAATATGGCAGGACGGGTTGATTGATGTTGTTGTTGAAAAGGGACAATACGAAGAAGAGGAGGAGAGAGAGAGAGAGAAAAACAGGACACAGGAGGAGGCAGAAGTAGAAGAGAGGGATGCAGAGAAAGAGGGAGAGGGACATTAGAGAGTGGGAGATGCTGAGAGCAGATTCGGTGTGTGTCTATTGACCAAGTCATTAAAATCGATGGCTGTCCTGATGAATATCAGCTGGGGGAAGCTGGTGCCAAGCTCAGCGGGGACGGGCTTACTCACTGCAAATGTGATTGAGCACCATTTACAGGCAGCTCACGACTGAAAAACGCATAAATATCAAAAGGGAGTTATTATTCCCACATATCTGAGCCTGTTTAGCTTATTGCTTTTACCCATGGCAGCCACTCAAGTGATCATTGTGATATCTTTTCCCAGCTCAGCTCGGCTTTAACTGAGAAATGAAACCACCGGTAGCCGTGCTGAGGTGATAGAAGCCGCAGGTTTGGCTGGAAGGATCATTCTCTTGTCTTTTTTGGTAAAGTAGACAGATGAGTTAGCCGATGATGAGATTCAGTCTTCTGTCTGTCTGGATGGCTTTAAGCTGAGAACGAAGTTGGAAGTCCCAGGCAGATCTGTCAGGCCACCTGCTGCTGCACCGAGCATGTGCCACGGCTCCTCGCCTCTTTTTCTCATGTCAAACATCATTTTAACGCTTCCTTCCACCTCGCTGCCCTTTACCGGCGCCGTCCTCTTCCTCTCTACCTCTCACACCGACTCACACACGTTGTCAAGACGCACATTATGCACACAGATGATCACATGCATAAATGCACCGGGAGAGAGGAAACACACAGGGTTCACCACCACAACAGAGGGGACACACGTACTGTAGACGCATGCACTCTCTCCACTGTCACACACATACACATACAGTACACACACACACATACACACATCCGGCGGCACCCGGCCTCTCCTTGCTGCCCAGGAAGTTCATCTTCCAGTCAGCTCACATCAGCCATCATCTGGGGACCAGGCAGCTCTAGAGCTGCTAGTGAATGCAATTAAGATGCCTTGCTGAGTTAAGATCAGTGTTTTACTTTGGTACGGTGAGACCAGCGCAGGCTCACATGCTCCCAACCCCCCACCCCCTCTTCCCTTTCCCTGCCTCATCTGCCTTATTCAAACTTCGGTCACAGGAAGACTTTAATTATGTATTCATTTTTGTTTACCTTTGGACAGAGCATATTGGCACTGTGGCGTGACTGTCCACACCGGTATTGGCTCGCTGCACATTATTGCTGCAATATTACCGCTAAGTGAGGAAATTATAGATAACCAAATTAATAAGATAGTGAGTGTTTACAAGGCCGGCCTGTATGTGCTGCTGCTGTTTATTTAAGGGAGATACGTGGCTGTTTTCCTGAGACTTATCGCAGCTAATCAAAGCTTTCTCAGACATGGACATGATGTTTTATTGTTTTTTTTATATACCTTGTCACTGCATCATGACAAATTATACTTTTATTCCCTTACGACTGCAGATTGCATACTTTCTCTCACCTTGGAGAGATCTGTGTCTATGGCCTGAAGTAGCTACAGTTATTAAAGCATACAGTATTATCAGTATTATTAGCGGTATATAAATACTCATTTTGATTCAACCACAGGAATATACTGCTAGCATGACAGGCTTTTCAAACCACTTATTAAAAACAGAGCCAGTTTGTGATAGCCACACTGAGACCATTAATCATAGCAAGCACATTAATTAAACCCTCCCCTTCCCTTTCTCGTCCTCTTTCTCCGTCTCTATCCCTCTCTGACTTGATAGAGTGCAGAGGATCTTGACTGCCAGTAGAGCCTCGCTGCAAATTATACAAAAGTAGGCTTTTTAACAAGAAAAATATACTTTTTTTTTTAATTTCCAATGTGCTGACTCGGATCAAGGTACTCAGAATAAGCAGTGGCAAATTAATTAAAGTCAGTGCGGTGTTGTGCTGGGTGATTATCTTAAAGCTATCCACATCAGGATTAGCTAAAGCATAACTAGGGTTATTATGATTCCAAAACAGGCTTAACTTGCAGTATGAAATGCATGGATTTTAAAGTGTTTTTCTATCTCTTTCATTGCCTAATTCTAGATAGCTCTAGTGGAGACTGAGAGGGGATTCACAAGAGCTTGGAATTTTGCAAATTATTAATGAGGATAAAATTTATTCCAATCACTGTGGACTCAGCATGGGCAGGTAATTCTCATAAATGAATACATGCAGTATTGCTGCGTTATGCTTATGAGTAACCTTGGCATACCAGCCCATATGGGGCCTATGTATTAATGATATTGACTCAAACATCTCATTTTAGAGTGGCAGGCGCGGCCAGGAGACCACTGCACTTGTGTTCAGATGTAGCCGAGCAGCCACCTGACACTGTCTCTTTAACTTTACCAAGGATGGCTTCCATTGAGATGTCTAACTGTTTCTAGTACTGCTCCTGTTCTCAGGAGAGAGCAAGAAGAAGAGGGGAGGAGGGGAGGAGAGGAGAGGAGAGGAGAGGAAACGTGAGGTGAGCAGCAGCAGTGTGTCATAAGCGGAGGAAGGAAAGCTGCTTGCCCTCGTTCTTTCTCTCCCTCGTTATCGTATTTTAAAGGAGAGGAGCCCCGCCAGGAGCCCCATACATTATATCCCTCCACAGTTAATATAGGGACGGCGGATAGCTCATTAAGATTGATCATTCCTCGTCCACCTCCACCATGCAGAACACAGCGCCGGCTTCATTAATCACCGGGATTTCAAGATAAAGCTCAGTGGCGGCACAGACGCAGGACCCGGAGCCTGACAGCCCGGCTGCTACATGCATAATCACAGACGCAGTGCAGCCGCCCGGCTCCCTGCCACGCTAGAAGGGGCACCGTATCCACGCCTCCCTCCCTCCTCCATCCTCTCCTCAACCTATACTCTCCTCCCTCCCCTCCTCCCCACCTGTCTCCTTCACTGCAATTGTCTGTCCGTTGCTTTTCGCTCATCTCCACTCCCACTCCTGACACCAACCCCTCCCATGCTGTTGTTTCTCAGCATCCCCCCCACCACCACTACCATCATCCTAACATCCACCTGCTTCCTTCATCCACTTATAGCCTCTGTGTTTTTCCCCTTTCCCCTCTTTTCACCCACTTGCCTCCCATTTTCTTTGTCCCCCTCCCCTCCTTCTCATCCTCTGTGTCCTCCTTCCCCAGCGTACCTGCCACCTGTTCTATGCCTCTCTAACTTCTTTCTCCGCCTTTTTGCTTTCTCTACTCCACTGATGCTAGAATTGTAAACTATTCCTCTAATAGCCATGTTTTTTTTTTGCTTTGTTTTTTTTTTTAGCCTGGTAATGCTTCAGTTAGCAAAGTGGCAGTGGAAAATTTAAGAGAAAGAAAGGATTAGAGGAGGGGGAAAAAAGAAATTCTGTCAGCCCAGATTGCACATTTGCCTGTGACAGCTGGACCGAGTGTCAGATGGCTGTTTTCATCTAAAACACACTATCACACTGTCTCTTTTGCCTTATTATCCTTACAAATAGTCTGCACTTTCCGACCAGAGCCACAGCGAGCTGGTCTCTGGAGTTGTAAGCACTTAATATTTCATGTGAAATTTTTATGACTTTTTGTTTAAATTATCTAACATCCACTGAGTTAATCTATCAAAGCTATGCAATAAGCTTTTACCTTCAGACCTTGCCAGTAATATTTTTTATGCATTAAATATCCTGAAGTTTAGCTCAGTAATCAATATGTGCTGTATAAATATAAAAAAAAGTAACTAGGCTCTTGGATTGAAATTTCAATTCAATTCTCCTAATCAAATCTGTGCTCAGGTATTGTCAGCGGGTAGAGGTTGCCAATTTAGGTCAGTTTCTTTCCACTGCCAGTCTTTCAAAAGATTTCTCTCCATCTGTGAGACTTTGTTGACCCGTATTGTACTATGTAATAAAATGAACTCAAAATATCCTTAAATTGAAATGCTCTATGGAGTGCCATTGGGTTGTATCTGAAATGATCTGTCACTTTTCTGAATCTATGGGAGCCCGGAAGATTTTTCATTTGAGCTTTATTTTGTATATTTTCTTTGTTAGATGGTTCTTTTGTCAGACTGAGCCACTCATTCTGGAGCAACACATTGTTATGTTTCAAGTGGTGGAAGAAATATTCAGTCACTTCGTTTTAAACAAGATATAATATTCCTATAATATTCCTACATTTTTCAACGTACTTAAAAGAGCAGAAGCCTTTTCCACGAAATGTACCATAAAAATCTAATTGTATCAGTGACATGACTGAATCAAATCTGAATTTTGCCGTCAGTGTGGTCTTGGAGACACCAGCTGTAGCAGGAACAACCACACAGGCAGTAGGAGTCTCTGGTAGGGTCTGTCAAAGCCCGGTTAAAGGACAGTTCCGGGCAAATTCAACTCGGGGGTGTATTTTCCTAAGATTTTAGGTCTAAAAGAAGTAATCTGAAGATTTTCAGTTTAATCGCTCCTGTTTTGTGGTAGTTGTGTCTGTCCCCGCATCGCCACAGCAGCAATGAATGGGAGTGGATGCAAGTTCCGCTGCTTAGGCTGTTTACATGCCTCAAAGCAGCATTTTTTTTCCAACAGACAAGGAGAAGTTTATTTACTTCAAGCAAGCCGACATGTTTGTAAAACTAGATCTAATTCATAGTCTCCCGGAGTCTCGCACGAGACCCAAGTTGCCGTGCTCGGTGTTCAGGTGCAGTCGGAAAGCTACCCTTTGTGTCATAAACACAGGAATATCAACTCTTGACTTGCTTCACTTGACTTCTTGGCGCATGTTTGAGTCGCCACCTGACGCTGTCTGTGGAAAAAAATGTACACTTGCAACAATGCAACTTGGGTCTCGTGCGAGACTCCGGGAGACTTTGAATTAGATCTAGTTTTACAAACAAGTCGGCTTGATTGAAGTAAATAAACTTCTCGGTGCATGTTTGAGTCGCCATCTGACGCTGTCTGTGGAAAAAAAATGGCGGCTTTGAGGGATGTAAACAGCCTAAGCAGCGGAACTTGCATCCACTCCCATTCATTGCTGCCATGGCGATGCGGGGACAGACACAACTGCAAAACAGGAGCAATTAAACTGAAAATCTTCAGATTCCTTCTTTTAGACCTAAAGTGTTAGGAAAATACACCCTCGAGTTGAATTTGCCTGGATTGTCCTGTAAGTGTGAGGAAAAACAGTTGTGGTCCACCCCCATGAGTACTGAACACTTTGTAATGTGGTAATAATGTGGTAATGAGGGTTATGAGTACTCAAAGCTTGGGACATCAGCTTGTTGGTAGGCGTGAAGGCTGGTGTTGTGATCCCACCACAAGATGTTGTGGTTTGTTTTTTTGCTGTAAAATCGTGATGAGATTTGTTGCATAGCATGGAAGAAGTCAAGTCGTTCAAATTGTGCCAAATTGGACTATGGGGCACAGTGTTCGACTTCCCATCACTGTTGTTATTATTTTTACAGGAAATTCTGAGCCTTGTTTTTATCTTCTCATCTACTTCTGGGTCCAATCCTTGATTACAAACACACTCGCACATAGAGCAACCCAAATTATGTTTCCTGCATTTGAGAGGAAGTGTGACAGAGCTGTAGCATCAAGTATTCACAAGCGGTTTCAACTGAAACAGTGCCATTTACCTGCATGAGACGTCCGCTGCCCTCGGTTATGTAGGAGCAAATTGATTTGTGTGTAATGTAGTGTCAAAGTGAATGTAGGTTACACCCTCAAATGGGCCTGAATCTCAAACACCCCGTGTCAGAGAACATCTAATACGACCAGATTAATTGCCACAAGTCAAATGTCCACGTGTTATTCCTCACATCAGCCACCAAATAGGTAGTAATGCATTATCAATTAGGCTGAGTGTAAACCAAGCAGATGTTACCAGGAAGCCCGTCAATAGAGGATGTTTCTCACTAATGAGAAGGCATAATTGCAACAGGGAGGGAACTCGGTATTCAAAACAGCAGCAGATGTGCTGGAGCATCTTAGCAGAAAACCCAGAAGAAGTACAGCAGTATTAGTTCACTAATGCTCACGGTGCGCTCACTTATCTGAGTGGATAGTCCAACTTTTTTCTTCACGCAGAAACTTTTAAATGGGTTTGATAATGCATGCCGGGCATCTAATAAATACTAATGACAGGACCAGACATTAGCAAGAATGGCTCCCCTGTCCAACTTAATATTCCACAGAGTTAGCAACAGGCTTTGCATGTGAAGATATATAATTCGCCTGTGACACAGACAAATGATAATGGCCTGAATTGCAATCAAGAGATGTTTGCAGGCTACTGCTGCACTCTGTAAGCTAAATAGACTCAAAGTCTTCCTTAGCAGTAAGGCAGACCACAGTGAGATACCAAAAACAGAAATATACTAGTTCCCTATTACGTTTATAGAATGTGTTTTGTTGCTAGAGACTGCAGCGCTGAATTATGCTGTTGATTATTATCATTATTCTGCCACAGCAGTCATTTTAACCACTCTCCCTGCTCAGATACAGACATAGTTTTCTTATGTAATGCAGCCGGCTCGACCGCAGGATAAAAAAGTATCGTATTAGAGAGTTAAACTTAGATTACAACTTTACGAGAAACACATCAGCGGTACATAAGCAGCGGAGCATGCTCGACACAGCCAGAATTTGTGGGGCAGCCCAGTCGTCTAATAGATTGTTTTCTGACCCTTGGGGGAGAGAAAGAGAGAGGGAGGGATGAAAGAAAGGAGAGACAAAAAAAAAACTGATGAAATGCAAAGATTACTCGCCTGACTCCACCGAAGGCTGGGAGCTCATCTCAGGTGTGCACTCTGCTGAGAAGACTCCCACATACAACCTAACCCCACCACTAACCTTTCTGCTTGGGCTGCTGTGACTTTCACAAAGTTACCCAGTAAACACACATTGTCTTCAGGGGGAGATGTGACATTTATCTTAAGCTGCACTGGTGACATGGGAATTTGTGTGTGTGTGTGTGTGTTGTTGTTGTCATATTTCCTTGTGTGTCGGTGTGTGTTGTCCTGCTGTTTGGGGTCAACTCTGAAGAAATGTAGCCCATAGAGGGGAGTATCGCCCATGTGCAAAGCTTGCAAGGAATGTACACAAACCAAAGTCATAAACACAGCTGAGGTGTAAGACAAGCTGGGCAGCGTATCTACATTCTCTCACACATACACTGGCATCTGTCCTCGACCACCACTAGGCGCCTAAATGTGAAAGAGAAGGCGGCCTGGCACAGCTGAGGCTGTCTGTTCCAAAATTCAGCAGAGGAAAACTTTTAATCAAAGCAGAAGGAGAGTCAACACTTTCTCATTTGAGGTATATGTTTTTCCACTTTAGATTTTTCAGAAAGGTTATTCTGAAGTTATCCTTAAAGAGACAAACACGGAATATTTTCAAGAATCCTTAATGGCATCTCCACATGATGTCTTCTATGGAGTATTTCAACCACAACACTGAACTGTAAGCTTGAATTCATGGCCTACAGCAACAGCAGTGAGGGTTGCTCATCCTTTATCCCATTCACAAACCTGAATAAAAGTATCATTATGGAGACTTTGTCAGAGACCTTGACCTGAAGAGCTGCTTTCTGCTGAATTGACGAGTGCTATTTTCACATTAACAGTCAAGGCGTGATGGTGCAGGACAAGTGCAAATATAAAAATGCTGAATAACTGCATTATGGACCCAAATTGTAATGATTCGTATACTTCGATCATTATAATGTAAAATGCTCTGCTGCTGAAGTCCTAAAAACCAGGGCATGCTGTTAATGTCTCAGCTGCCTGCGGCAATATGCTTTCCTGTACAAGTGTCCTTGCTTATTCAACGTGAGCATTATGTGAATTGTATAAGAATGCAAACTACAGTAATAGTTCAAATATGATTATGACTTATATTCAGGTCTGGGTGGAAAGTTTTAAAAGACAACACGGTCTAGTGGGGGTGTTTTTATTGGCTGCTGCAGGCGATGAAAGTTCCCATCAGGTGAAAACTCTGGCTGTGGATGATGAAATGTCAGAGTGGACTCTGGCTACCTGACTGAGGGCCTGGAGACAAGTTTGGTATTTGTTGTAGCCGTGTTGTTGTGGCTTAAGGTCAAATCTCATTCACGGTGAGCGCACCAGACAAAAGAGATCCTGTACAGTACAACAGACTAACAGGCACCTGCACGTGTTTGTGCCAGCCAGCTCTCAGTTCTGCATATGAGTAAATGTCACACGCACTTAGTTACTTACTCACATTCACAACTGGACGCTCCAAAAGACCATGGACGCTCAGTCAGGTGAAGTGGGAATGAAACCGTTTCCACAGATGTTCACTGAAAGGTTCAATTCACACTGATGCACAAGACCTGTGCTCTGATGACTCATCTCACGCAGGCTGCCGTGTTTTTCCACCAGGGTTTATAATGTGGGCTAGACGGGACCCTGGCCTTTGCAATAATTTATATGAAACAGTAACTTAGCAATTTAATTAAAAGGGAAGACGGAGAAGTGTTACACACCCACTCAGTTCTAATCAAATCCCCCCCAAGCAATATAGTATGTTATCTACACCAGCCAGCGACTTCTCATAAGCACAACATTGTTATTAGGATTATTCTCTTATGACATTGTCTTGCTTAAAGTTGTGTGTTTGTGTTTGCATTTGCCTTGTGGTTTTGCATATGCATGGCTGCATGTGTGTCTGTTTGCATTAGAGCTTGTTCGTCTTTGCATGATGACAATGTCATCTGTTGCGGTGTGGATGAATTACTTGAATTACTGAACCCCGAGCTGAGTTTGACAAAGACGTCATCTGTAATACTTGAGCAGAATGTTTGTTAATCTCTGCTACAGAAGGGCACAGTCCATTTGTACAATTTCCTGTGGCAAAAAAAATATATAACATAGCTAAAATCCATATTGGCGTCTTGCCTGTTTGGCACCATTACAAATAAGCCAGTCCACAAATTTCAAGGCTTAAGCTCGGCCTTAGCCTTTTTTTTAAGCATGCAGACCTGTATTCCAGCTTTCTATCTCAGCTCCCTAAAGTAGAAGCAGCTCTTGGATTTTCTTCTCTTAAAGCCTCACACATGATATGGGCTTCTCTTATAATACAGATCTCTAGGAGAGAAAAATAAATACTACACTATAGAGCTGGAATCTCAGTAGTGAGGCATTTATGAGTCATTTGGACTGGTTATTAAATGATTAGTCAGTGTGTTAATCAGCACATTTATCTCCATTATTGGTTTTGGAGGAATTCCTTGTCATTTTTGGAGCCATATTGCTTTTCTTCAACAAGTAATTTGCTGAAATCTCGGTGATGGAGGAAATATAAATTGTGGAATCAGCGGCTGATGCTGTGGAGCAATTTGGCCGCTGCCTCTTGTAAATGTAAATATGTCTGTTGCCTGTAGAAACAATTCGGAGGCAATTTTCTGCTCTGACATGGAAAATGATTGTTGACTCTGAATACATTCCATTAGTAACCCACCACATATAGTGACATCTACATTTTCATCATGGCATACGGGCTCCTATCTCCGTGTGTGAAATTGTCCAATGCTTGATTGGCTGTCACTGCAGCCTTGCAATTGGATGCTGATCGACCAATCGGAGCTGTCATCCCTGCCGCACGCCCATGTCTGCTTCCAGTGGTTCAAAAACAGCAAAGTGACTGTTACTTATCATAGGAGCAGTTCATTAGACTAATTAGCTCATAATTATCATTTAATTCAGTGTTCATCACATCTCATTAGTCCATCTTTCTGCACCACTTACTTTTTTTTATTTTTTCAAACATTTTTTTCTTAACATATGTCAAGCTGACAGTAACAGGCCAGGCAACTATGAATACATTTGAAGTCCATAAGCTGCCTTCAAGGTGCTGTCAGTTTTCTGTGTGATGTGACATCTATGACACACAGAATCAAAGATTGTCCCTGGTTGTGTGGTACAGTTGTGTTTTTTATTCTAAAGATTCTGAGAATTGAGTTATGTCTGTGTGGAGAACCATATGTGTGAAAGGCGGTGTGCTGGATGTCAAGTAACAGTGAGTCATCTCTTTATTTGGGACTGAAAGTTTTATGGTTACAGGTGAGCAGAAGTTTAGAAAAGAAAAAGAAATCTTGTTTTGTACACACCAGACTTTGTGTTCATATTCAAGGTTAAAAGAGATGACATGTGGGGCAGGATCCACAATGACAAACTTTGATTGTTGCTTTGACAGAACAAAATGTCACTTCAGAGAGAAATCTAAATTAACTTAGTTGTTGATTATAATAAGACAAATTGTGTAACAGTGAATTTTGGAAAAATGTTCGAACTTTTATAAATGAGTAATGGCATCCAAACACTCAGCTTTGTTTACCTCGGCAGAATGTGTTTTTCTTTGGTTAGAGTTCAACAGCTACAAGGACATGCTCCTTGGGAAATTCAGCAAAGAGGGTAACTTAAAAAATATATAAAAAGAAAGTCTGTGGCCTTTAAAATCTGTTTCCCTCCTTGTCGATCTCTCCATACCAGTGTTAACAAACCAAAGCAAGAAACATGTTGTTCCTGAATTAATTTATCCATTTATTTAGGTTTTGTTTTTGGGCGTCTTGATCAGTGCAGGTGTCACTGATTATCACCATGGCAATATTGTTCTTAGGCCTGAGTTAGCAGTAGGGTGAAGGTCTCTTATTATTTAATTGTGTTGGCCCACATCTATAGACCAGTCTGAAATGTCAACCCTTCTTTTCAGGCTGGCCCATTTCATTGGTGCTTGATACTGAATAACACATTGGATGGATGTGAGCAGGTTTTCTTGTACCTTCATTTACATGAAGCTGTCAGCTCAGCCTATATTAGGGGAGCTGTTAAAAATATTGTCTGTCATGATATACAGTACTTGGATTGAGATTAAGCAGCTTCACAGACAAATCAGGTGGCGAGTATTAAATTAGCACTAAGCTGTTTTCCATTTGTGTGTCTCTGAATGTTTGAATGGGTATCAGTGACGTTTGATGGAAAACTACGAGCGCCATATGTTAAAATAGTTGGTCATGACTGTCACATTAGTGACTTGGCACCATATTGACTTTCATGTTATGAGCAGGTTCAGAAACAGGTTTAAAAACAGCGAGGGAGGAGTGCTGCAGTGGTAATGATGTGTCAGAAAGCTATAAAGGGACCACACACACACACATTTCTGATGATGTGTCATTGATGTGTCAATGTAATCAAACCTTCTTTTTTATGTGTTTGTGGTCCCTTTAAGCCGACTTGGCTTTCCTGTCATGTGACCTGACCGGGTGACAGGTATTGGCACAATCAGTGTTACCTCTGTTCTCCTAATTAAGACCAGCTTTAGTGAATGTTGCAATAAAGACTTTGGAGTGTCTCGTATTCTCTTGGAACGTTTTAATTGGAAGAGAAAATAGACATGATGGTTTGATTTGTTTTCGTAGCTTAAAATGCTTTCAGCTGGAATAAACTCCACAATCCTCCTTTGAATTATTTTGGAGCAGGAGTCATGTCC
Organism: Decapterus maruadsi; assembly: GCA_030347415.2. NCBI lineage: Eukaryota > Metazoa > Chordata > Actinopteri > Carangiformes > Carangidae > Decapterus > Decapterus maruadsi. Next base: position 5,785,330 of record CM064891.1, on the reverse strand, counting down.
CAGTTCCTCCTCGGGTAGAGTTATTCCTGTGGAGAATCTGTTGTAGGTTAAAAACTCACTCTGCATTGATTGCGAGACGAGGGCAGACGAAAAAAGAGACATCTTTATTTTTCTGTCATTTACTGAGCTGAGATGGAAAATTATACAAACATGGTTGTGAATACATGTTTGAAATGAATTTCATTCAAAGTTTTGCTTGGGGGTCGAATCTTTTTGGGACCGGTTCTCTGTTATTTCATGTGGTTTTCAAAATAAATGTAATGCTTGCACGTCTTGAACACTCCAAAATAAAATCCTTTGACACAGGCAATGATACTACAAAGGCAGAAGTGTGCAAAACACCAGCAATGCATATGATTATATTGTAATTAGCATATATATAATTCAGAAACTTGTTCTCATTGCAGAAGACAGCATTTCCTGATGTGTTTCATACTTAGATCAAATTATAATCTCCTGTCTTGCGACAAACATTATGCGCATATTGTGTATGTGTCAGCTTTCAACAAACAGTGCAATGCAACTTTTGTCAGCTGAGTGCACATTTAAAAAACGTCTGAGCGTCTTATTTCTGTCAGACTTTGACCAGGTGTTGCGGAGCCTGAAAGAAAAGGAAAGATGTGACGGCGCGGTTACACTTGGCGCAGCCACAGGTGGACCCTCTTGTTAAAACCTGTTTGAGGGAGTATGACTGCTCGTCACCTACTCTCCCCTCTGCCTGGCTAATGAGGAAGCTAGCGCACCAGTCCAGACCTAGAGATTTTCTCCTCTTCTTACTACACACAAACAGAAAGAACAAGAGAATATCGCATGACATCCTGTCATGATGTTGCAGCAGTCCAACAGATGCTCCCCGGGCTCTCTTTGTTTATGTTCTTCCTCCTGAAAGCCTGTGCTTGTATTTGCCTCGACTTTGTTCTACCAGTGCCAATTGTTTGCTTGCTTGTGTGTGTGTGTGTGTGTGCATGTCTGACCCTTGCACCAGAGGGTGTATGTAGAAGTTTGAATGTGCAATGCAGGATAGAGCAACCCTTTGCAGCTCAGGGTATTTTCCTGCATGCCTATTGGAGAGAGCAACAAAGGCCCAGACGGCCTCTTTGAGGGGCCACAGGTTCCTTTTCTCTGTCAAAGTGCCCCCCCCCCCCACGGCTCGGTCCAGACTCGTTGACAGTAGTGCTGAGGCTGAAGCAGCTCAGCTCAGCTCAGCACATTTTTGAGCAGGGAAAAATAAAGCGCCCTCATCATGGACTATTCTCTGAGGCTATATGGTGCCACTGCTCTTTTACAGAGTGAAATCAGGACAGCAAGAGACTCAAGGGGTCTCGAGGATTTCTGATGCCTTACATGAGCTGATTTGCTGGGAGTAGGCACAAGGCTGTTGAGACGTCTCCAGAAACGAATGTGGCGGTGATTGTGAGAGGTATGTTGCAGAATAATTGCAGCTTGAAAGAGACAAGGGATGAATTGAGTTATACATGAGATCTGCTCACTTTTATCCATGTGGAGCGTTGTTTGTTCAGTAGTGGGCATCTACTGTAGATAAGTGGCCTGCTATTGCTCACGACCTGTTAAAGGCTGCCCTTTAGCCATCATGGCTTTTGAAATGGACTGCCCTGAGCTGAAGGTGCTGGCACTAAAAGGAAATGGTTTATGAAATGTCCCTTTTGAAAAGCGCTTGCCTTCTTTCCTGCACTTAACTTGCTGTAATTTTAGGTTGGACCGCATCTCTACTTGGGAAATGGGTCTGGGTTAGGGTGGAATATTATAAAAAGATGAAAAAATCATTTTTCAATATTGGCTACCTTTCAAATAAATATTATTGCCAAAATGAAGTTACTGTATGTTCATTTATGTGAAGGATTTCATCAAACATGAGCTGATACATAGAACAGGGAAAAAAAATAGTTGAAAAAGAACCAAACAAAAAACCCTGAGAAATGTTATCTGCTAAAATAATTTCCATGTTCACATCTATCTTTTCAAAGTTGTATTTCATTTAAATATTTTGTGATTCAGACACCAGAGATTTGGCCCAGTAATATTCCCCCAAAGTAACTCAAAGCAATTTGTCATTCAAAAAATAAATGTGCCTTTGTTTACCTGTCAAATTTAATACAAAAAAAGTCATTTGTCTTTTTTTCTGTTTGAAGCAAGCTGAAAGTGTCATCATAATAATGTGCCAAAATCAAAATACGCTGAAGTAGACCTAAGCACTTTTATCCTTGTTAGCAAGAACACTAATTTATTATGAATATTTCACTTTAAATGCAATAAAAATACTTGAAATGCATTTTAGATATGTCTGGAGTGGGATTGAAAATGACAAATTACATTTAATAGAAAATATTTTTTTCAGTCTTCCATAAGTGCCCTGCATCTATTTCAGACAATCATGGAGGTGAGATACCGTTATTACATATTAATTGATTTTTAATAACTTAACAGCAAACAGCAAAATGAGGATTTGTGTAAATGATGTCTATTTTCACAATTACAACTTTGTGATTACATAGCCTACAACAGATACATGGTAGTTATATCAGATACAGCAAAAAATAGGTTCACAGGTCTTTTGTCTGAGCTGAAGAAATCTTTTCTTTCTTTTCTTGAAACTGTAGTCTGAAGGCGGTTACAACCTTGGATTCCAAGAGGCAAACTCTGCATAGAGACAGAAAAGTCTAAAAAAAACACACACAAACACATCAGTCATTCAAGACATTATTTAAAAGAATTTAGCATAAATGCATCTTCAGCTCCAGAGCTGATGTTGTATCTTTTGTGCTGTTGTACCTGGGACATGAGTGATGATATCATCCAAAAAACTTGTTCTTACAGTGAACTTTTGACCGTCTCTCTGGCTGTGAATGCTGCTTGTGGGTGTTTTTAATGTGTTCTGTCAGAAATAGGGAAGTCATTCAGTATTTTTCTTATCAAAGTCAGAAGCAAACAGAAAGCTTTTTCAAAGCTTTTTCCAAACATTCATGTGATTCTGCCCAGTACTGGAACATGGTGGTTTGGACTGTGACAGAAACAAGTGAGTCATAATTAATAGCACACAAGTTATTCATTTTAATCACATTTCCATTACCAGTGCAGTACTTTACATGGGAATACCTACGTATAAATCCTATCAAACAGGGTTTTACTAGGGTTTCAGGCCTTCTGTTCTCTTCAGGGAAAACACATTTAGGGAGCCCAACACTGTGAAAGTTCTTTTGTGCACATTTATTATCAACCATGCTCTTGGCCTACTCCTGCTTATTCTGTTGTGAGATGCTCTTTGAAATGGAATTTCTCAAACATCCCTACTCATCAAAAGGCTTTTGCATGAGGAAGCCCATTTTGATAAGACTGTCTCAGTCCAGTCTGTTCCAATCCTGCAACAATGCTGCTGCTTCTTTTAAATAACTAGTAGCACAATGTCTGCTTTAATATGATGTAGTAATAATAAAATTATTTACAGTTATGAATACCATGTAAACCACGTTACTAATTGTAAATGATCAATTTATTAATACCTACATTACATATCAAAATACGTTTAAAAAAAATAATTTCCAGCATGGTGTCATTACTTTTCATAGAACATATTTTATTTTTTCAATTCAATGTACCTGAATTTTCAAAAATATGAATAACGAGGTTAACTATTACTGAAAAGTATTTAGTGGGAAAAAAAGGCATAAATGGAAATTATTTTAATTTATCTAAAATAATCAAATGTTATTAATTCTAGTAATTTGAGTTATTTGAACATTTCTCAAGATTTCCTTCAGCTAATATACAAAGACATTATCAGAAAATATTGAAAAAGGAATAGTTTTAAATGCAGTGGTGTAATAAAGCACAAGGACTTTAATTTATTTTGATATAGTACATCCTTTTATTAAAAAAGAAAGTCAAAGAAAATAATATATACACAGTACTGGTGTACTGTAGTCTTCAAGCTAAAGAAAACCCATTATGGCAGAATTGTCCATTGAATTATTGATCAGCTTGCATGGTTTGTTCCAGGTAATTAAGCTGCGAGAGCTGGTGGGTATGGATTGTTGAAAGTTTAAAAGAGAAGAAAAAGGTCAAAGTGAAAACATCTTTGTCCTTTCTGCTGTGTAACAGAATGTCATCCAGTTAGATCGAGCTATGTGGATAATTACATGTTTACTTGAGCTGTCGAAAACACAAGATTTCTCAGAGAAGATAGAGGGCAACGTGGCTAATAAGAGACATAATTGGAATGGATATCAAGTCATTTTTCTGTATGTTTATATGTGTTTATTTATCCTGTTTTTCACAAGCCGTCGTCTGTCTTGAGTAACGTTCACCTTTGTTGTATCTCGTTCTTCAACTTCTCTGAAAAATCTGTGAATGCAAATCATTTTTTAAAATATTCATCCCTCTTGAACTTTATTTTATAAATGTATTCTTTTTTTTATTCACAAAAATGGACGCCATTAAAATCTAAACATTTTAAAACTATATACAGTACATCAGAAAACTCCATCCAGTTTACTGGCAAAAATTTATATGAATAGTTTTGAGTTTGATTTTATATTTAAGACAGTATTTTAGACATTTTTTCGGCGCTAGGAAAAATAAAAATTCTAAGATGTAGAAAACATAATTTGCCTCAGAGTCTTTTGCTGTGATACGAACATGTTAAATTATTTGCCCTTTACTTCTCAAGCTTTTGTCCACAGCAATTGGGAAGTTGCCCTTTGCAAAAATACAGAATATATTATAAACATATGAAGACGTGTCTGAAAATGTTCAGCTTTTATGTAAAGATGTAAAATGGCGGGTCTTCATGGGGCGCATGTAAAACAGATGTAGGAACCTTAAAATGGCTCCTTGTTCAGCAACCAATGGTGTGCTGCTTTAACAGCAGCCAATTACAGCTCAGTGAAATGACTTGCCACACCTTACAGTAGTGAGCGCTGATAGGTTGGTGCAAATCTCACCAGAGGAGTCCATTGGCCACAACGCCTAGAGATATTTGACAGTGCTATAGTTACTAGGCTGAACAGCAGAACTGGCACAGGAATCAAACCCCCTGTGCTCTCTGTTAACCAATCGTGTGGCGCCAGCGCAGGGTGTTATTATTACTGTGAACGGTTTCGAGGCAGGAACGCTAGCACTTTTCATCAATGTTTGCGGTCCGTGGTAAAGTCCAGTAAATGTAGCACGTTACACCCCTATGAGAATATCTGTGTACTCCCTACAAAAACCGACCCTACTGCTGTTTTGATAGCACCAGATGGTTCCTTGACGGTCCTCAAAGAGATTTTTTTTTTTCCTTTTCAAGAGTATTGAGATGTTTGGTGTTTCAAAGCCGCTGTGGTCCCATTGAACATGGCTGTGCCTCACCACACTCCACGCCAAAGCTGAGAATGGGGACGCCATGTGCGGTTTCATGGTGCCCGGCGGTGATGAGTTGTTCTAGGGCACTCACCGATCCACCCCAAGAAGCCATAATTAGCTTTTCCATCGGGCATTCAGGTGTGTCCGCACGGCTCCGGGGGAGGCGGCCATTGTTTACTGACAAGTGGAGTTCTCTGTCTCCCCCTCTCACTTTCTCTATTGTTGGGGCAAATGGGTGGTGTGCGGTGTGGCTGATTGGAGGTGAGAGCCATATCGGTCGCTGGAGATTCACTAATGCAAACGCAAAACTACTGAGTATTCACTATTCACAGTCCATGCCCACACAGTAATCAGATAGCTGGCCAACTGACAAGCGGCAGTGGAGTGGAATGTGGAGAGTGGAGAGAGATGGATGAAAGACAAGGCAAATGCCAGCTTTGTGTTGCGCGCGTGCATGTGTGTGGCTCACTCTGACCACTGCAGCTGTGCATCTGGTCAAAAAACAGCAGACATATTGTCAAAAATTGCATCTATTATTTCTTTTTTCTCCCATTTGGTATTCAGCATGTTTAATAACCAGGTCATTTTTTTCTGGCCATTAATTTTTTGATGCGATAACTCTGAAGGATGCACCGCTCGGAGAAGAGGCTTTTACCAAAGCACGCCTCTGAATTGCACCTTATTTGTCATGTGTCTTTATACTGTATAATTTCAGCTACCAAATTAATTCAGAGCTGAGCTCCCAGTGTCAGTCAGGAGAATGGAAGGCGCTAAATGAGTGGATATTCCAGCCAAATAAAAGGGCGAGTGTCATTCCAGGTTAATTAAATCCCTGCTTTGAGTCTGGCTTGAACACAGACCTCTTTCAGGATGATAATGGGGAATAAAAAAAAATCCTTTATTTCAGCGTGGATGTCACCAATACAATCACAAGTCTCATCAGTTTCCCACACCGAATGGCTGGCGGTTGTGTAAAGCACAAACTATCCACACGCACATGCACACCTTTCTTCTTACGCACAGCATGACTGACAATAAATGACACAGGACTGCCATTACTATGTTTACACTGTGGCTGCATTAGCCTCAAGGAAAAGTAACTCTCTCTCTGCTTATCGAGGTAGAATTTGCCACCTTTCTTATCTATCTCATCACATATCTCGTAGAGTACTGTGGCTACTGTTTATCTTTTCTCAGCATGGAATACGTGCCTTTGTACAACACTGACAGGCTTTGTGCCAAATAACTGTTTACTGTGCCTCACAGCCTGCAGTCTCCATCAGGAGCTCCGTTAATGCTAAGAAGACAGTATGGAAGCTGGCTGCCTCTATAATCATGTTCCACATTATTGTGTCTGGAGATTACGATTTGAATCTGTTGGTGTTTGCTTTTAGTAGAATTCTTGATGGGAAATTAACAAAGCCGCAGTGTTGGTTATCCCTCCTGAGGCTGTAAAATAAGTTGCTAGTCTCCTGCTGGTTTTCACTCTCAGCATCCCCTCATGGTGCCTCATTAAGACACACAGAAACAAGCGTCTCCGACCCAGTGCTACAGTAAGGCCAGGCCTAACGTTGTACTACTGCTGCACCACATTATACAGCTCACTGTGGCCTTCAACGGCACATTGGTTTGCTCTAAGCATGTTTTCTCAGATTGTGTTTTGTCCCTGTTTTTGTCTGTTTTATTCCCCCTCCTGGAGACGAAGACGAGGGAGGGTGGCATATGTTATTTTCTAAGACAGAGAGAAGCAGTTGTTGGGATTTGGGGATAAGCAGTTGTTTTCTCATTGAGCGACGTTTGAAGGTCAACTAGGGCACTAGCGAGAAGCCAAATAATTTTATTTCGGTATGAATAATACATTGACAGTACCTCTGTTTTCAGCCCACATCTCTTTTTAGATGCTTTTTAATCTCATTCAGCTTCCCTTCATTGAAGTTCTAGTGCTGCAGTGTAAATTTACCGAAGTCAAATGCAGTTAAACAAGTGTCTTTTCCCATAATCATCCTAGTTGTTTTTTTTTCAATCTTATTCCTAGTTCTATGTTAACAAATAGCATGTTTTGTCTTATGCTTAATCCTCAATGCAGGATAGAATATGTGATTTTATTACTTCCTGTTTTTTACATGCACTCTTTTTCTGCAAAATGTGTACATGCCTCATTTTGCCTTTGCTGAAATGTTGAATTGAATCTGTACATATCACTCTTCTATCATATAATGAACTGTTTCTTAAGACTTGCCAGCATTATTGTGTTCTACTGCACTTTTCAACATTTTGCTCTTGTTTCTTGTTGTCATGCTTTTTGATGCACATGTATGTACAGAGGACAGAAAAATTCTAAACCCAAATGTGGCATTGTCTGTTTCTTTTTCTTGTTCTACAGAGATGTTGAAGGAGTTGAACCAACAGCGCAGAGCGAAAGAGTTTACAGACCTGAAAATTATTGTTGAAGGCAAAGAGTTTGAAGTCCACCAAAATGTTCTAGCTTCCTGCAGCTTGTATTTCAAGGACCTGGTGAAAAGGTTTGCCTTCGCTTCCCCTCCCACCAGCTGTTGATCCAGTCTGTTCTTTTCATAGGGCGCATTTGTGTCGCTTTTTTTTTTTCCCTTCCCCTCTCTCTCTTGCAGGTGTGTGAAGACTTTGGTTCCTAGCACAGGGCCAGCAGCCATTCCTTCCTCTTCCCACTCAAATGAATGTATCTGAAACTGGAGAAAAAAGGTCAACCCCTCGTCATTACCTTTTCTCCCCATGTAGGGCAATTTAACCACATTTCCATTTTAATGAGCAGTGAAAATGTTCCATGACTGGGGATGTTTTAAAACTCACCAAAGGGCCAAAACAAAAGAATCATACATTCTACACTATGGGTGGTAATTTGCCAAAGCCACGCTGTCTTCTGTGGGCCGAGGGATTTTTGTCTCCCAAGCTACCATATTTTTCTGTTGCTAATTTGTGAGTTTTTGCTGCAAAACAGCCTTTTCATATGCTAATACATCATGGTTAGTCTAATAAAAAAGACATTTCAGTCTTAAACAAAGGACAAAACAAAAGCGCATCTAAGACAGCTTACTGAACCACCAGTTTCACAGGTTAACACCACCCTTCACTAATGTATTCATTTGATGTGGATCTAAGTATTCCCCTAGTATTCTGCCCTTCATACTCCATGTTTTTTTAATATTCACGGGCTGTTTTGTTTTCATGGGTGCCTGTCTGCATACAAGTGCGTGTGTGCGTGCGTGCGTGTTAGCTGCAGACCTTTTTAGTGTCTTTAGATGTGTGTGCACGCATGTACAGTAACTGTAAAGTTTGATAGCACAAGTATGTTTTTTTTATATACATCTGCCTTGTTTTCCGGGAAGGGAATACCATAATTCCCTAATGTCCTCATCCTTACTTCAAATCCTTGCAGGTGTTTTCGGCTTGATTGAGAGTCCCCTGGACCCAAAGTTGTTTTGCCGCCTTGCTGTTTGTGTGCGTGACTGTGTGTTTGTTCTCACTTGCATGGCTAGGTATGAAGTGCTGAGCAAAGACAAAGACAAACAGAAAGACACTGGCGGTAGCTGGGAATGCCTTAGGGAAGTTTGCCCCGCAGCCATGCTGCCTCCACAGCGAACTCATCAGAAAGCTGCTTATCAGTTACCGCGGCCTCCCCGCTCACCACTGATACACTTGTTCCTCCTGAATAGGGAAGGAGTGAGGAAGACCAGAGAGAGCAGAGGCAAGGAAATCTCAGAGCCGAGCCGGCCACACCTATATACTAGGACCACTCATCTCCATGACAGCGATGTGTGCACCCCATGAATAAAAAAAGAGGCGCTCGGTCTCCCTTTGACCTTGACAATAGCAGAGAAGCTTCCTGAGAGACCGAAGTGACTTTGGATAGCAGTGAAGCCCCCATGCTGGCCAACCTGTCTATCAGCTTGTCTCGGCTGGGCCTCTTATCCAGGACGCACAGTGGCCGGATCATTTATGCGTAGAGACGGGGCCACGAAAAAGACACTAGGACTCCCAGAGGAGCAGGCTGAATTTCATCAAGCTCATCTCCATGTCCGCTGCAGCCTACATAGTCTGATTTCTCTCCTTTAATTTGACAGTTTAATAGAGCAAATTCCCATTAATTGGCTAATTAATTATAAAGCCGCGATTTATTGTCACAGCCGTCATTTTTCACGACATTACGTCTGAAATGGAATTTTTCTCATTTGACCCCACACTGGAGAATATCTGATGAATTTGTTATAATAGTTGTTAATTTTGGAAGACGTCTTTAGTTGTAATGTAATGAAATCATGAGCAGCATCAGCAGTGATGGCTGTTGTTATTATGAAGCATGTGGCACCTTGGCTTTATGGAGATGAGAGCTGTTAGAGTAGGACAGCAGTGGAGAGTTGACAAGGGAAGCACCGAAAAGAAAGGGGGAAAAAACAAGAAAAGCAAAGGAATAAAAGTGACTAAAGAGCGCAGGATGAGCTTTGAGGTTTGCAGCCAGGCTCAGTGTCACAAGCTCGGTCAGAGAGGAGCAAAACAGAGCCAAAGGCCTGTCTGTCATTGAGTTACGGCCTCTCATGTGCTGTTCAGGCCACTTTTTCAGTGCAGCTGGAATTATGCTGATGCTACTCGTGGCTCACTACTGTCCACGTCTTTATGAGGTCAAATAAGAGACAGAGAGATAGAGAGAAAGAGAGATATTTCATCTCTTTGTATTCTAAGTACGCAGTCGCCCAACTCATTCAGGAGGCATTCAGTGCTGTTCACCCCGTCAGCACGCTGCACACCATCACAGTATGTACTTGAAACCTGGAAAATGTTTGTGTGTGCAAATGTACTTGACATGAAGCCTCTGCACGTGTTTTCCAGAATGCATGCATTTAGTCTGTGAGAGTGTGCGTATGTGTGCGTGCGTGTGCGTGCGTGTGTGTGCGTGCGTGCGCATGCTGTAGGTTGCAAGGACATAATTCTTGTGTGTTATCCAGGCAGGGTGCCATTACTCAGAAAGTAGAGATGTACTACTCGAGGGTGAGGGAGTACACATCACACTTGCTTTCCCTGCCCTACCCACACACACAGACACACACACACACCAACCCAATGAGTCACTTAAGAAATTAAAGACTTAATTGGCAAAGAGCCGGAATTTAGCAGCATGGAATGGCAAAGCAATTATGAAAATTCATTTTTTTAAAATTTGGAAATATGCTTTTTTGGAAGACGCTCCCCAGGCTCCACATGAGGCGAGAGTTTTCAAAGACGTAATGATAATAAAAAAAAATAGAAAAAAATCAAACCTTTCCACAAACATGCGTTTTCTCAAGCGAATCCTAAAATGTCTGTCTCCCTCTTTTTAGTGTTCTCCTCCACTGCCCAGCCTCACCTCACACATCCAGGGCCTCCCATACTGAATGTGTTCATTCAACCTGCCATCTTACCCCATGATACCTGAAGAATGTAATGCCGCGCCGAAATGTACGCACACGTCCGCCCTTGCCCCCACCCAAAAACCTATTACCCTACCCTTTAAAGGGCCGATGCACAGAGCAGGGAGACAGATCATCTCCGGTAATTCCATTTTACCCCTCGGGATTTTTCAATAAGTGTGCTCCACAGGCATTTAATTTATGGCCACTGCATCTCCACACCACAGTAATGTAAAAAGCTCCAGAATCTTTCAGCAGTCCTGACACACGCTTTCATGCCTTTTGTTTCTCTCCCTTCTTCTTCTTCTCTCCGTCATCGCATGGTTTTTTCTGTGCCTGTGACTCAGAGAGTGTTATTATGACTACAGTATGAGACGGGCAGAGAGCTGTGTTAAAGCCCATTACGGCGTCGGCCCTGTGTGAACGCTGCAGCTGAGCCCCGAGTGCTCCATTCAGCCTGGCTTCGACACAGGACACTGTTACTGCTCCTCAGATTTCAATTAGAATGGTTGTTCTGACCAGCTGTATTTATGGGGGTCAGTTCATCCACATTATAAAGCAGATCCTCTTAATTTCCCCATAGTTGTGTCCAGCCATGCAGGGAGGTCTTTCTTATATTTGACTTAACGCTTAACTTTAAGATACCTGAGATTTCTGCCGTCTCCTCGCACACATTTTCATTTTTCTCGTCCTAAATCTCTAATATTGCAACTCATTTTCACCAAATTCCCGTAACTGCGCGAATGTGACATAAATTGCCTGTTTCAAATTGATGTGTGGCTCGTAATCACCCCCCCTAAATTTCCTTGTAAGGCTTCTTGTTCCACTTAATTTAATTTGTGGGCACGTTTCATTCCAGAGAAATGACAGCCAAGAGTAAACTTCACAGTTTCTATCTGAAATCAGCAGACAAGTGACTAGTGTCACTAATCATAATAAGGAACCAGAAACAGTTAATAATGCAGCAACCAGCTCGCCTCACCAGAAGACTCTGTCAAAGCTCTGAGTGAATTGGAAAGCTGTGGTGATTGTGATATTACAGTAATTTTGAACTTTTTACTTTAGTATCAGTCTATTCGCAACCAGAATATTGCTTCATAATTCATCACAAAGTAGAACAAAATACAACACTGATGGATGAACATCCAGTTATTCATTACATACAGGATTTATTTTGCTTTCCAAAAATATATCATGCTTTTTTTTGGCATTTTTGTATTCCACTTGGTGTTCAGAGGCAGAATTCTCAAAAATCTAGGCAAACAAAATCCTCACGCCTGGCTAGAAACCTTTGAACACTGACAGCTAACTGTCCCTTTAATCAAGGAGAGGCAAACCTTAGAAGATTTGTTGTTATCGCACTTGAATCTACCACCAGCACCTCAAACTAAACTCTCAAGTTTTTCTATCAGGAGCTCTGTCAATCCGTCTGTCCACGTTTAGTCCTTTCTCTCTCGTGCTGATGGCCCTGTGTTCACACTTGGACGGCAGTTTGGGCTTTTAAACTCTCCACCTGTCACCCTGTCCTCTTCGTCCTCTGGAGCGTCTGACACAAACTGGACCGGTTCCAGCCGGATAGAACCTTGAAGTCTCCTGCTTTAAAACTGATGTTATGGCCTCGATACGGGAATGCAAACACAAGCAAAAACTTGATTTCCAACACGGATGAATCCACCGCATCCTGTGTGTTTATTTTTATAATTCATTCCTGATTTATGTTGGTGCAGAAGATGTAAATAGAAGCCATTTTTAGCCCCGACAGTGTAGGTTTTGCATCTGAATAAGCCTCCATGTTAGCATGTCTTGGTAGCGTATGTGCCTCCACAAAATAAATGGTCTTGTAAGAAAAAGCTAAATGTATTCCCTGTAAAATGGGCTTTTTTTCCCTTTTTTTTTTTAGTTTGAAGGATGTATTAGAAAGTGTGTGTGTGTGTATGTGTGCGTGCGTGCGTGTTGCCGCTCCCCTCCTTCCTCTCCGCCTCTGCTCACCACCATTTTGACAGTCTCTGCTGATTTTAAGACTTCCTCTTGAGTAAGTGGTACATTTTTCACAAACAAATTTCTTTGCCTGAGTGTGCCCATCTTTTTTTTCCTTCCCTTCGCCCTACCTCTCCTCTCTGTCTCTCCTGTCCTCCCTGCCTCCCTCTCTCGCTATTTGAATTCAAGTCTGCAATCAGACGCGGCATAAATATCCACCTCTTTTAGAAGCTCCAGAAAAGTCATTTCCATAACATAAGTGCTCAGACAAAACAAACTGCCACTCGAAGTCGGTTGCTATTGCACTAATTGACCAGGTTGATGAGCATGCTCTTCTTTTTATTTTTAGCTCCCCCCCCACACACCCAACCAACCCCCCACCCCCCCTGCTTTTTCTTCCCCACCTCCCTCCATCACTTTAACGCTGAACGACACTCCCCTTCCCTTCTTTCTGTCTTACTACCTGCCCCCCACTGCAGGGCTTTGTGCGGAAAAAGGGCAATAACACTATGTGGCTTTTTGCTTTGCAGGAGGAAAATGAGTAACTACCTTGGTTTTTCCAGCCAATGTCCATCCAGAGACAAATGCCATTGTCTTTTATTTTATTTTTTTTGGATGTCCTTCTCCCCCTCTCACCTCCTGAGTACGCTTTAAATGACAACTAATGTCTCAGTTCATACACTACAGGCTACTGATGATTATTGCAGCGGGGACAAAGGCTCTTGTTTAGGTGTGATGGTGGATTTTTTTCGGGGGTGGGCGGGGATATCTCTTATTTAAAAGAACCAAGGCACAGTCATGGAACAACCCAACCCCTCCCTCAGAAGGATGGCTGCTGGCTCCCTGTGGAAGAACCATCTCGCCCTGCCTCCCCTTCCTTTTTGCTTCCTTCTCATCCACTGCCGCCCACTCCCCCCTCCTCCTCCTCCTCTCTCGTTCCTCACTCTAACCATTTCGTCTACCTGTCTCGTCTTGTTTGTTTTGCTGTCTGTGTCTTCACTAAATGCTGACTGTTTGTCATGATTTCTAATCCAACAAACTGGCTCCAACAGAAAAGGAAAAGAGACGCACATGAGCACACACCCACACAGAGAAAAAAAAGCAGACAGAGCGTTATCATTGTGCTGCCATGACTGACAGAAGCAAACAGCCTCCATCCATCTTAATGTAGGGTACTTTTCATATTGTTGATGTCCATAGCCGCAGGGAGAGAGACGTAGTAGTGGGGGCATGCGTTCTGCGGGACTTTGATTCCATTTATTTTGCCCTTGAGTGGATTATTGTTTCACATGGGACATTAAACATGGGTGGCGAGGTGTTATTCGACGCTCTCATACCTCCCCGGGGGGATCCTGCATGTGAACTAATCCCGGCCATTTGATCCCGGTGAAGTCACGACGTGGCCCAGTTCTGAAAGCAGCCCCTCCACTCCCCGCACATCTCAGGCTCTGCATTACGAAGGGATATCATATACTATTTAATTTGCCCATCCAAGCACTCCCTGGCACCTCTCGCACCATGCCAGCACGAGTGCTCCGACACCCAACACGCACACGGCAGCGGTGTAGGCTCACAAACAGCAAGGGCTCTCCAGTGCAACAAGCTTTAACCGACATACTTGACATTCTATCATACAGTATGTCAGCGTATGTAATGTGCCGTCACTTTCTCTCTCTCCGTTTTCTGTCTCGATAGCTCATGTACCCTGCCATGTATGCATGTCCACCTCCAAAGCGATGCATACATGAAAACACACATGTGATAAGCATGCCTGTGGAAGCAAAGCAATAACTTTTGTTTGCCTTATCTCTGTTCAGAGGGGACGTTTTGTTTCAGATGCAGCGCTATAGTTGCAAATCTGCTAGTCCCATAGAAAAGTAGAAACCATCCAAAGTTCTGTTTCTGTCCCTTTTTCACTTTATTTTATCTTATTGTGTAATGATTCTCCTATTTTCTCCCCACTCTCGTACTGGCCCAGGTGTGTTGTAGGTGTTTTTGTGTAGCATACATGTATCTGTGTCCCTATCCTCCTTTTTTTTGTTTGTTTTTGTATCCTTTCCTTTGCTCCCCCCACCTCATAATTCCTCTAACTCGCTCCGTTTCTGCCGTGATTGGTCGATCAGGTCACTGGGGGAGACGAGGAGCGGGGAGATGCTGGAGCTGAAGATGAGCAACATCGGCGCCGACGTGCTGGAGCTGCTGCTCGAGTTCGTCTACACGGGCTCGCTGGTCATCGATTCGGCCAACGCCAAGACGCTGCTGGAGGCCGCCAACAAGTTCCAGTTCAACACCTTCTGTAAAGTCTGTGTCTCCTTCTTAGGTAGGAACAGCTCCGAAAACAGCAGGGGTGTGTGTGTGTGTGTGTGCAGTGTTGGGGAGCTTTACTGTAAACTACATGCAGCTTACTGTAACTACAATTTGCTGTAACAAATATGCACAATGTCCTGAATCAAGTATTTCAACTACTTTTTGGGTCATCTTTTGTAGTTTAACTACTCTATTTACAAACTATAATTTTGGCCAATAACATGAAATTTTTTTTATTAAAAAATGACCTACAGTATATACATTTTATTTTACCATTATTGTGTTCCAGAACTCTCTTTGAAAAAAGCAGGAAGTCCCAGCCAGTGCAGCATGTGAGCAGCTTTTTAGTGCTGGCAAAGATCTTTTTAGTGTCAAATGGAACCGGCTGTCTGATGAAAACTTTGAGAGATTCTCATGTGTTGTGTCAACAAGAAATTCTGCCCCGGCCAAGTACTAGTGCCTAAGTGTTAGTGGCTCTGGAGTTCCTATGGTTTATTACATTTTTTGTTGACTGACTTTCATTTCTGATTTACAAGTGGGTACTGGGGTTTCATTTTCTCTTATATTAGCCAACATGTCTATATTGAACCTACAGTATGTTGACCAAAAATGCTGCCTCATTTTTTTTTAAAGGGTAAAACTGAGTTGAGAGGCTTATTTCTGCTGGCATGTGAATTTTTTGCTATTATATTTTTATTTCATATACACCACATGTTGATTTATTTAAATGAGTATAATGAGTATAAGTAGTTGCCAAAGCTACTTCTTTTTAGCTGTAGTTTGTTCAAACTACTGCCAGGCTGAACTACATCTAGTTTTACAACTACGCTTGCAGAGTAGCTTCCTCAACACTGTGTGTCTGTGTGTGTGTGCGCAACTGTTATACTGTATGCTTATATCAGCAAGTCTATGGAATCAGATATTCCTTTGCGACCTTTCCTGCTACACACAGTGTTAACAGGCTGGTGCATTTTCATACGCCGCCATCCCTCACCACTGTGCACAGTCGTACACGATGTCTTATAAAGAACCTAAATTTGCGGCCAGACTCTGGCACATCGCGCTGCTTTTTTGTCATGTTTCCAAAGCTAGCAGCCGCAGCATGTGAGCATTCCGCCCGCTGACGCTCTCAGTCGGGCACGGTGCCTCTGATCGTGTCCCGGTGGGCAGCACCAAGCACGGGGGCAGATTTATAAAAAGGTCAAGGAACAATTGTCACTTAAATGTCAAATCCTCCGGCCTGAACCGTGATGGAATCGGAAAAGTAGGAAAACAGATTGATACCCTACCCCGATACCACGACGAGGTATGAAAAGTGGAGCGAAGCAGGGGAAGGGGGGCTTTTGATGCCCGAGAGGTCACATGAAAAAGCAAATGGCATGTGCCAGATTTTAGTGGGTCAGGCGACCAAAAAGCTGCAAATGTCAGATTTTGCATTCCATTTAATAAATTGTTTTGGGTATCGGGTAACACAGTGGAAGTGCATGTTACTGTAGCAAAAAGGTCAGCGGCAGGAAAGAAGTGAAAAGAAAGTAAAAGAGAACCAGCAGCCCGCGTTATTGATTTGTTTTTCTCGATTTGGTAAAGAAGGAAAAAAAAATAACAGCGGAAACAGGGAAGCCATTTGTAGACTTCATTGCCAGTGAGACATCAATCCATTCTTCCTCGACAAGATTCATGACATTTCAGTACATTAGAAGGGGAGAAATACAGGCGCAAGCACATGTCCTTGAGCAGAGAGAAATTGATGCGGTGTCAGATATTATCGAAGTTTGTAACAAATGCACCGAGGAGAAATAACAAACATCTCCACGACCAAATTATACCACTTTGACTTTTATTCACACAACTTCCAATTTGAGGAAATAAAGACTGTCATTTATTGTGGTGCTGTCCATTCTGTGAGAAACTGTGACTTTTTATTACCTGGAAGATTGAAAGTGAATTAGCGGCGCGCTCCATATTTCAACCGTTATGAAGATATTGGGCGCAATGAGGAGTTTCACATATTCTCACAGCCTCCAACTAACACTAATTTTTCATGTCCTACATCTAGGTAGATCTAAGTGAACGCAACACACTTTTATCCAACAAATTAAATTTCAAAACCTGGCCGTCCTGCGTTAAAGAAACTGATGAAAGGATTATGCAACATAATGCTCTGAGAATGAAAGCGTGCACCGTGTAATGACTCTTCATCTGCTCCAATGGCAGTGCAGAGGGACATTTCCCTACAGCCTTTTGTTTAGCCTCTAACCCCCACTCTGACGCAGCGTGAAGCCCGCTTTTATTTGCTCCCTGTTTGGCTTTTGTTTAGTTGTGATTTAGCAGATGTTAGGTGACCTTTATTGGTTGATATTTGTTTAGGAAAGACTCTCAGGCTTTGTCTTTAGTGATAAAAAGGCCTGGCATAGCCTCCCTTTGATGGCTATTGTTTAAACAGGCCGCATTCAGTGGCTACTGACCCAGTTGATCCATGAGTTCCCTCGCCTGTGCCTGCTTGTGTGTGTGTGTGTGTGAGCTACACTCCCAACACATTTTCTTCTCTTGTGATAAATGGTGATGTGCGTTAAAAACTAGAATTACAGACACACAGCCTTAAATTCTGCACCCTTAGAAGAGATCACATACGCTGGCATATAAGCTTTCTCCCTCCGGCTCAGCCATCAGGCTAGTTTCATATTTTCCGTTTGTGTGTATGTGCGTGTTGTATACCCGGAGATCTGTCAGGACTTCTTTAAAGTGGCCCAGCTAATCCCAAATCCCACTCCCTGCCATCCACCACCTCATGCCTGGGCTGTGAGCGATCGATTCCCCTCGTTGTTTGTCCCCAGAGCTTTTTTGAGTTATTATACTTGTTCTCCCTTAGTCTCAGGCAGATACACACCTCGACAGGCTGTGGGTCCGCGGCGCTTATACCTGCAGCCGCTTTTTCTGCCTCTGTTGTTCTCTAAGTCTGTGATCTTTTTTTATGGATGTCTGAGTGATGTGTTTTTTTTACCTGTCTTTACCAATCTGCCCGTGTCTCTGTTTGGTTCTTGTTTTGGTTTCTCTCTCTCATCTCTTCGTCTTTCTGCTCCCCGCCCCCCTTCTCTCTCTCTCTCTCTCCGACCTTGTTCATTGACTCCAGAGAAACAGTTGACTGCAGCTAACTGTCTGGGAGTGCTGGCTATGGCCGAAGCCATGAGTTGCACGGAGCTCCACAACATGGCCAAAGCTTTCGCGCTGCAGAACTTCCCAGAGGTGGGTAGAGATTCGTCATCTTTATGATTACATTGATTCCTGAGGAATAAATATACAGTACTGCAGCATCCTCACAACTCCACAGAATATACTAGTCAATAAAACCATTAAAAATGGTAATAGAATCTCAAATCATCACCATAATACAGTTCATTCATACTAGAAAAAAAGACTTGTTTTGATTCAGCACTATTTTCTATTTTCTATTCCTCAAACTGCAGAGGAGAATACATTTGAGACTAAACGGAAACATTTATATGACATCCATTGAGTTCTGTGCATTTTCAGCTCAAACCTAGCAAATACATGGACATGATATGTGAAAACCATGTTCATACAATAGCAACGTGGCACTAACATTAAAGCTTTTACCACACCTGGTACAATGTACTGTGCTGTGTGCAACATAGGGCACTTTGTGCTAATGTAAAGATACAATGACTCACAGGGAAAATTCAAAGAGATCTCAATTTGTCTGTGGCTGAAGAGGGTCAATCACACCAAATTACACAACAGAAAATTGCTCTCCTCTCTGCAGTGCATCAGGAAAGTCTTCAGACCCCTGCCATTTTTTGTACATTTTGTTATGTTACAGCCTCATGCAAGGAATATTTTTCTCCCTCATCAATCCTCTCCCTCAAAGCACCACAATAGCATAAGAAAAATATAGTTTGGGGAAAATGTGCAGCTTTTTCAAAAAGTTAAAACTTGAATATCACATCAACCTATTTCAGATGTTGCTATGACACTTGAAACTGAACTGAGGTGCCGCTCAGTTCTTTTATATTAGGTGTTGGTTAATAATTGATTTTAGCTTAAAGCTGCAACATAACAGAATGTAAAGAAAATGAAAGGGTCTGAATACTTTGCTAATACGCTGTAGGTTGTGCTCTGATCAGTATGCTGCTTTTCTGACCTGTGCTAGTAGCATTAATAGAATTTATACTAGTTTCTGTCCAATATAGTTCTACCGTCATTACTTTATTCAAGAGATATGTTAGATATGACTCCCTCTCACTTACAGAGCCAGTAGAAAGTAGTATCAATTTCACTACTTTTCTCCTCAAACACTCAAAAAGAAAGGGAATCAGATAAATCCTTAATTGAATAATAATAAAGCATGGAAAATGGACCGTGTGCCTACACATGGGCCCCCGTACTGAGCGACCTTAAAGGGAAGGGCTCAGCTGTCATAGAAAGCCACATTGTGCATATGAGGATATGAGTACGTATATACTTTTTTACAATATAGTATGCCTTATTATTTAACTATGACCATGGACCACTGCTACAAACAAAGATGTGCTATGTTCTGAATGTTGTGTGATCTGTATGTTCTTTTTCTTGTGTGTTTTATTTCTGTCCTTTGGAAAACAATAATTATTTATTATTTTCATTATTACATATTTCTTAAAAACTATGCATATCAAAGTCAAAGATTTCTTTATTTGTCTTTATTTGTTGGAGAAATTTGTCTCAATTAGAGGGGGAATGCTGCACATACACAGAAGACATAGGGCCACATGTAAAAAGAAAAAAAGGTCACAATGAAAACATGTAATGAAAATAAATATAATTTTACATTTACACAAAGTGCAATATGCATTCATCAGTTCGATCCCATTCATAAAAGCAAAACCAGTACAAAGCACCATTTGACGTGTGTCTGGCATGTGTTGGGGTTTGTATGAAAGTTGCCAAGACAATACACAGTTAGTGCAGTATTTTGGTGTAAACAATAAAACAATAATAAAATAAATATATAAGTGCTATATAACCTGCTGATGACTTTGTCCTCTGTGACCCTTCAGGTGGCCGGTCAGGAGGAGATCCTCAGTGTTTCCAAGGACGACCTGGTGGCCTACCTGTCCAACAACAGTCTAAACACAAAGGCCGAGGAGCTGGTCTACGAGACGGTCCTCAAATGGATCAAACAAGACCCCAACTCCAGAGTGCAGGTAAAAACAACATGATGATTGTGTCTTTTGAAGTGTTTGTTTACTCTATAAGGGTAGTTTATCAAAGTGAGCTCACACTGCATGTGTATCATGAGACCAAAAAGGCGAGATAAAGCCCCTTGTTAACCCTGACAGTACACATACGGTATGTCTGTGTGAGTGTAGTTGTTGTATCGACCCGGCCTGCCCGCTCCGGCGGATACGCAGCATGAAAAACCAGACATTGACTCCACATTTTCTGTTGTTTGTGTTCATCAACTTTGTGCTTCAGATGCAGCCTAACATAGCATTTGTTCACAATCCCAAGTGTGCTCTACCCTCAGAATGCACTCTAGTCTTACTCACTCTACAAACAATTGACTTTGTTTGTAAGACATTATAATGCATGAAAAGCCCAATGAAAACAGACAGCCAGCGTCCTAACAGGTGTTTGATATATTCCTTGAGTCTGTTAATCATAATCAAAGGTTGTTTCCTCTGGATAGATATTGACAGTGAGTTACAGCAGGTCAAATTTTAACAAACGTGGAATCAATAAGCCTCAAGGTCAGAGCATCGGCTCCAGCCAACATTCATGAAAAGGTAAAAAGGCTGCGCTGCAGAGAGATCCGTCCGGCGGCTAAAAAGTTCAAGGCATGAGATTTTTATCGAGTCAGTCATAAAAAACATGAATTTAAAGCTGATGATTTTAAGGTATTTTATAGCTGTTTAAAAATGGAGGTGAGATTATTATCAGATAAATTACACCAGTCCATCACCGCAAGAGTCGTTCGCTCAGAGTAATGTCTTCTCATCAACCAGCAAGTGGGGGAGCAGCCTTATATCAGCTGAATCAGATTCAGTGCAGACTTATGCAATCAATGTTACTTTATTGGCACCTACTTTTATGAGCCACATACGTCAATATTTGAATTTTTCACCCTTTGGATTAAACATTTAGCATTTATCCTTTGATATGTGGCACTCTGTCATTATGGTGAAATCTATCAGGCCAGATTCTTAACTCTCGTACAAAATACCACACAAAGTTTAAGAGCGAACTATTGAAAACAGATGCTGATGCTTGTCAGAAATAAGAGGCTATTCACACAGATTCCAAGACTGAAATAAGAGAGAAACAATTTTTTTTCTTGGTTATCAAACTCTGCTGCTGATAAACTCAGTGAATTTGGCATTTGTGTGGTGAATGATGGGAAAATTTTATCCGGTACCCTTGCAAAATTCACAAAGAGCCGCAAGAAGGTGGATACACAGTTTTTAGCAGAACATACGATCCCTGTCATCTGCGTTGAAAACCTCCAGCCAGCTGTGAGTTCGGCGAACTCCGGCAATCTCACACTCTAATGGAGAGGTGCAGAGGTGAGTTACTCAGATGAAGTAGAAGAAAAAAGAAATGGAAGATTTTCCCGCTTGTCTGAACAACCCACCACACTGGTTCCTAAGAAGGGACACCCGGGTCATCCCGTCTCCGAGGAGAGAGAGAGAGAGAGGAGATGAAGGGGGATGGGATGGGCTGGGGGAGGAGAGTCGGAGTGGGGGAAGCAAGGCGAGACAGAAAGACAGAAATGGCCAAGGAGTGATTGAGAAAAGAGTTGTGTCTGTGTTCTAATCTGATATCCAATGGTTTGTGCCTCTGTGCAGAGCCATGACATCCAGCGAGCGGAGATGTGATTGAGCTCTCGGTCAAGCTCAAATCTCCTGCCCGTGTGTGACCGAAAAAAAAAAACAACTAGCGAAGGCCGTGGTGAGGGCAGGAGAGAGGGAGAGCGGCGAGGGAATAAACTGCTTCCATCAGGCCACGGGAGAGCGTTTGTGACCCCGTGGGCTGAGGTTGCATGCACGGCCAGGCAGCAGCTCGTCGTTACCAACCCTTCCCTCGCCTCCATCCCTTCTCTGCCCGTTCATGAGGCGGCAGGAGAGCAGCAGGAATCACTACCCCAGAACCTCTGACACTTTTTAATGACATGTCAGGGCAGATTGTCACAGCACAGCCGAGGAACTCGGGCACGGGGGAAGAAAAGCTATAAGCCTTGAGCTAAGTTCATGTGCGTTTTGCATTCATCTGAGCGTGCGCGCTTTATGTGTGCCTTTGTGCGCTCGTGTGACTGTGCATGTGCTGTGGGTTGTAAGCTGCAGGCTATAGAGTGGAAAAGTGGCATATTGAAGGCGATGGGTAAATAATATGCAATTTTCTCTCTCCGCTATGCTGTCACTAACATCCGATGGCACCAGGAAACGGGGCCTGGACATCGCTAAGAGACAGAGCGAGAGCATTTGAGCGTTAATAATGGTTTGCTATGAGACACAGAGCCAGTGAATGAAAGAGGAGAGCTGTTACAGTTTTCTTTGATTGACTATCACTGAAGGTGTGCCGCCCCGCCAGCATCTGCATGTGTCCGCTTCTGTCTTTTACAGAAAATGGTTGAGGGGGAACATTTCTTGTCATTTAAATAGACTCATCATTAATCAAAGCAGAACAGACAGATTACAGCATGATTTAATAACAGAGATAGTCATCTGTTGCTGCCCTAGAATAAATGATGCGTACAGCAATTTATCCATACCTCTAAAACCTGGAGGTGGAGATTGAAACAGAACATCTGAGAACTGAACCTTCCTCCGCATTTAGTCCACAAGCTGGTTTTATAAGTTACATAAACAAAGGGCCGGGGGAAAAAAAAAAAAAAAACAGCCCCGCATCATGTTTTCTCTGTGAAGGTGCTGACAGAGAGAGACCTGTCCTTCCTTTCACCCAGCAGTCTTTTGTGGGACAACCACAGACACACGGCTCCAATTATAACAGGCCAGCCTCTGCCAAATCCCTGAATAGGACCTCCATTACGCCTCACCCCAACATATTTCATAGTGGATCCTATCTTGCCAGGTGACTCAACCTGACAAAAGGGGCTGATTAATTGGCTCTTTGGAAAGTGGCCAACTAATGTAACAGCTAAAAAGGAGAGGTAATGGTGTATTTTCATGATAAAAAAGGCCAGCCCTGCCATTAGCCAGGGCCCGCTGTCCGCTCTTCAGAAATAACAATGGCCTGCCCGTGACATTTGCAGTTCCCAAGCCAAATTAATATAGTTAAAGGTATTACTTCATATTATTTTTGGGGGATTTTATACAATTGCATCTAGTGGTGCGGTGATGTGCTACTTTTTCTCTTTTTTTCCCCTTCAGCACTCATTAAAGAAGGAAAAAAATCATTTCCCAGAACAAATGATGCTATCATTATGTAGTTAGAGAATAAAATTATCAAAGGACAAAAATGCTTTGAGGCTGTGAAGGGATATAAACTGAGTTTCCCTCACTGTTTTACGATTCATTTACCTTCAAAGCTACAAATGACCCCTTCACTACAAGCGTCACTTTGAATTTAGTGATTCTCTTTTTAAGCTCCAAGTTCAAAATGGAAACTTTTCATCTATATACACGCCTTAAGAGAAGGTTAATAATGTGTTTTTTCCCTTCTTTTCCTGTTTTACTTACTTAATGTCACAACAATCATCCTTGAATAGGAAGCTGTTTTTGTAGAGAGAGTCAAAGTGAACACAACACAAGCCGCCTCCAGCGTGATCTATGACAAATGTGTGCTCTTGAGGAGATGTAACCAGGCAATGGTGATTGATGCAGCGAGCAATCTCTGCTTTTTGCTCTCCAACACGCAAGCGCACACTCACACACAGTGGCACACTCAGGGATTTACATAAAATGCACAGGGATGTCACTGTTCATATATCAAACATTCACACAAGACCGGGAATCACTTGTTTATCGGCGCAAGTACGGCTTGTGTATTAGAGAGTGGATGGGATCAGATGTGAGCCAGTGAACTCCGGACCTCCATCCTCATCTGTGTCCTCTGTTGTCCCAGAGC